>JAQFVV010000361.1:245319-805394 GCA_028023455.1 Epiperipatus broadwayi
TGAAAGCTTGACATATGATATAAAGAATAGTTATTATTAATAGATATTTTAAACAGGATTATATTGTATTTATTACATAATATTGTAAACGTTTAATGTATTTTATTTATCAAAAATACATATAATATATAAGTTATACAATTATAAATAGTACTTATATATTAGTAATTATGAAACCTATAAATAAGAATGGTAAATAAGTTAATAAGTTACATAAATTATTAATTTTTGAATCCAGATATTGTTTTATATATCTCTAAATTTAAACTATTTTCTTTAATTTTTGAAAGTTTATTATAATATTGAATTTTATCATAGGGTATTAAATAAGAATATTATTTATTAATATTTTTAAAATGGTAAAATTCATCCATATTTATTTATTAATATTTTATTATCTATTATATTATATTTTTATTGTTTATTAAATATTGATTTATTAACTTGATCTCTTTGTCTAATCATTATTGAATTATATTATATATATGCTAGTATTATGAATATCATATGAATATCAATTATAATTAATGCTTATGTAAAGGCATTTTAAATAATAACTTGTTTTGAATTATCCCTGAAAAGAGCTAATTGCAAATTCTCCATGAGTTTTAATATCGTGGCATAATGGTGACTGAAAGAGGGATGAAAGATGGATGAACTAGTCTAAATTATATTAAAACTTATTTAAAGATTATTGAGCTAGCATAATAAAGATAAATATTATCATGGATTTAGTATTTCATCGATTCATTTCTAGCATTCTACCTGAAGACCCAAAGTCTGATTGTAGTGAAATGCATATCCTCTTTCTAGGGAATTTAATCATCTCCTTATATTTAACAAGACCAATTTAGATTTTAAATATAATCCATTTTCTTATATTTAGCGAACCTAACTATGAAGCATTAAGTTAATGATTTCCAAGTATTAAATATAATCGATTCTGTTATACTTGGTATATCAACTGGGATGATTGGATGCCATTCCGTTATATTTGATGCCTCAACTAGGGCTATCAAATAGGCCATCCCATTATAATATATATATATATGTGTGTGTGTGTGTGTTTGGAGTTAATTTACAACTCATTACTTTATTGATTTTTCTCATTTTTCTCTTATTTTAAAGATAGATAAAAAACTATCATCAACTTTTGACAGAATTAAAGACTGATAGAAAAAACAATATTACTTCAAAAAAGCACACATATTGAAAAAAGTTAGGCATGTTTAAATGATGTTCCTTAACTAATAATAAAAACTTTTCTTTTATAAAAATTGATAGTTATAATTTTAATTCATATTTTATTGTAATCGAATCATTTCTAATTGCTTACCTCTAAATTCATGTTTTCATTTATTATTGATTTTTCTAAATAACTGGCAGTCTGTTTTGAAGCTGAAAGGCGCATTGAAACTTCTAGGCAAGGCTTGGAGATTCACATGTTTTTCAGATAGAGAGAGAACAAGCAGTCTAGCCAAAGATCATATTAGGATGATCTTCCATTAGGCTGTGTGGTGGTTCCACTAAATCACTTTTCTAGTAGTCCAATAGCTAAATCTTATATCAATTCATGAATCTTGAATCCCTGAATCAATTAATTAATTTCTAATGATATTTCAGTCTATTTATATGTATTTTCTCTCTCACAAATGGATTCACCTTACATGCCCTTTTGATCCCATTGGTGGTAATGCTTTTTCATCCTTGTCTGCATTTTTTAATCCCCTAGATCATTAGACATTTTCTCTTTGGTGGGAACAGACTTTTAATTAGTGACTATTTGCAATTATCTCCCTTACATGTGTTTTCGAATCTTAATTTTTTTTGCTTGTGGCCCAGTGACTTGACAATGTTATTATACTACACTTATTCTGCATTAGAAGTTTTCTTCCATTTGATTTTATTTAAGTGCCATTTAACTTAGTAGTTTTAATACAAATAATATATATATACATTTTTCTCTTTTTAATTGCACTATAAACATGTTTAATTTTCTTTTTGTTTGACTAAATCATTATGAATTAACAAATCATTTTAGTTACAGCCAAATTTTATTTTTTCTTATCTCTCTTTAAAATATTATTAGTTTTCCTTAAAATATTATTAGTCTGACTTGACATTAACCTATGTCCTTTTAATTGGGGGGGGGTTATATATATATATATATATATATATACGTGAAACAGCATGTCCAATATATATATATATATATGAGTACAGGCTGTAATATATGATCAACTTAGATACATTGCAGCATATTTATATTTAAAAGTTTAGATCCTTTTTAATTTTATGGATTTATGTATTATACTTTTATTTCATTATTTTTTTAGAGAATCGTATATATAAGATCAACTATTTAAATGTAACAAAATAACACAATTCAAATTATAAATATATGTTGTATAGGAAATTTTTTGCATGTTATAAATATATATATGTCATCACATATTAGATGACACTTTTAGTAAATTATACATGATTGCTGAGTTTGAACCCTTTTAGGAAGGAAAACATGAAGCTCACTCTGACCACAGAGTGATTGCTTCATTACAGATATGCTGATGTGAAAAATATGAGCAGGATTTTGGCACACTTTTGCATAGTCTTGTATTTCTCAGGCTCTAATCTCCAGTATTAGACATTCTCCATTCCTTACGTCTTTAACATGATCTTCAGATTTACTTCATTTCTAAGCTCGATGAATTTGTCAAAGTGGTTTGCATAATCGTAGACCAGTGCAACTATTTGTATAATAATTGCTTTTTTTAAATAACAAGGATTTTTAACAAGTCATAGAAAATTCCTAATATATTTCCATCCTGAAAAATGTTAATATAGTTTTTTAAAAATATCATTTCCATCTTTTATTATGGTTTGAAAATTATGCAGTATTTGGTTTTGCATTTCTTCATAATAGATGTCAGCTTCTCAGGCTATGAAGTACAACTGATTTTGAATGATGTTTCTGTGATGTTGTACCGGCAAAGCTAAAAGACACAACCACTCATCATTTTTAACAGTTCACAGTAAATTAAATAATGTCACAATGTAAAAAGTCGAGAACTATTCCTCTACTTAACCATGTCACATTGGTATTGTAAATAATGTTGCTATAATTATTGTTTTTATCACATCTTATTAAACAACCATGAAAAAAAGCTTTAAATGATTTGTGTTTCATAGTATAATGATAATACATGTTATGCTTTTTTTTAAATATAACACTTTGATGTCAAATCAACAAATTTCTAATTTGTATTTGTTGTGTGCAACAAGTTAGTCCTTTCAATTGTCTAGAAACCCTATATTTTTATGCGATATTTGTTGTTTCTCTTTTATCGCCATTGGGAATATTTTTACATTATGCTTTGACATAAAGCATTTTATTTCAGAAGAGTCAGAGGCTTGCAATAATAAGAAACAACACTATCATCCATCAAATAAAATAAACTCATCACAAGCATAGTTTCCAATCGAAGAAAGGGTTCATCTGACTTCATAGTTCTTTGAAGGAAATAAAGTTTGTTTTTATATTAGTATATATTATCAAAGTTATAAGTGATAAATAAAATCTACATTTGGAACCATATTTGATGAAAACACGTGAGTTAATATGAAATCATTAAGTACTCAACATTGAGTATTTTGATTTACTCACGTAAAAAATAAGTAATAGAAATGTGCCTAAGGTTTAATAAATACACTTTTAAGGCTCTTTTCTAATTCAAATTATGGGTATGAAAGATTTAATCAAAGTAAGATTTTGATTACAAAATAATTTCCTTTATATTTGTAAACAATAAGTTAAAAGCTTCTATATTACATATTTTAGTCATGGGATTGAAAAACTTATCTACAAATTCCTTTAAATAATTTGCAAAAGTATAGGGAAAGTCTGTCCATGTTACTGATTTCCCCAGCTGATAATAAATATGTGCTGCCATCTCTCTTGTATTTTAGAAACCACAAGACACATTTTAATAATATCAATCTGAAAATACAATAGTTATGCTGCCAGAACTCTTTTGACATTTTATTGTTCTTATAGTCAAGTTGGCGATGTCAACAAAAGGAAGATAAGTCCCAATCCAAAGGTTTACCAGCAATTTAGAAGCATCCATTGATTTTATAAAGGGGTTGAAGTATTAATGAAATTAAAAATGTCCTAATTTACTTTATTTATTATCGGTTTTTTTGATTCTACGTATAAGTTTATAATTTTGTAAGAAAATAAACTATTATACTAATTCTGATTTTATTAGTTTGATTACAATTTTGATATTTATTTCTGTGAATTTTTTTTGTCATTCAATAAAATTTTGTTCATTTTTTTTCGTATTTTGAGCAAAATCGTATAATGATAAACTGTAGTTTTATATTTTTATAAATTAATGTATTCAATAGAAGACCCAAGATATAGTAGATTCAAATTGAAAATGGGTATTTTAATAAGATATATATATATTGAAATATATTTCATCATCATGTTCAATCATGATCAAAGCATTGCAGGGCAACGGTCGCTCCATCTGAGCTGTCCGACAAATGCAGACATATCCACACCATGCCAGAATACTTCTTTATTTCATCTAGTGATCTCACAAATAGTCTTGATATAGATCTCTTCTACTGACCATCTATTAGTACCTCTGTAAGAAATATGCGCAGCTGAATTCCATTCCATTCGTTTTATTCTTTCCCTGTTGACAGTGATTCTTTCTCATTCATATATATATTTTTCAATTTTATCTCATTACTTATAATATACAATTCTATTTTGTTTAAAGAGACTATTTTGATCTTCATGTAAGTGCCAATGTAAGAGCTTCGAAATGTCATATCACCTAGAGCTCTTTAGGAGTAACTTTGGATCATATCCTAAATTATTTCCTTCACTTATCAAAGGTTATATCAAAATTAATTTTTAGAAATGACCTCTTTGGAAAGCTAGATAATAATTTTTACAATTATATGAGCAGCTTCCTCAGCATTAGTATTTGTTGTTGGTGAACATTGTGTTCCTTTGTGAAGAAAATTTTTATCACACTACTCTTTTGTATAAGTTTTTCAAAATTACACATATGTCTATTCCTACACAATGGCATCCTCCTCTTAAACATATTCCTGCATCAGATATATTGTATCATAGAAGATTTATAAAAATTGTTAATCCAATCAGACTTACCCATAATGCAAATCATAATTTCAGTAACTAAGAATTGACTCAAATCAAGATTTTTTTTTTTATGTTCAAACACGAATGTGCGATCGAAGAATTGTCATGGACAAAATCGAATTCTTATGTGATTACAAATAAATTTCCTTTTTCTGATCCATCAACAATGCCAAGGAGATTTGATTTTCCCAGAAACAAGTAGAATTTCATGAACAGATTTACGATTCACATTTGTGGTATGCATTTGCTTCATAATTGGAATTTGCCAACATTTGACCATTGCAAATATGAACAAATTCAATAATAACGGTCAGATCTATGACTATAGTAGGGGAATTGAAGAACTTAATAAGCCCACATATGAACCTCACCACTGACTGTAATTTCTGCATGATTCCTTATCTTTTTAAGAGCTAAACTACCTCAATCCATAAACTAAATAAATAAAAAAACATTTTATTAAATGACATGTATGTTACAAAATTCTTGGCAATATGTAATAGTTACAGAACTATAAAAACAATTAGTTTTCATTTAAAGATAACTAAATTTTCACATAGAGCTCGATTAACTATTGAACACTTAACATCCACAACTGAAATATCTTTATTTCAAATGATTCTAATTGAAAGTGATAAAATAGTTTCTACAACTCAACGATAAAATATATTAATTTTTCTGATTATATATTTTGTTTTAGCATTTAAAGAAAAAATAAATTTAAAATTTAAATGAAATATTTTTTCATTTATGTAACCTCTTCTTCTCTTTTCTCGGACTAATTGATTTTTGTGATAACTTTGTATTTTTTTTTAGATTGGGGCCTGAAAAGACGATTTGATGGAGTATGACAGTCCTGGTTTAAAATAGCCTTTCCCAATCTACTTCAATGTATAACTCCTTTTTACTATTTTCAAGAAACTAACTACTTGACCCAATCAGCACATTTGCATATGAAAACATTTTTAATATGTAAAAATACTTTAAAATATAATATGAAGCTTGCATTTTATATACTTAATGAAGCTATACATAACAATTGATAAGCTAAGCGCTTTCGGGAATTGTATGTTCACCTATTGAATTTTTCATATACTCACCTTGAATAAGAAGCCACACATAAAATATATTTACTGAATTTATTACTACATGTGTTTCATATTTCGTACGTGAATGAAACAAAATCACATAAAAGTTTATTACTCATTGTTTTGGTGTTATTTAGTGTTCTGCTTATATGGAGATATTTCATCTGCAATCTGTGATATATGGCTTAATTTCATTATAATTGTATTTTTTGCTTTTAAAGCTTTGGCGATTTTATATTGCTGAATCTATTAATATATGGTATATCTGAACTTAGTTCAGTCCCATAGAGCCATTTAAGTTAGAATGTTGGATTTGAAGATATATTATATCTGAAAATTTCAGATTTTCTACTCAATAATTAACCATTACATAAAGTGCTATGCTTGACCTGTTACTTTAAATACTATCATGCTTTAATTTTTGAATTGGCATGCTCATTAGTAAACATTCCCCCCCCATTACGCTGTCTCTTTATAATACAAGCTTATTAAATAAAGTCACGTTATATGACGCGATTTCTTTGCAATTACTTCTATGTGAAAATTTACTCACCTTTAAAAGGAAAAATAATTGTTTTTATAATTCCGTAAGTATTAAATATTGCCAAGATTTTTGCAACAAATATGTCATTTAATATAATGTATTTTTTATTTATCTATGATATGGGTTGAAGCAGTTTATTCCTTGGCAAGATAAAAGAAAGAATCCTGTAGAACGTCCTGCCAGTGAGTTGGATTTATAAAGTGGGCTTCTTCAATTCACTTACTATAGCCATAAATCTAGCAGTCACTATGTGAGTTCATAGTTTATATTTGCTAATGTTTGCAATGATCAAGGTCTGATAAATTCCCATTATGAAGCAGATGAATACCATAAATATGAATCATCGTGAATCTGTTGGTGAGACTCCAGTGGTGTCTGAAAAACTCAAATCTCCTTGGCATTGTTGGTGGATCAAAAAAATTATTCTGAATCATGTAAGAATTCCATTTTGTCCATCACAATTCGCCGATTGTACATTCTTGTTTGAACTCCCAAAAAGGGGTCTTGTTTTGAGTCAATTCTTAGGTACTGAAATTATGATTTGCATCATGGGTAAATCTGATTGGATTAACGATTTTTATATATTTTTACTGAGACAATATATACGATGCAGGAATAAGATGCCATTGCATAGGAATAAACATATAAGCAATATTTAGAAACTTATACAGAAGTGTATTGTGAGGTTTTCTTCACATAGGAATATAATATTTACCAACAGCATCTAATGCTGAGGAAGCTGTTAGTATAACCCGTATTATTATCTATCTTTCCAAGAAAGCCATTTTTAAAAATTAAGTATGATATAACCGTAGATAAGTGACAGAAATAATTTAGGCTATGATCCAAACTTACTCTTAATGAGCGCTGGGTGTTATTAAATTGCATAACACTATTGAATTGACACTGAAGCGAAGATCAATATGGAATCTTTATATGATTAAAAAATATAGACGATGGTCTATTAGGAATAACGAGGCACAATTGAAAACAAGTACTTGAATGGGAGAGAATCCCTGCCAAAATTGGAAAAAATCAAGAAAATGAAATGGATTTGGGCTGAACACATTACTTACAGAGGTGATAATGGATGGAGAGTTAAAATTTTAAATGGAAGCCAGGAAACTATTAAAGATTATATAAAGATTATTTTTCAGATCACTAAATGAAATAAAGAAGTTTGATAAAGTGATTTGAGGAATGTTTGCATTTGTGGCACATGGAAAGGGTCTTATCTTCGTCCTGCAATGGTTTGATCATGGTTGAAAATGATATATATATATATATTCTAACAAAAAGATTTTTATACAAAACGGATAAATTAAATATTGCGAGATTTCTAACGAAATTATATTTACTAAAAGAATAGATTTTGCTAAATGAATAAGTTTTGGCTAGGGGATTGATGTTTAATAGATTTCCACGTTGTAGCCAAATCTAACTAAAGATATTTTCCTTAATATTGGTTTTTGAAAGATGAAAATTTTCTTAAATATAAATTAACGAAAGATGCATTTCTTAAGTATCAATTAAATATGTGATGCATCAATTATATATATTCTAGTATAATAAGTAGATTAAATAATTTCTCAAGTACAATGTATAGATTAATATATTTCATACTTATAAATTTAATATAACAATATTCTTCATGCGACCGCGTTACAAGCCAATTGTAACCAAATAAAATGTCAATTTTAACAGATGATGTTATTCTTTATTTTGTCAACTTTATAAAAACTTATTAAATTAACATAAAACGCATTTTGCAATCTCTCGATCGGTCATCCACATTGTATTTCAAATAGAACTAAACGACTGGGAGAGCTTACAAATATCACATATATTATTGGATAGTTTAAGCTAATTACAACCTTATTCTAACCAATGAGAATTTTCTTCAAATGACCGCACATCCACGTTATGGATTAATTGTACTATATTTAGATCTATATGGCATTTATACACTTGCAGATAAATTGCATGCCAATTACAACATTTTAAGAATGGATGATGGATGCTTCATCATTCCCAGCTGACACTATTTCTGAGGCCTACTGGGATGATGATGATGATACAGAACATCTATAAGCTTAATTGCCAGGGCGCCAAATTGCAACTCTAATAAAATATAAAGGTTAAATCTTAATTCAATACTCTTAGTAATAATATTTCATGAATGGGTTAATACATAATCGATTTAGAGAACACTGAGAACGCATTAAAACTGACAATGTTAATATTTTTAAGAGTTCCAGGTTATTCTCAGCGCATTCCCCATTCACTATGATTAAAGCTACAATTAAATTTTATTCTAATTATAAAGTTCTATATTCATCTCCACCTTCCTGATTCACCCCTCCATCAACTTCACATCCATATGTCTATTACACTATTATTTATTTGACTATTAAAATTTACATTTTTTTTACTAGCTCATTTCTCTCATTATAATCTCTTCTCAGGGTTTTTCGAATAATTAGGTGTGGAAATCGAATAAGCTGCCATAGATTATTGGTGATAAACACTCCTCTCATGATCGCCTCCAAGGTGATCTTGGTTGTCTTTAATGCAGTTTAATATTTATTTACATTAAAGCTCAAATATTTTAAGCTTATTAAAATCTTCTAGTAATACATTATAAACCTATTCACTATTACAACAAAATTATAAAGAAGTGCGTCCAGAGAGGGGTTTGAATACAACGGATGGGGAAAGGATTTTATGCCCACCCTCTGCACTCGCTATCACTCAATACTATCTCTATTCACAGTTTATACTTCAATAATATTAAATTATTTGGTAATTTTAAGTATCTGAAATTAACCTTTTAAATAATTCTACTGAATATTAGTTACGTACATGAAAATTTAAATATTAATAATAATAAATTGATGTATGATTGGATTGGAAATATCTAGATAATAATAACCCACAAAAACATTGAGACATATGCAAATTTTATTTAAAACAACAAATTTTATTTGACAAACTACAATTCCATACATAACATATACATTATATTTACTTTTTCATTTTATCTTAAATATAGTGAATACCAATTTCTGGCATGTTCAATGCTTTCTCTGTTATTACTGATTTGTTTTAGAGCTAATTTCTCGCCTAATTGAATTTAATAATTTTATTTACCAAATTTAAAATTGATATTCCTTTGCAATTTCTTAATTTTACCCTGTCATCCTGATCAAACATTCTTTTGCCCTAATCTTTACAACAGAGATATTTTATGAATAGTGAGACTAAGTAAATGCAAATACCTCAGCATCAAGATCAATCATCATCATAGTGCACACACTCTATACTCATGTTCTTATAACATAATAATATTTTAACAATATTACCTTTCCAGCGAAGTTCTCAGCTGGCTATGTAAATATTTATTAAATAATGTTATATACGCATTGCTTACGCTCAATCATTCGTAAGTTTTATTTAACCTTTAATTTCCCATTTATTAACTTAACTACTTTTGGCTCAACTTGATAAATTAAATCCACAAAACAATATTCAAGTACACTATTCGCACATACATTATATGCATTCATTCTGACATTAAATTGAGTTTGCGACCTTGTATCTGACATTTATAAATAATGCTTATCATGGCTATCTTTCTTATACTCATAAGGAATATCAAACATTAATATGAGGCAGGCAGTGACCCGAATAAGAGAGAACCTTTTCACTAAGGTTGATATATGCTAGGATTTTTATCGCTAGTCATACAAAAGAACATAGGTATACCTATTGCCTCTGGCCATCAAAATAAGAAACCTTCTTACGGTGTAAAGAATAATGAAGTGGGAAAACTCTTCCACTAGGTTCAAATACTTTATGAATAAAGCATAAATATCTTAGTGAGCTAGACTTCACTGGCTTTGTGGAGACTTTGTCTATCCACATACATACAGGTCGAAACATCAAATGGTACAAGTAAAACTTTCATATCTTTTAATATTCTTGCGAATTAGTGCACTGGAATATGAGCCCATAAATTTTCCAAGCATTAATTGGCTTGTTTTTGGCCTTAAATCTATGATAACAATAATAATAAACAATAAGAAATGCGTATAAAATTCTCAAAACTATTTCCATGCACTTTTATAAGAAAATGATGATGTTGTAGCTCAATAGATAAGCAATTTATTTATAAGTCTAAGCATTTGACCATAACTTCTGATACTAATAATAATATCTCTAGGTGTTTGTTGTTTTTTTTAAAAAAAATTGTTTGTAAAGCATTTTGAATAATGCACATCAGAACGACATGATATCAATTTCACCAATCCCCAAAATAACAATAATAGCAAAAGCATTTAAAATGAACATGTTCAAAATTATCTAATATCAATATCACCTACCCCCAAAACAACACAATTATAATTATAACATGAATTAATTTTAAAATAGATGATATACATGATACAATACAAAGAAAGAAATTCTTTTTTTTAGAGTAAATGTCCTACACACATAAATAGTGAATAATACAAAAAAAAATTATACTTATAGAGTTCTTTGGACAGTGTCTTCCAAGTTACTGATTTCCATTTTTCCTTTTTCCATTCCTCCTTAATCGGTTTATAAGAACACATGAGTCCATGTATCAAAAAGTTCTTTTGATGGGGTTTGATTCCTCTGCCATCAGATATACAATTTTTATTTTGTTGACCCACGTTCCTCATTTCCAATTCTATGCAGATTACAGTTAAACTTTTTAATTTTATGCATATTACAGTTAAACAGCATTCGTTTAACTTTTTCAAGATATAAGTCCATTTCTGATCATCTTTTTCTATCTTTAGATTCATTTTATATTTAAATTGAATGCATATATAGACGATATCAAACTTAAAGTTTAATTTCTGTGGTTTAAATTTTTTTTACCATTTGTTGATCCAACCATGACCATTACTTAACTTCTGGAGATTAAAAATGTGTGCCAACATAAAATTTTTTCACTACACATTGTCTTTTCTTAAGATAATGTTAAATTTAGCAAAGTTATTCTTAAGAGACAAAAAGTAACAATAAACGATTTTTAAATTTTATAGCACAGTTTCTCTCTAAGTCAATGAAAGAAAAACTTGCAAATAGAAAGTTTTCAAAAAAATAGCCCCCTACTGCTAAACACAGAGATTTTATAGAGAATGCCATCTGGTCATTCTCTTTTCTTAATTAATTGACTTGTTCCCTTTTCTCTGGTTAATTTTTAACTTTTTGCTCTTTTAGAAAAACATGCCAAATACACTTCTGCATTCTATCAGACAATTAATTGTACCTTCAACAAATATAATAGCCAATTAATTTGACATTTCACAGACCATCATAGTTAACTGCACACTTAAATTCCTTGGTGAAACTTATATCATTTAAATGCTCGATAATCGACTGGGTAATATAACACCATGCAACCCACATTAAAGTAAATAACAGAAGTTATCTTTTCCCCCTTTTGCTTTTTCCCATTGAATAATGAAACAAAATATATTTTGCAGCCTAGTTTCAAACCCAGACTTTGAATTAAAATTTGGCTGTGAATATTACACTTATTAAAATGATTTAATTTCTTATTTAATTTTTTTTTTAGATTTTCCTACAAAAAAGATAAAGAATGATTATTAATTGTGAACTTTACAATCAAAATCCACAATTACATTATATACCCACACACACATCGCATGTATATATTTCTTTAGTCACATGTATACATTTCTTTGATTTAATGCTTTAATCTTTATTTATTACAATTATTTTTTTTGTTTTTCATTTACCCTCATGAACTATTTATTTCTAACTTAGTATAAAATAATGACCATTCATCATCACTATCTAACATGGTTTTAAGAGACACACATCTGTTCCCTTTTCTCAGTCAACTCATCAACAAATGTATAAATCTTGCTTTTCTAAATATGTTTTTAATATTAACTTGACCCATAAATTAAAATAAAATTATCTTATCTTAATAATAAATTTTCATATTGCTTACTAAGTCAAATGTATGCAATCCTTATAAATATAGGTCCGAACTTAGTCTTGGCTAAAATTTTTCTTATTAAAGAAAAAAATACATACATTATGAGGAAAATTTTTATTGAACCCTATTTTGCTTATTTAACTCCAAAACTGGAGTCTTGGACAAATCCAAGGACTACAATATATATATATATTGTAACGATCGAAAAGAAAGTGAAGATCGAATCTAACCCAATCTGCACTACCAGGGCACCATCTAAGCATTTGAGCCTAGAAAAATTTATAAAGTAGGCAGATACACACTGTTAAGATTCCACTTTATTTAAATATTCA
The DNA here is from genome assembly GCA_028023455.1 of Epiperipatus broadwayi. NCBI lineage: Eukaryota > Metazoa > Onychophora > Udeonychophora > Euonychophora > Peripatidae > Epiperipatus > Epiperipatus broadwayi. Next base: position 258,467 of record JAQFVV010000361.1, read on the forward strand.
GATCATTAGCCCAAGTCACTAGCTCAATGGAACAGCAGAGATTATAAAATATAACTTTATATCTTAAATATAAAAAAATAAAAGCCACTGCCAGAAATTAACACATAAAAATATTTATTTATGCACATATAAAATCATTCTAATTTGAAGAATAAGTTTAACATTTTAGATTTTTATATTAATCTTTAATTTTACATTTAAATAGATTGCAATAATGAATTTAATATTTATTTAGTGAGTCGAGTATGAATAGACTATATAGATTGTATTTGAACAGAAAAATGTTCTATCCCTTATTTATCCTTAGGCCAAAAAGTTCACAGTCAAACCGGCGCCAATCCATCTGATACATTTATGTATTCAATGTAGCATGAAAATACGACAACACAAAATACTATACAGTCAGGAATGTACATCTGAACAGTAAGTAGAGTTAGAGAAGACATTGTCTCTCCATCAACAGGAATGCTACATCTGTTGGCGAGTAGAACAATAAACAAAAAACTCCATAGGAATTGACTGCAGTCCTTTGCCGACTTACAAACCCATCCATAGGCAAACAGGTGTGTGGCATATATATGCAATCCTGCCCATAGTGGATCTTATACTACATCTACTATATCCAATCCATTGAGCTAATTCAACTACGAAACAAATAACCTAAGATTACCCTCCCTTAAACTATATATATAACTTTACAAATTTATAGAGCCATTCATGCCCGACTTAAATTTAACATTTAATTACGTTTGCACAGATGAATTTTATACAATTTGTTTTATAATGTTGAGTATAGATCGGCTGCACAGATTCCATGGTCAAAAACATTTCAAAATAAACAACCGATCAAAATACAAAATTATCGATAATGTCAATTGCATAGGGAATACAAAAAAAACACCAATGGCATTCATCGTAAGATGCCGCAGTGACATTGATGACTTATATATTCCAATTGACTATGAAACAGCAACATAATTAACCTCTAACGAATCTATGCAATGTCTATACCCAACTTAAATTTCCTCATTTAAAATTTAAACAATAAATATTAATACAAATAAAATAATAAATGGAAATGATTTTTACCAAATGTAAGACATTCAAAATTAAACATTATTAATTGAGTTGACACATAAGTCAGAGAAAAGTTCGGTTTTTTAAAATTTAAATTAACTTATCAAATCTTTAAAGTTCTTAATTAATTTTATGATTTTAACAATTGTTCAGTTTTATTGTTTATGGTAGAAGAGTCCAGGTTCCTGTTGGCAATTCCCACAGAGACTTTCATGGAGGACCAGTCTGATATTTTGGAGGTAGCATTAGCTGGTTCTGTTCTGGTATCACAGTCTTTTCATTTTTAAAATAAGTGAGAGAGAACGACAAGTGCGTCTTGTCATTTGTCTCACCAAATCAAGTTGGAAAACTCCCTGGAACTCAATATTTTTCTTTTTATAGTCCTCCTATGGATTCCATAAACAAAAACGTCACTGTTCCATTTTTCGTTATGGTCCGGGCCTTTATTTGCTTCCATTGGTCAAGCTAAAATCTCTTTATTCTCTTATCTATTTTTCATCTGACTTTTTAATTACACAGCTTTTGGATAATTAATAAACAATCATTTCCATTTACAGATTACAGGAATTAATTAATACCTGTTTTTATTTCAACTTACATTATTTCTTTATTAAAATATTTTTATATTTAAATTTTGTATTTTTTTACAAAAAAAAATACATTCAAATATCCTTTTTTTATTTATAAAAAAATATTTTTAAAGTTTAGCGTCTGTGCGAATATATACGTTTAACAAACATTTTAATTTTAGCATTTAGTTATTTTTTCTTTTTAATACATTTATTTTTATTTGCGAACTTTAAGATTTTATTTTAAATTAATGTAACGGCATATTTATATACAGTTACAATATATATATATATATATATTTAAGTTCCAACCAGTAACCACCTAAACATTCACAGTAAAATATAGTAATCAATATTTCTCACTGCTGTCAAGGCAACCTTCACACCTTTTAATAGCAAGAATGGAATATATATATATATATATATTAATTCTAATATTTTCACGGATAAAAGATGTCATATTATTATTACTATTTGCAGGATATTCCATGTAGTGAAAAAGCTAAATGATGACGTTTCAGTACAATATCAAGTACCTTCCTCAGAGCGTCCTCTTTCTCAAATCATAAGAAAGCACATGAGATTTTTAAATGTTTTTATCGTTTTCTTTCTCCTCATATTTAAATTCTATTGGTTGAGAAGTTTTAAAATTTATTTTCTCTTCCAATAGCTTCTTCCAAATGTTGTTAATCTTCTTTAATTCACACCTTTCATTTATCCCGCAAATAGTAATAATAATATGACATATATATATATATATGAGCATAGGCTGTAATATATGATCAACTTAGATATATTGCAGCATATTTATATTTAAAAGTTTAGATCCTTTTTAATTTTAGGGGTTTATGTATTATACTTTTATTTCATTAGTTTTTTAGAGAATCGTATATATATATATATATATTATATATTTAGATAATCGTATATATATATGTAAAATTTAACACAGGAGCAGCATACATATTGTGCCGAGGTACATTGTGACCGAATGTGTAGTATTCTTTAAGAGTAAAAATATTTAGTAAATTTCATCTTTAAAAATAAAAATGGAAAAAATTAAGGTAAAATAAAAGTTTTAAAAGTTGAAGAAAAAGAAAATTAAAAAAACAAAAGATTAGGGTAGGGGGGTTTATTGTTGAAAAAAAAATAAACAATTTTAAAAGGAGGATAAGATTTTAAAAAAAAGTGAAATAAAAACGATTTAATATTACTTTTAATTAATTTGTAATAAAAGTAATAAAAAAGATGGAGTTCTTTTTGTTTTATAATAAAGGGATTAAATGTGTGTGTGTATAAAAAATTTTGAATAAATAAAAAAAAACAGAAGCCCAATCGGAACGAAGTCAAATGTACAATGGATCCACAAGATAAGAAGTGCCGGATAAAAGGAAGAGGACTTTGTATTGTTAGAACATTCTATTTCAATATTCCATTTTTTCATTCCATTTTAAAAAATTTCAAAATATTTTATAGAATCAAAATTCATAGATTCATTCAAAATCATTTAATTTAAAATTAATCAATTTTAGTCAAAATAAAAATTTAGAATCAAAGAATCAAAAGAAAACTGTAGAAGTTATTATTCAGACAAAATGATGCAGTGCTGAACCCATTGTTTCACATAGCGAGCCGAAGCCTTCTCTGCAGCACCATAAGCAGATAGTTCGAAGGACAAACCATGTTCTGGTGAAGTTGAAGGAAAAGCAGAGTGTCCATGCCAAGATCCACGAGTGTCATATAACATTGCAAATTAAGGAAAGATTTACGTGGAGTTTGCACTAATCGGTTAGAACCAACATTCTACAGAAGCTACATTTTGTCATACTCATGTCAAGTCAGATTCAAATCCTAGGTAATGTTTCATTTTCCTATTCTCCAATTCTTGATCTTTAAGCCGTGATAAATAAATAAAATAAAACTTTTAACTTTACCAATGAGTATCTTTGGGATATAAATTATATTGGCTCCAGTGTTCAACTTTTATTCAGAATTATTAATTGTGTGTATGTGCGAATTTTAATTCAATATGTTCTGTATTTTTGTTTTAGTTTTTTATAATGTATTAAAATATTTATTCAAATGAAAAGAGTGTGCATGGTTGTATTATAAGACAAAGCGATTATTTAAAGAAAAAAAGGAAGATTTAAACTGTCAATGAAATATTTATGTTGATAAACGAACATACACATTTATGATGAGATAATATGTTTAATAAAGCGGAAATTGAAAGATTTAATTGTTATTAAGAAGTGATTAAGTTAAAACTAAAAGAGTAGGGAGTATTTTTTTTTAAATAAGGATTTTTTTTTTAATGATGCCAAAGTTTTATTGTACGGTAAATCTTTATTATTATTAAGAAATAAAATTTTAGAGTGGGCGGAGATTTTTAAGTCAGTTACAACTCGATGAGCTAGCTGGGATTTCAGGTACTAGATTCATTGCTGGTCGTGCAAACATGTTAATTACTCTGTGATTAACTGGTGCCTAAAGAGATTACTTCAAATAAATAAAGTGTTTGTTTGGCCAGTGTTTTAGTTTAGTAGCCAAGTGCTTATATTATTGATAGCTTGCTGCCAATGATATTGCTCACTCTACCTGAGGGCCCAGAAACCTTCAGAGATAGGATAGTTTGTTAATGAGGGAAGAATAAAAATATATTTCTATTGTTACTATTATAAAATAAAGAAGGTGGGTGGTTCAATATATAAGATCAACTATTTAAATGTAACAAAATAACAAAATTGAAATTATAAACATTTGTTATATAGTTAATATTTTGCATATTATAAATATATATATATATATGGGTGTGTGTGTGTCACTGTGTAATAGGTGATGGCACTTTTAGTAAATTAAACATGATGGCTGGGTTTGAACCTTTGTAGATTGTTAGTTTTTGTGGAAGAAAACAGGATGCTCACTCTCACCACACAGTGACTGCTTCATTACAGATATGCTAATGCAAAAAATATGAGCAGGATTTTGGCACACTTTTGCATAGTCTTGTATTTTTCAGGCTCTAATCTCCAATATTAGACATTCTCCTTTCCTTACACCTTTAAACATGATCTCCAGATTCACTTCATTTTTAAGCTTGATGAATTTGTCAAAGTGGTTTGCACAATCATAGACCAGAGCAACTATTTGTATATTAATTGCTGTTTTTAAATAACAAGGATTTTTAACAAGTCATAGAAAATTCCTAATATATTTTTATCCTGAAAAATGTTAATATAGTTTTTTAAAAATATCATTTCCATCTTGTTGATCTTTTATTATGGTTTGAACATTATGCAGTACACCTGGGTCTCTTTTTATGCAGACTTATTTAGCTATTTTGAAGTTACATGATTCATGTTTCTTTGGAAGTCGAACTCCGATAATGCACTATTACTTCAAATAATAAATTTTGCGCCCTTACGTCATATTGAAAGTAATAGCACATTATTGGAATTCAACTTTCATCTTAGTAATTTCAATATTTTCAGTGCTTTATAATAGTAAGATTTTATGCAATAATGAAATTAAAATCATCATTTCCACATTTTATGTATACACACATTAAATTTTAAAAGATTATAATGTAAATTTGTTCAAACATTGTGCGTGTTAATTTTGCATTTTAAATCACATTCTGTTTTTGCTTTTTAAAAAAGAACATAATCAATTATTAATCATTTAGTGTCCACAAGTTTATTTTTAAAAGGTGAGTAATAGCAGTGGGCACACTTAAATTTGACAATTAAAAATTAAAATCTAATTTGTAATTGTAATTAACAATTTAAAAATTACTTACGGCGATTTGAAATTAATGTGATGTGAAATGTAATTTGATTTTTAAACGGAATTGAAAATTAAAAAATTAAAGACAAAAATAAGAATTTAATTTTTAGTTGTTAGTTTCATAAACAATTAATAAAATCATTATCTCAAAAATTAATTACTAATTATGTTGTCACCAGAAAACCATTAACACAACATGAGTGTAAAGTTGGTGCTAGTTGTATTTCCTCTTGTGAAGAATCTGATTTTTTACCAGTTTGCAAACGAACCTGTTTATTGGCAAATAGCGATAATAATTAAAACGTGTATAAAAATGTAAATTACTGTACTGTAAATTATGCATAAATATATATTATTTTGAATAAAATTAAATATTATAGTTAAAAAAAGTTTGTCTTGTATCAATTTTTTTCAAATTTGAAATTTTTTATCAGTCATATTTTATTTTCTTATTTTTTTTTTGCACGAATTTTAAAGTAATTTTACATTGGTGCTTTGCTTTTATGCGACTTTTGAAAAATCACAGTCCATATCCCCCCCCCTTTTCAAGGTAAGTTACATACAATTTTTGTGCAATTTCGTTTGCGCATGTTTTCTGAGGAACCTATCTATCATGTAAAACGAGACCCAGATGTATTTAGTTTTGTATTTTGTCACAATACATGTCAGCTTCTCAACCTATGAAGCACAATTGATTTTGAATGATGTTTTTGTGATGTTGCACCAGCAATGTTAAAAGACAACCACTCATTATTTTTAACTTCCCTGTAAATTAAAAAATTCCTCGATGAAAAAAGTCGAGAACTATTTCTCTACTTAACCATCTCACATTGGTATTATAAAGAATGTTGCTATAATTATGGTTTTTATCACATCTTATTAAACAACCATGAAAAAGTGTTAAATGATTTGTGTTTTATGGTATAATGATAATACATGTTATGCTTTTTTAAATATAACACTTTGATGTCAAATCAACAAATTCCAAATTGTGTGCAACAAGTTAGTCCTTTCATTTGTCTACAAACACTATATTTTTATGGGATATTTGTTGTTTCTCTTTTACAGTCACTCCTGCCATTGTGAATATTTTTACATTATGCTTTGCCATAAAGCAATTTCTTTCAGATCAGGGGCTTGCGGTCTTAATCGTCATTTGCAATAATAAGAAATAAAACTTTCATCGTGATCGTTGCCTTTCGGTTCATTTGCGGGAATATGAAATCAATAAGTACTCAACTTTGAGTATTTTGATTTACTCGCATATAAAATTAAGTAGTAGAAATCTGAATACAATTCAGTAAATATAATTTTAAGGTTGCTTTCTAATTCAAATTACGGGTATGAAAGATTTAATGAAAGTAAGATTTTGATTATAAAATCATTTCCTTTATATTTGTAAACAATAAGCTAAAAGCTTCTATATTACATATTTTAATCATGGGATTGAAAAGTTTATCTACAAATCCCTTTAAATAATTTGCAAACGTATAGGGAAAGTCTGCCAATGTTACAGATTTCCGCAGCTGATAATGAATATGTGCTGCCATCTCTCTTGAATTTCAGAAAGCGGAATAAAGATTTTAATAAAATCAATCTGAAAATGCAATAGTTATGCTGCCAGAACTCTTTTGACTTTTTATGATTCTTATAATCAAGTTGGTGACGTCAACAAAAGGAAGATAAGTCACGATCCAAAGGTTTACCAGCAATTTAGAAGCATCCATTGACTTTATAAAGGAGTTGTAGTATTAATAAAATTAAAAATATCATAATATACTTTATTTATTAACGGTTTGTTTGATTCTATGTATAAATTTATAATTTTCTAAAAAATAATTTATTACACTAATTCTGAATTTATTAGTTTAATTATAATTTTGATATTTATTTCTGTGTATTTTGTTTTTGTATTTGAATAAAATTTTGTTCATTTTTTGTTTGTATTTTGCGCAAAATTGTATACTGATAAACTGTAATTTTACATTTGTGTAAATTAATGTATTCAATAGAAGACTCAAGATATAGTCGCTTCAAATTGAAAATGGGTATTTTAATAACACCCACACATATATATCATCATCATCAATCCACTGCAGAATGAAGGTCTCTTCAAGTTCAATCCATCTTCTCCGATCTTTAGCTTTTCTTCTCCACATCACCCCTGCATACTTTCTTATTTCATTCATCTCACATGTGGTCTCTTTCTGGATCTTTTATAATCTCTTGGAATCCAGTTTAAGATTTCAATTGCCTATCTATTATCATCTCTTCTAGAAATATTGTATTATGTAGATGATGTTTTGATATATGGGCAACCAGACAATATAAAACAAATTTTGATAGTTTGCATAACCAGGATGGTTTAGTTTGGACACTAGAAAGAGAAGACAATTCTAGTATTCAATACCTGGATTTGCAAATAGCAAGGGTGGATGATAAATTAGTGTATAAAATGGTTGTAAAACATATAGATTATAAAGGTTATATTCATCCAACATCTGATGTTCCTTTAGTATACAAATTAGATTTTCTAACACTTAATCAATGACTGTGTTCAAATGAAAGGTTTAAGAAAAATAATATAAAATATTATATGCAAGATTTGATACAAGTTGGTTATAATAAACAAATGCTACTATCTATTGTATTGAAACATTATAAACAAAGGTATAATAGTGATCATATAAATATGAATAATAAACCATGAATATCATTAGCTTTTATTTCCAATATTAATAAAAATATAGTAAAAGTTTTAAGTCAAGATTTCCGATTAGCATCGAGAACAATGCCTAACCTTAATAGATTAATAAATAATTCTAATGGAATAATAAATAAGGAGGATAAAAGCAGTGTTAATATACCCTATTAGATGGTCACAAATAAATTGTAGTGCAATATATGTTGGAGAAACAAAAGCAAATATTAAATATAGCCTTCAACAACATAAATATATGTATAATAGAGCAAGAGAAGATGATACAGTTTATTCAGCTTTTTATGTTCACCAAAATAATACAGGCCATATATGTAGTCCAAAGAATTTTACAATATTAATGCATGAAACATATGATAAAAAATGCAAGATTAAAAAATTATATCTTATACAAAATTCATCTTGTGCTATGAATTTGAAATTAACCAGCTTTCTGATTAGTTGTTCCTGGTCAATACAATGAAATGTTCAATTCATCGCCTAAAGAAAATGGAATTTTTTACACTGGCTTGATAAGGAATCATAAGAGTGGAAAGTGCTTGGCAATAATTATTTAATTTATTTTATTTATATTAGAGAAACTCTGTTTTAACAATTGACAAATTGTTATATTATATTTATAGTTATATTTTAACAGAAGTATTATTTATTTATAACAGAATTTGAGATTTGACACTTAACGGAAGACTAACATAAAATCTTCAGGTCCTAATTAAAATTTGGAGTAAAAAACCAAACTGAAAATGAATACTTGAGAAAGAATGGGGGAAATATCACTGACATTATCGAAAGAAGTAGTAGATTGAAATGAGGTTGGGCTGGATATATTATTATTATTAAAGTTATAAACTGGATCCATGAAAATGAAAAAAATCTAGACACCACATGCAAGATGAGGGAATGAAATAAGAAAAATTGTGATGTTATGTGGGGAGGAAATGCTATGTAATAGACAAGTCATTTAAAATTGGATTGATTTTCGTTCTGCAATGATTAAATCCTGGTTGAAATTTTCAATTTCAATCTAATGTAACTTATGACCTCTATTAAATACACCAATTTATTAAAATGTAAGTACAGTTTTGCAATAGCAAAACACTTCAAACATTGATGTGATGCACTATGGCATCTTCTTTCTCAAGTCAGGAATCTCTCAGCCACTGTACCCAGAGAAACCTGTTAGCCACCTTTCCTTCCCTTTTCATTCTGCACCCGAAATTTGTCCCATATTCTTCTCTATTCTGCTCCATCCGATTTCCACAACATTATCTTTGTCAACTCTATGCCTCTATATCTAAATCACCCTTATACTTTTTCAAACACAACATAAAAAGAAAGAACCTACTTTTTGTATATTCACTTTGTATTTATTCTTCCACGACTACATTATCTGTACCTTTTTCTACTTGTAGACATTTAATTCAATCAGCAGATACCTAATATTTTCTATGCCTTCCTTGCATAACTTGCAGACTAAATCACCCATATTTTTTATGTGTCGTAAATTAATTTACACCCAATATTCTGTTTACTTCTCTATATATTTAAACTCTTTTTAATCTCCATACTAGTTCTTCTGTGTCTTCAATTCCCTATTTTTATTGATGCATTTATTCTTCTATCCCATTCCATGCACAATAACACTCAACAATTCTCCTAACATAATCACCCCACCTTTTGTATAAGTATACTGACATTAATTCTGTATCTAAATCTTCTGTTTCCTGTACTACTTTTCTCAGCAATCTTGTTCCCTGCCCTTTACTCACAGACGAATTACATACTATTTTTCTATTATCTCATCCATAAATTGGAATCTACCAAACATTTTCATTTTGCTTTTTGCACCTTTCATATAAAAATTTTACGACTCCAATTCTCTTTCAATTGTCTCCTTTGCCATCCACATATCTGCATTTAATGCATGTCTTCCTACTTCTCTTTGTACTTTTTTTAAAAATGTAACACCTCTTTTTTTTTCATATGTCATAGCATCGGCCGGGATGCGAACCCACACCCGTCTGCAACCAACTACTTGCTTGCAAGGCAGGTATGATGACCTCTCGGCTAACAACGCTTGACAAATGTAAATGTAATACCTCTTTACAAACACATGATGCATCATTACCATAAGTTAACTCTGTTATTGTCACTCACTTTCATACAATTCTAGTTACATCATTTTTATTATGTGAAAACGATGTTAAATTTCTTTATCAGCATCTTTCTTTTCTTTGTCAATTTTTTTTTCCATTCATCCAAGCAATTTTTCTGATGACTTAATACATTTCTCAAATAATTATACCTATTCACCACATTTAATTTTATATTCCCCAATAAAAATTCTTTCTCTTCTCTTTCCTCAGATTTTATCATCATTACTTCTGATTTTTCTTTATTAAATTTAATCCCCATCTCTTTAACAACCCTTGAGCATGTCTTCAGCATAACTTCCATATTATCTTTATTTTGTCTAAACAAGAAGTTATCATCAGCAAATAAATGTTCTGATGGTGTATTTACTCTCTTGCCATCTCTTAATATGTAACCCTCTTTCTAGTCTTTCTATTGCTCTCTCCATTTCTCTCAAATATATCAAAAACATAATAGGTGGTGTAAGGCATCCTTACTTTAGTCCCAACCCATTTTTAACATTAACTGATTCTATATTTCCTAATTGATATGTACTGTAATTATTTTTATACAATCTTTTAATAAGATTCACTAAATCTCCATTCATTCCCAAATTTTCTAAACTTACCCATCACCTCTTTCCATTTCCTCTATCGTATTCCTTGTCTATATTTATAAAGACCACATATAACTGTCTACTTGTACCTATACATTGTGTGACTACAAATAAACTATCTCCTATATACCTATCAAATCGAAAAAGTTCTTGAATATCTCCCACTATCTTATTTTCTTCCATCCACTTTGCCACTCTTCCAGCCACCATATATGTGTGAAAACTTTATATAACAATGACATTAGTGCTATAAGTCTATAATTGCTTAACTTTCTATAACGTTACCCTTTACTTTAAATAGTAGCCTTACTCTTGTATTATTCCCACTATCTTGAAATTCTCTCTATTGTGCCATCTTATTAAAACATGATAATTACTTAAAATTCATTACTGTCTCTTCTGCCCATCCTTCTAAACCACTTGTCTTTCAACTTTTCAATTTTTTCCTTGCCTCATTCATTATCTTTAAACCTAATATTTCCATTACTATATGCTTTCATGCTTGTTATCCCTTTGTCCTTCACATCTAACATCTTTTCTATATCCATTAGATACTTATTTAGTATTGTCTCTAATTCTTCTGTAGAGCTACACTCTATTCCCTCATCATCTAGAAATACTATTTCTCTCTTCTCTTCATCTCTTCTGTTAATGTATTTCCAAAAATTTTATTACCATCACTTCCACCTTTATTAATATCCTCCAACAATTTACTATTTCATTTCATTCTGTATAATTATCTATTATAGTCAATGTTTTCTTTAAATACTTTTCCCATTTAACATTAACACATTTTTCACTTACTTTGTTTTTAATAGCACATATATTTTCTTCATGCTTTTTTCCTTTCTTTTACACTTTTACTAACTCTCACTTTTCTATTACTTTTATTCTTCTTCTGAATATCCTCACATAAAATCCTAATTTTGCCACTTTTTCTATTTCACCACATCCGTTCTTATATTCACCTTCAATCCACTCTTCCATGATTTGTTCAACTTTTATTTTATATTCTTCTAACCTATTCTTATCATCCATTCTCCATTCGGATTTTTCACTATCCTTTCTATTTTTTATTACTATTTTCCATCAAATTACTAAACATTTCTATTATAAAATACTCTCCCTTCATTATCAAACACTTTAATTTTCCTTACTTTATTCATTCCCATTTTCTCCACTAATACTTAATGCATTGTGTGAAATATTGCACCACCCAGTGTATGTCATAATAATAAATGGATTCAAGAATAATTTGTGCATAAAAAACCATGTCTAGTGCCTTCTCATCCTATATCCCCAGACTAATTTTTAGATTGTGGCTCTCATCAGTGAGGAGCTTTGTATCTAAGTGTACTGCATCTAGATTTTAAGGTCTAATGCACCTCTTTAGCTGCCACCTTTATCTTTTTAGTTAATCATAAACTATAAATCCCAAAAATATACAATATTTTCTAGCCAAACTAATTCACTTATAAAGTCATACAGATCTGAACCCAATTCAATATCTATACACTTTTGTGACCTTGTTGCTTTAAGAACCCACAATTATTATCACACTATGAGCAGGAATGGTATTAAGTCGGTGAGGAATGAGATTAAATCATTAAATAACACATGCTTTGCATTTTCTATGTTTGCACAAGCTGTTAAAACAGTGGTAAACTTTTCATATAGTAGTGCCAGTCAGTACAAGCCATAATAATCCTTGAATGCAACGAGTTTCATTCACACAATCCCTATCTAGTGCCTATTCATTCAATATCTCCAGACATGTTTCTAGCTTATGGATTTCATCAGTAGGTAACCTTTGACCTGAGAATATTGCACTTAGATATTAAAATCTGATTCAACTTTTTAGCAGTCATTTTATAAAGTTATGACTCCAAAATGAAAACACAATAATGGTTTCTGTCCAAGCCCATTCACTTGTATAGTAGAACTCATTCTGTATCTATTCATTTTGGTGTCTTTGTTTCTTTAATATCCACAGACATCACCTTTAATGAAAGAATTAATTAACTGAAATGGATCTGGACTGGACATATTGATAAACGTGATAGTAGATGGAGAGTTGAAGTTTAAATCAGATGCAAGTAATAATGAGAGATCTAAAAAGCGACCACATGTGAGATCAGTGAATAAAATAAACAAATTTGTGTATGTGATGGGAAGAGATGCTAGTAACTGATCATTGGATTTAGATTGGAGAGACCTTCATCCTGTAATGGTTCAATCATGATTGAAAATGATGATGATGAAATAATTTTAAGATATATATATGTAAAATACTGAATTTTGATTTGAATCCATTATAACTTATGTTTTCTCTTAAATAAACTAATGTATAAAAATGGACGATGAAAACTTCAAAAGTTTTATAATTTAAATGAATGACGTTTTATTGAATGAAAAAAAAAAAAAAATCACAACAATAAAGATTAAAATAAATTCAGAATTCGTATAAATAAATTATTTTCTCTAAAAAACTTATACCGAAAATCATTAAAACCGCTCATAAAGACAATTAAATTATTATACCTTTATCGTACATTTGATAACTCCAAAACCGCAATGCGAGTGGAAAATCAATGGACGCTACATTTCCAGAAAACAAAAATTCTTGATCGTATTTTTTTCACTTCTTTTTATGGGCGTCAGAATCATGACTAAAAAACTCCAAAGAAGTTGTAGATCTGTTTTCTATTTACAGATTTCATGCCAAACGTATTTTTTGCTTTTTAAAATAGCCGAGAGATGGAAGGATTGTTTTTTTGTCAGCTGAGAACATCAATAATATTTAGTGTATTCGTACACTTTTGCAAATTCTTTAATAGGATTTACAGATAATCTTTTAAGCTGCATTAATAAACTATTTAATTCCGTAGTGATAATCTAAGATGTGTAGATTTCCAATAAATTTGGTTTGGCTTCAAAACTTTGATTTCATAAATATTTCAATTCTATAACTTGAATTCAAAGATAATTATGAAAGATATTGCCTGCCGTTTCCGTTTTATTTCAATACTTGAAATGGGGAATTAAGATAATACCTGGATCTCAGAAAACCCATCCTAACAATCCTTTCTCAATTAAGCTAATATATAAATATCTTTCCCTCACCATTATTACAATTCGTGTAAGAGCAAATAGTCTGACAAAAGAAATGGAATGTAAATGCTACACTTGGATTTCAATTTCTTTCATTCTCTAAATAATGGATGGACAACTTATTGGTTATGATCTATGTTAAAAAATATTTTTTTCTGGGGGAATCACAATATTTCTAATAGCAATTATTTTTCAAAAAAACTCAATATGGAAAAGTTTTACATAATTATTTCAATAGGATAACCGTTTCTTATTCTACTAAGATTTAAAAATAATGAAAGGAAATGAAGTGAGGTGCATTAGAGCACATACTTTCGAATTATTAATAAAAACAATGCAGACATACATATTAAAAAATTAAGTTAGTTTAGATATGTTTTACCACTACTTACTTTTGAAATCAAGACTTGGACATTTAACGGAAGAACATTTCAGAGACTTCAGATCATTCAATAAAGTATGAAATGATGTAGATTAAGAGTAATAAGAAGAGAGAAAAAACATGGCAAAGAGAAAAACGGATATCATTTACCTCATCAAAAGAATTGGAAGCTGCAATGGAGCTGGGCTAGACATATTTCTAAAACAAATGATAATAGAAAGGCGGTTGAAGTGATGGATTTATTATAAACATCCTAGATAGAGACCACTTGGAAGATGGATGGATGAAGTGCCTGTAGTTGTGAGAAACTCGATGGAATTGGATAGACTTTCTCCAGTGAAAATTATGATGATGATGGTAAATTATTTGCTATGTCAAGTTTTAATTTTTATTTCAATTCTCGCCAAATAGAATTATTTACTGACCATTCTATAAAGATGGAAGAAAAATCTTCGATTTCAAAGCTAAGAAAAATGTTACCATCATTATTTCCAATAGAATATCACTGATTGATAAATATATTTTAATTAGAGTATGTTTTTAAATAAAATTATTGGTTAAAAATAAGTTATTGTAATTAAGTGATATTTAAATACACGTATATTGTCTATACTGAACTTAATGTAATTAGAAACGTTCGAACTCAGACCTTCAGAATCGACACCTATCCACTGTATCTTATTCGACCGATACACATGACCACATACATGTGAAAAAGATAATGTCGGAGTGAATAGATAGATATAAAGAGCTTGAAAGTCTGAGTTCAAATTCCTTCTTATTATATTTAAGTGAGTAAAAAAATAATAATCAAAATTGATCAAATTACTTATTGAAAATATAAAATAAATATAATAATTTTTTTTTCTAAAAGAAAAGATTATTTTTTAATATTTAAGCTTGGGTTGGAAAAATGTATTTGAAGGTGTTTTGTTTTTTATGATTAAAATTGCTTTTTTGTCGAAATATTTCGATGGAAATTGTTGCAGATTTTTTGAAACTTATTAAAAAACCGTGTCTTCAATAAATTTGAACCAGAGATATCACATATCATCAAATCCAATTTAAAAGATTCTGCAGGTGCAGTCCAATGAAAAATAAAATTAGAACAAAAAATTAGCTTGAGAAAAAAGACGAGGGGGGGGGGGTTATGGACATTAAAAATAACTCATTTACATTTATTTTTTCTTTAATGAATTCACAAAAACTGGAAAAAAAATATAAATTTTTAATGTATTCCTATTAAATGTTAAAAGAAAATGTGAAATTAGAACAATTAATATTAATCCAAAAAACAAAGACTTTTTTTTTATTTTTTTTTTTTTTTTTTATATATATAATATATAAGAACCGCCTCCCACACCACCCAACACCCCCCACACTATCTCATAACACTGATACACTTGAACACATATATGTTGAAAAGATAAATAATCACCAATATACGTATTTCATGCTAAACCAGCAATTATATTGTACACTCGATATTTTACGTCTTTTTGCAGAAAGTATTCTGGCAATAATCGGTGATAAATTTTTACGACAATGATGTCTAATATAAAAGCTAATATTCATTTGTTAAGATCTCTCTTTGTGAAGACTTATTTATTAGTCTTCAAAAGAAATGTTGTTTTCCATGAAAATTATTACAGACTATGTTATACTTATTGTTTTTATGTTATCAGTTTCAAGAAAGTAATCAATCCCTGATATGATAATTATAATCCTGCTATATGTAATCTGTAACTATATTTTCCAATACATATTGTTTCTTTTGTAACAAATCTTTTATTAATTTCCAGAAATAGAAATTTGTTTCAATACTTTGCTGCAATAATTAAAAGATTAACATACTTTTAGAATCAGGGAATCCAAATCTTTTGATCCCCATACCCCTTTAGCTTTTAGTAAATTATCAAGTTCTCAGTATTTATTATAACAAAAAATTAACAATAATTAAGTTTTCATATGAAACCTGATTTTTTTTTTACCCCAACATAATGGAAGAACGTCAATACAAATAGATTGTTGTAATTCCCATGAAAAGCCATTTGAATAAAAAAAAATCATTCACCAATTTCATAATGTCAACTGCCTTTGTTATATTTTTCAAGGGTTTATAAAAAGACATTCTTTTATTTCGTTCTGATGTATATATCTAGTAAAAACAAGAAGGTATCCACAGAGACATCAATTGCTTTATCCAACTGTAAACTAATCATTAGTATGCTTTTTTGATTTTTCTCCCACTACTTAAAAATTTCATTAGCTATCATGAAACTTAACCATGTATTCAATCTTAACTGGGCATTTTGAGTTGTTATATCATGCAGTGAGTAAAAGATCTATGCAACGTCTGTATCTGAAGAGAAACCTGAAATGATGGTATACTGGCTGACAGACAGTACTAACCTGGAATAGCTTTGAAATATTGATAATATAACTATTTTGGGGATATATTAATAGCGTATTGTATTATTTATCTACCATTCCCCATATTTTTGGACAAGCTTCCTGTACCCCATGAGGTATGTGTATTCAATTTAAGACTTCTGTTTCTGATGGAAATTTAGTATAAATAATCTGGCTAAATAAATTTGTTCAGCTTATTTGTGGATCTGAGATCTACTGCATGAACCATATAAACTTCCTTAAATGAACCAAAAGGCTTCTTTGTTCAAGCTTCTGCCCTGGATGTGGAGCTGACATCATTGAGAATGTCCTCAGACAGAAACCCTCATCATGGAAAAAATGTCAATCTTCCAAAATTTGATTAAATCTCAATTTTGTGATATTATTTATACAACAACAGAAGACAAATAATATTAAGAATCCTACATAATAGACATAAAGAAAGGTACCTCATCTTATAATGCCAAAGAAGAAAATTTACCAAATTGTATACCACTACATATTGATGAAGATACCTGTGGAGTGCTGAATTGTAACAAGAAATGCCAGACTCCACCAAAATCCTAGTTATCATGAAAAAGTCATTTATAATTTATGGACTTTATGGTCATTGCTTAGATTTCAAAGTGATGTTTCTTTCATAAATATTAATCTAAAAGTCAATATTATTTTTGTCATTTATTCTTAGTTTAATACCATTTCATATTTGAATTAATGGCTATTTATGAATATGCTAATATTAATGACTGTTAATTTATTTAATTAAATAGTCAGTTGTTATTGCATTAGTATTAAGTGTAAATAAGAATGAAATAGAGGGCGCTAAACTTTACATGTAATTATTTATTTTCCAGTTATTGAACAATAAGTAGAAATTGATCACCATTCCAAGTTAAATCATTTACTGCTTTTATGTAATTTTTTTACAATATAATATCTAAATTACATATTGTCAAATAGATAATTAATGAGAATGCGCATCTAGATAAGTTTTGACACTAATTTAAATGAAGTAATATTTATGTGGATATGTAAATAAAAGTTGAAACAAATACCCAGTAATAATTTCATTATGTTTAGTAAATATAATAATATTATGGTAGGACCCAGGGAGTGTAGACATTGGTTAATTACCTATTGAAGCTAATATTATGATGTTTATGTACTGTGATAATTAATGAGACTGAATTGAATTTACGAATTAGAAGTTATAAATCTGGATTCTGAACCTTTTATATATAAGTATATGTCATTTACACAATGATATAACAAATAAAATACTTAATTATTTGATGATGAAGTTAATTGGTAATGTTTTATAAGTATGAAATATTTAATAATGGTTTAGTACCTCCATTAACTATATATTTTGAAGCATGCTTATAATTTATTTAGTGAAGATTTGTGGGCCACATTTATATATTTTGAAGTATTCCTATAATTTATTTAATGAAGACATTTCTGCCTTAATTATTTATGTACATGATGATGATTTTCCAGTGCTGTTCTTTAATAGTTATTGGCGTGATGAGTAGTAGATTATGATATCCGTGAAATTAATTATTATAGACTTGGATTATCAGAATCTATTTTGTGTTCATCTAATATAAGATTAACTTCTAGAATTATCAACATCCACATAAATTCTTGAGTAATATTTATGCATATTCACATGATGATTTTCATATGTGAAATCAACTTATATCTATTGTAACAAGTTGGGATACAGAGTGCACAATATAGTTGTGTGTGCACATATATAAACAGTGTAAAGGACATGTAGAAATAAATACAGACATAAATTTTTGTAAATTTTTGCAATAAAAATAATAAATAAATGGTTAAATAACTCTGGATTTAAAACATAATTTTATTATAAATTAAAACATTTAAAAAGTTCTAATAAATAAAAGAATACTTTTGGAATTCCATAAAGATTTCTGGATGATACTAAAATTGAAACTAATAATTGGAATAATTCCAAACTCTGTAAACTATCTCTTCAATATCAAAGTGACAAGATAGTAGATTAATCTAGAAAAGAGATTAGGTAAAATGAAATGTAAAAATTAATTGAAAATAAATTAAAGTTATAAAATTAAAACACTGATAAGGAAATAAACAATGGTAAAGTTAGATATAAATGGAGCATTTGGCTGTTGTTAAAAATCATTCCCATTTTGAGATTCATAGAGATTCCTTCAGACATCCAGATATTCATAAATATAAGTGCAATAGTGAACCAGTCATTATTGACATGAACAACATTAATACAGAAGCTGCAGAATTAGCAACATGTGTTGCTAAAAAGTCATAGGAGTGGTCAAATGGGTTTCTTGCCTCAAGTCCTCAGAAACATCAACTGTCCTTGCCTAGACCCAATGCCCAGAACAATGCTCAAGCCATAAAGAAGATACTGTCACATACTTTCTTTTTTCCTTGTTGAGCTGAAAAAGGAATACAAGCCTGGAGACCATCGATAAACCACCAATGGCCAAATGGTTTCAAATTGACAATAATGAAAAGCTAGGTTAATATATTTCCAATAATAACTGTCTAAATACTTATTTTAAATGAAATGAACTAACAAAAGACTATCATAAAATTTAGATGGAAAGTAATCGTTTATATTTTTTCATGTAATATTTATTATGTTACATTATGTTAAATATGTGTGAGTGAATAAATAATAATGTTTGCTTTTTGTTATTTGGTCTATTTTCTTTCTCTCCCTCTCTCT
This sequence comes from Epiperipatus broadwayi, assembly GCA_028023455.1. Taxonomy (NCBI): domain Eukaryota; kingdom Metazoa; phylum Onychophora; class Udeonychophora; order Euonychophora; family Peripatidae; genus Epiperipatus; species Epiperipatus broadwayi. Next base: position 278,012 of record JAQFVV010000361.1, read on the forward strand.
TGTAACTGTGTCATCATTAAATTAAGAGTAGAAGTATCTGTATATGTGAATTAAAATGCACTGAACCCCCTCATTAAGGGTAGGGTTTATTTTGGGATATTTTGAGTGCTGTATTTGAGTGACTGTCATATGAGCAAGTCAGATATGTGTAAAATATGGTCAGCTGGTGCCTGAGTTTTATTCTCAAATCAAATAAATAAAATGCTTTATATGACATATTTTTGTTCCAGCAGTTGATGAGTGTTATCTCCTGGACATATGCTCAAGCTGTGCAATCATATAGTCTCAATGTGGCCATTGTTTTTGCTTATGGTTCATCTATCAATGGTATTCTACACATCTGCTTGAAGTGCCAATCCATTCCCATGGGTATTAAAGATATAATTAACTAATTGCATAAAGTAAATGGTAATAAATATTATCAAAATTGGAAAGGAATAAACATCCTTATGCTGCTCTTCCACAAAATAAAAATCAAAAAATAATAATAAATTCTTCACAACAGCTTTTTTCAGCACCTGCTTTGGTGCCCTTTTCAAATGTGACTAATCTATTTAACATAGCATGTGCTGAAAAAAATCTTTTTAATGTATAAAATTCTTATTTGTAGCTGTTGTAAAGAATTATTATTATTCTTTGATTAAGAAATAATAAAATAAACAAGGCAAAACCCCCCATACAGTCATGCCACCCTGTGCCAACCAGAGTAATCGATGGATCCCAGAAGGCTTGTGCATAAAATCCCTACCTAATGCATACTCATCAAATATCCCCAGACTAGTTTCTGTCTAATGGACTGTCAGTGAGAAGCTTTGGATCTGAGAGCACTGCACCTAGATGTTAGGTTCTAATGCAACCCTCCAGCAATCACCTTTTATCTCTACTTAACTATAAAACTATGATAATGAAATTTGAAAACAAAAATATTTTCAATCTAAGCTCAATAGCTTATATAGTCTGTTTGTCACAGGGTGGCACTACTGTATGGAGAGTTTTGCCTTGTTTATAAACAATTATGTGCTAGTATAAGAGATGGTGATCATGTGATGCTTAATGGTTTAATACCAATCCTGCCTAATAGGATATTGGTGGCTATGGTTGTTAAAGAGCCAAAGACACCAAAATGTATGGGTGCTGAACTGAGTTCAGATCATATGATTATATAAGCCACTGAGCTTAGATTGATAATATTTTTGTGTTTTCAATTTTATGCTCATAGTTTTATAGTTAAGTAGAGATAAAAGATGATTGCTGGAGGGTTGCATTAGATCCTGAGATCTAGGTGCAGTGCTCTCAGATACAAAGCTCCTCACTGATGAAAGACACAAGCCAGAAACTAGTCTGTGGATATTGGATGAGTAGGCATTAGATAGGGATTTTATGCACAAGCCTTCTGGAATCCATTGATTATTCTGGTTAGCAGAGGGTGGCACTACTGTATGGAGAGTTTTGCTTTGTTTGTAAACAATTATGTGCTAGTATAAGAGATGGTGATCATGTGATGCTTAATGGTTTAAATAATAAAATAATAAATATTAACAGGTATTATTAAATAAATAATGTTATGAATATAAGAAAAGGAAATATAAAGAATAAATATGTATTGAGCTTGGTAAGGAGTGTAATAAATAAAAGATATTAAAACTTAGAAATTAATGTCAAGATATTAAAATATAGTAAGTAGAGAATAAACGTGTAAGATAAAGTAGTCATAAAACAGGTTAGGGTGGAGTATCTGGAATAATGCAAATTCAAAACTGTATTAAGACCAAAGTTTTATTAACAATAAAAATACTGTTGTACTTAACATGCTTTGGACAGATAATTATCAGAGACATAACGATGCTTGTTTATGCTAAGCACTACAATATTTTTATTGTTAATAAAACTTTACTCTTAATACAGTTTTTGTATTTGTATACATATTATCTCCACGGAGGCAAAACTTTTATAAATTATACCCATTCTATGTTTTAGCACACTGTTTGTTTATGTGTTAACATCAAAGAATTGTGGAAAGTACTTGTACTAATTTGAATGCAAGAAATGACAATAAATTTGTTGGTTCCAAGAACAACCCTGAAAACCTTCTAAATCTTTTGGATCTGGAGCAGTCAAATTAAACCTTTTTTTCTTGGACACACGTTTGTTTCCCATGTTATATGGGGCACAATAAGGACCACAACTTACTACCATATAATTGTAATCCAATGACATAACCATAAACATAATTTTTGCAAGTGACTATATAAAAATTAGTGTAAATTTTGATGTTGAGAAAAAGTTTTAACTATTTTAGATAATTCAGTTTTGTAATTGTCCAGAATTACCCTTAATACATCATTAAGGTGAGAATCAATTAACCTATTTCTGTATACATTCTTCACACATTTCATTTTGGAATAGGATAATTTACAAAGATATGCTGATTGGAATAATGTGAGTAGTAGTTTTGCACCCATTTGTATTGTTATGTATTTTCAATTTCTAATATCCAATATTAGTCATTCTCCTTTCCCTACACCATTAAACATGATCTCCAGATTCACTTCATTTTTAATCTTGATCAACTTGTTAAAGAGAGTGTAGACCACTGCAGCTGTTTGGATATTAATTGCTGTTCAAAGTACCAGAGACTTTCAATCAGCCATAGAAAATTTGTAATATTTTTCATCCTGAAATCTCCTATAAGGCAACTAAATAGTTTAAAATGGTAATGTAGTTTTTTACAAAACTATCATCACCATTTTGTTGGCCTTTTATTGTGCTTAGAACATGATGAAATATTTGGTTATGTATTTCTCCTTAATAGATGTCAGCTTCTCAGCCCGTAGAACATGATTGAGTTCACCAGGTGTTTCTGTGATGTTGCACCAGCAAAGCTAAAAGACACAATAATTCATCATTTTCAACATCACTGAAAACTTTGTTGGGTTGCAAAATTAAAATAATTTCTTGATGTAAAAATTCAGAACTATTCCTCTACTTAATTTTCGCACATGGGTATGATAAAAATGTTGCTATATTTATTGTTTTTTTTTTCCTATCACATTAAACAATCATGATAAAGGCTTTAAATGGTTAGTGTTTCATGGTATAATGATAAAAATGTTATGCCTTTTGTAATATAACAGTTTCATGACAACTTAAACAAATTTCTATGGTGCAACAAAATAGTTCTTTCATTTGGATTGAAATACTGCATTTTCTTGATATTTGTTGTTTCTCTTTTAGAGTCACCCCTGCCATTGTGAATATTTACATTATCATTTGACATAAAACAATTTAATTTCACAGGAGTCAGAAGTGTGTGGTGTTAACCAACACTTGCAATTATAAGAAACATCACTATCATGCATTAACACAAATAAATGTATCATGAGCAAAGTTTCTGTGGTTGAAGATTTGAAAATGTTTCACAATGCAGTGTGTTTCAGACACATGTAATGTATGGGCTGCAGTTCAAGTAAGGGTTGTCTGAAATGATAGGACTTTAAAAGAATGAAATGTGTTAGTTTGTTAGTATATTATCGTATCTGTAATTGGACCACATGTAATGCATGGTCTGCAATTCGAGTAAACGTTATCTGACAAGATAGATATTTAAGTGAATGAAATGTGTTATTTTGCTAGTATATAATCAAATCTGTAACTGATCTATAAAATCAACATGGACCACATGTAATGTATGGGCTGCAGTTTGAGTAAAGGTTGTCTGACATGATAGAAATTTAAGAGAATGAAATGCGTTATTTTGTTAGTATATAATCAAATCTGTAACTGATCTATAAAGTCAACATGGACCCCATGTAACTCATGGGCTGCAGTTCGAATACTGGTTGTGTGAAATGATAAAAGTTTAAGGGAAATAAAATTTGTTTTTTTATTAGTATTATTCAAAGCAACTTCCTTAGCTCCCGTAAAGCACATTCTACCCCTCCCTGTAAATACCTAAATATAAAAAATCTGTATCTGATTATAATTGTTGTAAACCGCAATCTCACATGTTCATATAACATTAACTTTACCTCAATGCCAAGAGAAATGTAAAATTCTAATTATAAAAATTAAAAATATTATAATTTGCAGTAATTTTAATTATAACTTCTAAAATATCAATTTTATATAAGAAAATATTAAAATATGGGCGGAATCACGTTAATTTCGGTTTTTAAAGAATACGTCTATGCAGCATCAGAGTATTATTTCCTAATTATTATTGTAGCATCAATCGAACGAAGTCCCTTTGGGTTTGACTTCTTATGGAAAAAAAGATACTGATGCATGATATTTTATAAGTGAGTTTATGCCTTTCTAATTATTACAGTTTTTAATTTAATATAATTTATAACCATAAAATATTCCACTTACAAAAAAAAAGAAATACAGATGCGAATTCCGCATTGATTCCTATTTATGTCATTAAATATTGTATTTCCTTTTTTAAAACATATATTTGATAATTTGGTATTTCAAGCAATATAACATTATTTAGGTTCTGATTTCTTTGCCCGCCCACCAACAAGCAATTTGTTACGTGAAAGAATACTAAAACTCTAACTACTGAATTAAGCCGTTTTGATTTATTCACATACAAAATAAGAAACAAAAGTTTGCCAAACCCAGTAAATATTTTAAAATGCTTCTTTCCCATTCAAATAAAGAGTCTGAACAATTTAATGATGATAAGCTTTTGAATGCAAAGCAGTTTGCTTGTATTTCTAAAGAGTACACTAAATGAGTCTATATTATATATTTTAGTCATGGGAGTTAAAAGGTTATCTATAAATCCCTTTAAATAATTTGCAAAAGGATAGGAAAAGTCTTTCAATATTAATTTTGTCGAATGAAAATATTACTAATTTTCCCAGCTACAATCAATCAGTGCTGCCATCTCTCTTGAATTACAGAAAGCAGAATATAAGGTTTGAATAAAATCAATATGAAAATACTGTATTAATGAATCCGGGTCTCTATGACTATTTATGATTCTGACAGTGAAAATGCTCACGTCAAAAAAAAAGGAGAAGAAGCCACAATCAAAACATTTACCAGCAATTTAATAACATCAATTGATTTTATAAAGGGGTTTTAGGATTAGTAAAATCAAAAATACCCTAATTTACTTTCTTTATGAGCGGTTTGTTTGATTTTATCTATAAGTTTAATTTTTTCTGAGAAAATAATTTATTATACTAATTCTGAATTTATTAGCTCTATAAATTTGTTTTTGTCATTCAATAAAATTTTGATCATTTTTTTTTCGTATTTTCAGCAACCCTATATTGAAAAACTAGTTTTATATTTTTATAAATTAATGTATTCAATAGAAGACCCAATAGATTCAAACTGAAAAATCGCTATTTTAATGACATATACAGATATAAATTCAAATATATTTCATCATCATTTTCAAACACAATCAAAGCATTGGAGGACATAGGTCCTTCCATTTGTGGTTTGCCACAAATGCAAACATTCTCCACACCACTCCAGCAAACTTCTTTATTTCATCTAGTGATTCACAAATAGACTTTATATAGATCATTGACAATTTCTTGAATTTTATTTTAAATATCCACTGTCCATCTCTTATAATCTCTATGAAAAATATACTGAGGCCAATTCCATTTCACTCCCTTTATATTGTCAGAGACTCCTCCCATTCATATATGTGTTTTTAATTATATCTCGTTACTTCTAATATGCAGTTCCCTATATTTTCTTTAGAGATCTAAATGGACTATTTTGATCTTCTATTAAGTGTCAATCCAATATTTTTTATAAAATGTAATATCACTGTGTTCTTTAGGAGTAACATTGGATCATAATCTAACTGGGTTCCCTCACTCATCTAAGGTTATATCAAATTGATTTTTAGAAGTAACCTTTTTTGGAAAGGTAGATAATAATACTTACATTATATGGTCTGCTTTTTCAGTATTCACATATGCTGTGGATGAATTTTGTAGTCCTGTGTAAAAAAAATTTCTCACACTACACATTTGTATAAGCTTCTAAATATTACATGTATGGCTATTCCTATGCAATGGTATGCTATTCTTAAAGATATACCTTTATCAGATATATAGTCTCATAGGAAATATATAAAAATTGCTAATCCAATCAGACTTGCCAATAATGCAAATCATAATTTCAGTGCCTAACAAGTGCCTCCAATCAAGATCATTTTTCGATGTTCAAACAAGAATGTGCAATCGATGAATTGTGATGGTCAAAATTGAATTATCATGTGATTCTAAATGAATTTGATTTTTCTGATTCATCAATAATTCCAAGTAGATTTGATGTTCCCAGACTCAACTGGAGTCTCCTCAACAGATTTACAATGACACACATTTGTGGTATTCATGTGTTTCATAACTGGAATTTACGAGACCTTGATTATTTCAAATATGAGCAAATATAAACTGTGAAACCACATAGATAGTGACTCCCAGACTTATGGTTATACGAAATGAATTGGAGAACTTAATAACCCCACTTGTGAATCTAAATCCTGGCTGTAATTTATGCAGGATGCTTTATTTTATCTTGTTAAGAGTTAAACTGCCTCAATGCATAACTATAACAGTTCTGGTTTAGAATAGTCTTTCCCTGTCTAGATTAAGATATGACCCCTTTTTACTATTTTCACAAAACTTGTCACAGCATATTTGTATGTGAAAGCAATTTTAATAAGTGAAAAAAATACTTTATAATATATTTTTCCAGTGGAAAACGCATATATTAGAATTTTTATTATACAAATATATAATTTTATATTTACCATAACTATCTGATGAACTTTGACTACTAATATTTTTTCCCATTTAACAATAATAACTATTTTAAATCAAATTTTTTTTTAGAAATATAGTCTAAATAAAAAATATCTAATGTGGAATATTATGAAATCAATTAATACCACAGATTTTGAAATCATAACTTTTTTTATTACCTACATACAATGGTCTATAATAATTTTTCGAATATAAAATGATTCCTGGGGGAGTGTGGATAAAAATCTTAAAATCCTGACATAGCAAATAATTTATCACCACCCTTTTTTAATCATCACCAGACCACCACAGGATGAAGGTCTCTCCAAATTTTATTTTTGTTTATCAGAACCCTAGTATCTGTCCTCCACAATAAATCAGCAAACTTCCTTATTTCATCAACCCATCTTCCAAGTAGCCTTTATCTAGGCCTTTCATCATTTCTTGCAATCCCTGCTCCATTTCAGCACTTTAATTCTTTCCATGATCTCAGTGGTACCTGTTTGTTCTCTCACCCACATACTTTGATTTCAATATCTTGCTGTTAATCTTCTCAATACTTTTTTGAGTGGTCGGAAATCTCAGATTCATAAGTATTAATATAACATATTTAGTTTAATTTTAAATTTAAACATTGAAATATGTGTGTTTATGGATTTCAAATAACTTACTTTCATTACTTGTAAACACTAGTAAAATAAAGGAGGGTAATCATATTAAAATACATGTGTTGAGACTATTTTCAGAGTGCAATTTTTTTTAAAAATAATTGCAATTACAAATAATCGCAGTGCTTCTGCGGAACAACATTCATAACCCTCTTAGAGATTATAATCAACAAATTGTGAATCCATTGTTTAAAGATAGAAATATGAAACTTATAATAGTAGTATTTACATTCATTAGCCATATGTATACAAATACAAAAACCATATTAAGAGCAACACTTTATTAACAATAAAAATACTGTATGGATTAGCATGCTATCGACAGATAATTGTCATCAATTGTAAGAGGATATATATATGCGTTACATTTAAATTTTAATAGTAACTTTTTTTATCTAATACAGAATTAAAAACAAACTGTCAAAATGCACAAATAACGAATTATTAATATGTTAGATTGATTTAAATATTAAAATAAGCTTTAAAAAATAAATAAATTATAGAATCGAAGCAAAGATTCTAATCTTTAAATAAAATATATAATAAAAAAGCCTTTTGATTTTAATAATACTGAAGAGTTTTTTAATCTTAAAAAGAAAAATTACAAACAGATCCTTAGGGCAAAATGAACATGGAAAAGAAAATGATTATGAAATAGAAACAAAAGACTTGCTTTTCCCGCCCAAAGATACGGACACAGACCTCAGTGGAAAAATCTACTTAGCCATAAACCCAAAATCTACTTGGCCACAAACTGAATTAATCAATGAAATATAAATAATGAAATATGTTTGATGAATCCGTGCATTCCAGAGATAAGGTGCCCGACGACTATAAAAAAAAAATCCAAAACAATAATTAATTAATTAGAGAGTTGGAGAATTAGAAAATTAAAATTTTAATTCAATTGTATTTGCTGAAAGTAGAAATAAAAATTTAAAAAGCTATTATCGCCGTCACCCAAGATGTAATCAGCTTCATCGTGCTTCCTTCGGTACGGCCGGCCGAAGGCAGTTTTCATCTCCACGGATCCCATCTTCAGCAACTAGCATAAATGCTTCATACATCATCATAGTCTGCAAGAAATGGCCTTTGCGTAAATTAGATCTTCATCGCGAAGGAATAAGCACAGGACAAAGGAAAGTATAAATTTATAAATGAAACATAAACTCTCTTAAGTTTAAAATCTTCAAACTTTATGTGTCTTTAAAATGAACTATAGACTTTCTTTCTGAGCAAACCTGAACTTTTATCTTTCTATAAACTTTGCGATTTTAAACTCTTAGCTAAAGTTTTCAACGTAATCTTTTAAAAAAATGTATTGTATTTTATTTTTGTTTATTCATGTTTAATTAATATCTGTTTGTAATAGGGTGGGGGTTTGCTATTGCAAACGAATGTAGATAGAAAACACATTGTTATTTGTGCATTATTAAATTTTAAAAATAGGTTAAAATAGTATTTGTGAAAAAAAAAAAAAGTTAAATATAATGTGTCCTTTTAAAATGATTTAAAACCGTAAACTAAAGATTTTTTTTTAAGAAATAAATTAATAATATGACTTAAATGTTAGTTGAGTGTAAATGGCTGCTAGACTGGTTTAAATATATGTTAGTTTTAAAGGGGATTTGATTTCGGACTATTTGTTTGTAGTTGTGTCAATGCTGGTGGAGAGATATATGGATCTTTATATCAATGTAATGTGAAGTGTGTTCACACCTAGGGCGACGAGTCCAACTGAATGCATGACCCCAAAGAGGTAGTCATACCATTGAAATGGATGCAGACATATATCCTGCGCCATTGACCCCTTCCAGCTCTATGGATTTTGGATGATAAGCCGGCAAGATAAGACCGCTCTCCCATCCATACGTAGGGTTTCTTTTTATTATTTTATATACATGTTTCTTTTGCCTGACAGATGCTGCACCTTCCTGCGGGACAAAGGCCATATTGTCTCCAATAATATCACGCTGTTTCAGATGCACATTCCTGTCTATGTGATTCTATGCTAACATGTTCACATTGCAATGGTTGCTGATATATATATCTGGAAGCGAGTATTGGTGTGGCTGCGGATTTTTAGTCTGGAGTCAAGTGATTTGAAAATTTGTGTGTCTAGGTAGTTCATTTATACTCAACATTTCTAAGATTAAAAATAAAAGTCAAAAATAAATAAAAATACTAGTAAATAATAATGAAACATAAAATATAATTTTTCTTATATAATAACTTTAAAGTTTGTGCGTTATTGATTATATATGTAAATAAAATCTTTTTTTGTGTGTTATTAATACTGACAGTGATTGCTTTTATTATTATTTATTAAAGAAAAATAGTTGATAAATGTTTTAAAACTCTGCTACTCCATGAGCTAGTGACTTGGGCTGGCGGTCGCGGTCTTAACAGTGCATATCTGTCGACTTTATCAATTTTCTAGGTTCAAAGTAGCCTAGTGGCGCTCTGTCAGCAGATACGATAAGACTGGGTACTTCATTATCATCCCCAACCGTTATAATATATATATATTGTAACCTTCTCCCAAAGACCGCTGTACTATAAATGAATCATATCACGTTTTAGGCACCATAATCGCTACTGTACCCTAGCTACAGCCAATCATCATGCCATCCACATTGGTCAGCATAATCACAACTGTAACCTGGCAACAGCCAGCCTTCCTCTACTAAACGGTCATGTCACATTGGCAAGCGCCATAATCGCATCTGTAACCTAGCTTTCTGATCTAGCTGGTTATCAACGAATAATACCACACATTTTAGTGATTAAATTCTCTTATGGAACCTAACGTACTCACACGATCAAAAATCTAAGCATGAAGAAACAAAAATGCAAAACTAACAAAATGATTCTTGGATTGAATAAAACTAGCATGAAACTGTCGATCTAAAGAAAATCACAAGGTGACTAATAAAGATAAAAACTTCTGGTCAAACCAGCCCTGAAATCCACACAAACAAAATGAGATAAGTTAAATTTGATATTCAGCAAATTAATAAAATAACTAATAATTATATGTCTTGAGTGATGATGAAATTAAACTTATAAATGAAATGATACGTAAATTATGATGCAAATGACTAAATGGATGATGGAATGAAGTAATAACGGAATAGTGGAATGAAATGAGTCTAAGAGTGAAGAGAACAGAACGAATAGATATGAGAATAATGAATGATTAAGATGATGATAGAATAAGAGTTAATGAATAGTGAAGATGATAAGAGAATAAAAGTTAATGTATGATTAATCAATTATGATAATGAATAAATGTCAAATGAGAATGAATAACTAAAAGAACGATCAAGATGAAATTGAAGAAAAATGTTAATGATGGAGAAAGAAATCTTAAACTATAAACTAATATGGGATTAAGTGATAAAAGTAGGAATTTCAAACTTGACACAATCAGAATATCTATCATAAAATTAAAACAAACTATACATTTTATACCAAAAAAAAATAAATAATAATTTGCATATTAAAGCTTAGCTCACTTTTATAGACTGTGAAAGTAATCTATTTTAAGTTCAACTATAATAATTAACAAAATATAAACTTTATTACAAACTTCAATTCTATCTTAAAACTTAACAACTAATTCTTCTCAGGGTTCAAACACTCAAAATCATTATATAAACTATATTTGGGTCAGTAAGAGGAATTTTACCACTACCCAAACATAATGCACCTAATAGCTCTCAATATAAACTTAATTTAAGAATTATACTTAGCAGTTCTAAATAAACTTTATAACTAATATCAACTTTAAAATTTATGACTGGGAATGACTTTTTAATAATTAAAAAACACAATCACTTACCCAATCCCTTTTCTTACATAATTATAAACCATGTGATCAAGATCAGTGAATGACAGCTCTGTGGATTTAACTAATCAATTAAATCAATATTATGTTTATATTTTAATATATTACTTAAAACAATCTGTACTACAAGTTATTCAAATTTTAATTATTGTGTGATAATGCATTAGATGTACCAATAAATTATAAGGCTTACCAAAAATTATTATAATATAGCATAATATATTTCATAGTGCTATATTGATTGATAATGATTTCAATTTATAATCTGATAGGTTGATAGCAATAACAATAATAGTGTATAGATGTGGTAATTAGCAATAAGACTACATGCAACTACATAAATTTTTAAATACAACAAACTTTATTTACACTATGTACAAAATTTCAATTTACAGATATGGCATGAAATAAAACTAATCTATTGAAATAATTTATGGATGGGACAAACACTTATTATCCCTTTTAACCATATACTCAGTAAATGATACAACCAAATAGAAAATAATGTTCAAAATATCATTTGTTACTCTTTGGCATATTTTTAAAAATAAGATACTAAAACCTATTTAAGCTGCACCAGCACTTAAATTACATAATAGCAGTATATTTAGAACTCTAGGATATGCACAAAATTTAAATTTAGAATTCCAACATTATAAAGTATTGCATTATCCCAAAGCCCTATCTTTTATCAGAATATGATAAGGGCAATTATCACATTCTGTGCAATTACTAACTTATTTAACTTTGAAATGACTTAAGTTTAGTGCATTAAATGAAGACTAGACATCAAAAATTAAATACACCTAGATCTCCTTAAGCATTATCTATGTCCCCAGCTCAACCCTTGAATACATAACTGATCTTACAACTTTATTGTCACATTATTATTTGATAGAAAATGAATCCATTCTGCCAGTGTGCATCTCTTACTTTTACATTTTAAATTCTACAATTACAAATAGATCCTGGTTTGGTCTGCCAAACAACTGATGATGATCCTCCCACATCATAAACACTATTTCGATTAAGAAAACACTATGCTAGATGAGTATTTCCAAATTTAATATTATTTTACACTTGCTATATGATCTGGACCTAATATACTTCACCATACACGGTGGAAAAAACTATCTCCATATTATCATGAGGAATTTAACACTAAGATGGGAGACTTTATAACACAACATGACAGTTGAATAACAATATATGGCTGATTCTATACCTCTCTATGGGTATACATATGTGTGTGGGCCTTGCCTCACCACCAAAAGACTAGAATTCAAACCATAGATATCCTTTCTTTTTAGGATTAGTTATACTAATGAGCCTTAATTACTGCTCAGACTCTACCATCTTTTCTCTCATGAAATTAGCCATAGGTGATTCCATCAGCCTATGCTCCATATGAATATTAATATATTTGATGCCATTCAATTGGAACATCCTATTAACTAAAAATGGTCACTAGTCATTCTCAAATTATAGCAAGATAAAAACAATACCAACAATAACAGTAAAAATTTACATATTCCATTTTATAATGTAAACTCATTAATGTATTAGCAGCCAAAACCAAAATACCTATGTCCAATGATCGTTAATCATTTTAGAATGACAATTATATTTTTATTAAAGAGAGCACAACGGATTTAAACAATTAAGATCAAACCTGCATTTGTATTCATAATGGACACGTTACAAAAATAAAATAAAATTATATCACATTTTCTTTTATATCAGAAAATACTTCAGTCATGCCAATATAGATATTTTTGATAAAATGTCTGTACATTTACCTTTTTATTAATATACTTGAACATTAGTTTTAAACTATGAGAGAAGCAAATATTTTATCACTCTCTAGATAATAGCTATATATCTATTTTCCGGTTTTCCCTTAACTAAAAAATATATATATACATAAAATAGATGTGTATATTTTACACATTTTCTTTTTCTTTAACCCAATATATACATCTATTTTTCATACCAAAACCAAAACATATACGTTTTAAAATAAATTTCCCCAAACAACACGTAAGTGATATACATAACAGCAATTATAAAAAAAATATATAAGTGTACATTTTTATCCATTAACTTTTACACTCTGTTCCAAGTTATTTATCCTGGTGAATTAGAATAATATAAATGGTTATTAGGATGATCAATCAGTCTAGATTAAGCATATATATTTCATTATCCTGTTGTATGTATAATAGAACAAACTTCAACACTTATACAAAAGTAAAAATTATTTGAGAGTTTCCGTGGCGATAATTCATTAGGAAATTCATTGAAATTTTAAACTGGATTCCAAGAGATTGTAAAAGACCCAGAAAGAGACCACATGTGAGATGGATGGATGAAATAAAAAAATGTGCAGGGGTGTTGTAGAGAAGAGAAGCTAAAGATCGGAGAAGATAGATTAAACTTGGAGAGACCTTCATCCTGCAGTGGATTGATAATGGTTGATGATGATGATGAATTCATTAGGCAATTAACATTCACGTTTCTAATTGTAGCAGATTTAAAAAGATAAATTTATCTACTTTGTTCTAGATAATTCAAAACAAACTTCAAAACAAACTTATTAAAATCTTTATTGATTTATTTTTGGAAGCATTTCAAAAGGAAGTATAATATGAATCATTTACTACAGTTAAAATCAAGATAAATTTACTTGAAAAATTATTGGAATTTTATTACATTTAATCTTTATTTATTTTTACTTTTAAAAGTTATTTATTAGTTTGATTTTCCCTCCGTGCAGTAATGTGTAATAACTTTCAATAATCTGAGCATTGTACATATTTTAAAATATTATTACAACGACGACAGATATTTTCCCAATACAATTTTAAAAACAAATATTTATTTTATTACTTTTCCATTGGCAAAATAATAACTGTTTACTAATACTAAGACGAATTTATCCAATTATCATGTTGACATATTTAGCATTTTAATCAGCTGGTAAATGACTATTTCTTTCATTACATAGGTTCCCGCGCGATAAAATTTTGCAGACTATAGAGAATAACATTACGACAATATTTTCATATTTATTATTTCAAAATGACTTTTAAATTTATTTACTATATATCATATATCACACTTGTTTTAATATTATCTCCAATTATTATTATTATCTTTAACTTGATATTTTAATTTACAAGTACATAACATCGTTTTGTTAGACAATAAGAAAGTCAAGGCGCGAAATTCACACACTATCAACTTCTTAGTTTATGAATCAATAATTTGTGCGTTCTTGTTAAAGAAGAAATGTTAATTATATAAATAATATAAGAGTAAAAGCTTACTTCTTGAAATTTCCTGAGTTTGAAGCAGTACTTATTCAAATAAAAACTTATCTTCATGGTTTTAATTTCCTTCTCCCGTGAGAACCCTAGGAAATATGCAGTCGTGGAAATGGCTTAAAATATAGCAAGGTTTTTAAGATTTCTTATTCAAACATCTTTAGACAGCAAGGTATTCTACTTCCATACAATTAATTTCAGACTTTTGCTGATTTTTAATTTTTTTTCTTATTTTAAATCAGAGCTGAGGTTTGTGTTTACTTGGTTCTTGTTTTCTTAATTAGTCCACCCCTCTATAGCTATGTTAGAACATATATAGTTTTATTATATTGCACTCTGGGAATGAATTTAAGCCAATAATTTTGATATATATAATTAGTATTACCCCCTCTGTCTTCATTTTTAATAACTACCCATTTTTATTTAAGACAGTTCTAGTTCAGTACTAAAAAAATATGCTTAAGTACTTTACTATAATGATTCGTTTTTTATAAGATTTACAAATTTGATTTAATTATTTATTTATTTCAATTGCTATTCAAAACTAATAAAATAGCAATGTATTTATCTACCAAATAATAATAATACTTTTAAATTATTATTTTAGTCTAGTCAGAGCCTAGACTGGGTTTGAAATCTTATCTCCACTCAAGCAAATTTCCCAGTACATTCAAAACAATCTCTATTGAAAGCCACTTTAGTAAGCCTTTGTTGCCAAATATATCATCATTTAAAATTTTGGAATTATTAATTACAGGGACCTAAATAAAAGGTCACAATATATATATAGTGCCATTACAATTTAGTCAGTAGCTAAATTTGTAGTAATGTGCATGAAAGAAAAAAAATGGAACAAAAATCATCATCACATTTTTATATACTAAAGGAAGCTGTAGGGTACCCAAGTTTAAACCCTACAGAATCAAGTCCAGAAAAACCTAAGACAGAAAGAGAGTTGGGGCAACAGTTATGTTCTTTAGTTGTTTGTGTGTTGATAAAACTCAAAAGAGTAGTACACACCTTCTTATTCAGTAGTTAATTTTTATAGGGTTATAACACATATAGGCAGTGTGTGTGATAAGCTAGTTAGTAATCATTTTATATTTCAAATATTAACTTTCTTCAAAACTAGTCTAAATTTGCTAGATCCTAATATTTTATTATCTATTTCTATTTTTGTTTTTCTATGATTATAATTTGGGGTTTGAAAGTTTTAAGGATTTAATTTTAGATATTAAATTTCTAAAAAGCATTCAGATTATTTTATAGGCCAGTTTTTATAAATGACTTGGATGATAGAGTGAGTGTGTACATTGCATAAAGAAATCTACATTTATTACATATTGAAAAAGAAAAAGAACAAAATCTGTTAAATTATTTGGGTTTTTTTTACTCAACAATTTTGTGTTATAAAGATTGGTTGGTTTTCTGTTAAAGTGTAGATGATGTGAAAACTCTAATTTAGGGTCTTCTCATCCTAGATCAAAAAGAATTTTCAGGTGTGACATTTTGTGACAGATATGTGAAGAAAAAGGATTAAAATGATGTTACTTCAAAAACAAGATTAGTCTGAATAATCATGGTAATGTGAATTTTTTCTCTGTGAATCTAAAAATGAGTTTGCTGAAAATAAAAATAAAAAAGAGTATAAAACCAGCCTGGAAAGTCAGCTGGAGAGATTTTTAAATATTGAAACTAGGAAAAGACAAGCATTTTGATTCTGCCAGATATCAATTTAAAAACATTTTTTAAAATATAAAGTTGTTTTTTTTTGGAGATTGAAAACAGAATGGCAGGTTAAAGATCTATATATGTTTCATCTTGGGCTTTCTGACCCACCAGGCAGCCACATATCATACAGGAAAGAAAAAAGAAATGTCTTGTCTGAAATTACAAAAAAAATATTCTACATCTTGTGACTGATGGGGAGAAATGCGATATTTTAAGTAAAAGAAAACATTCACCTGCATTTGAAAGCTGAAGGAAAATAATATACTAATAAGTATTGAATCAGCTAGTCCAGTTATTCCAGTGACTGAATTTAAACCCAAGAAAATTTATAAATGGGAGAACAACTGATATACTCCATTTATTAGAATTATGTGTAACAGGAAGGGAAGAAACAGTTCTAGTGCGAAATGGGTCTGCTGAAGCAAATCATCATCATCAAATAATTATAAGCCCCAGGAAAAGAGAGTTCCAGTGAACCACGGAAATTGTTTGCTGCAAAAGTATAGACATTTAACAAGATAAGTTTGAACTCTTGGAAGCCTCCACAAAAATAAAAGGGACTGGTAATATAAATTTTCATTATATATTTTATTTTATGATATTAGAGACAATTAGTAAAATTTTAGCAATAAAGTTTTATATCTTTTTATTTAGAACTTTAAAACAACCAAAATCGATTTAAACCAAGAATTTCTTCAGTAATAATAGATAAGCTTCATTAATGATTTTACGTATGATAAAATGATTATACCCGCTCATTGATTAATTTTGCTTTCTAAAAAGGGTAAGATTGTGTATTGGTCTAGAGTTATGAGATGTTATTAATATGCACAAATATTTTTTTGTATTATTATTTGTTTTTAAATAATATTTTATTTCTAAGGGTATCAACACATACATACACGGTATACACAGTAATATATTAACTTGTTACATGTATATGATGGTGTGTGAAAGTGATAATAACAGGCAGCATTAAGATATTAGATTATTTTTGTTTTAAGTTAAGGAATAGCGGTCTCAAAGCTTAGAAGGGAGGGGGAGAAATAATTCAAAAACTTATTCCTGCAAATCTTGCTCTTTCGATTCCACTAACATTTTTCTCCTTAATCATTCTACTTTACATGTTAGATTATAAAAGTATGTGTGCCAAAAGAGTGTTTATTTTTTTATGAAATATTTTCTTGTGGATTGAAAATCTTAGCAAATTTGGTATCCAATTTTATATACATTATGTCATTAATGGGAAAGGGGGAAGAACTTAAAATTAATATTATGATTTCAAAATAGTCAATTATTGTTATTATAATTATTAGTCATATAAATATTCATGTCTATCTAGAAATTGTATGTATATGTTAGAAATGCAGTAATAAATGTTAATTTGTTTTATTAAATGAGGCATATATATTTCATTAATGGTATTCTTTATTAGTTGTGATTATTCATCATCAATGGTGAATATTAATTGTTTAAGATCTAATTAGATATACTAAGATTAACCAATAGTTATGAATTTCTTTAGAACTAAATTTTAGGTTAGGCTTGGTCCTAAAGCTGTGGTTTAAACCATTATCATGATCATCATCATCACGTTTTAATTAATGAGTTAGATAAATGTTTAAAGGCCATAAATAAATAAGTGATTTCATGGTATTTAGTTTGACATTCGTGAATCATTATAATAACCACCATTTTCTCATCTACATCATGCAAGGATGAATGAATTGCCATCATAAATTAATAGTATGAGTTAGTGAAACTTATAAAGATATTGAAATGCATTTATTATGTTAAGATCTAGGAGATGATTTCTTATGATGAATTTTATATACCACTTTAGTTTAAGGATGTTTTGTGTTTACCTAAATGTTAGTGCATACAGTGATATGGTATGGGTCGAAAATCTAAATCCTCCATTTTTTTAGAAATAAAGTACCAAAAGAGGTTCAAACCTGATACATGTGAAAAGGTTATAAAATATAACATTGTCTAGGTTCAGATAGCCTAGTGGTGCCCTGCTAGACCATATTCATTTGTTATTCACTTAAATATGCACTTGATATCAAACCAAGAGATAAGAGTGAGTAAAATTTACTGTTGGATTTATTGAGGAAAGATTTTATTGGGTTAAAAGTGTACTCACCTACTTGATGTGGTTTTATAAATTATAATATCTTAATAGTTTAAGTTACCCTGTGTTCCTACTTATTTATCGAGGATACAATGGCTGCCTAACTAGGGGTTGAAATAGGCCAAATATCAGATATTTGAAATGACTAGTCTCCAAGCATTATTGTTTCTGATTATTGATATTATATTTTCTAAATCTTAAGTAGAAATTGATGAATTTAAGCCACCAATATTTTGATTGATATTGAATCTTATATTTAAGTTCAATATGATTGATAATTAATATTTTGATCATTAATGAATTTCAATGACTATTATAGTGACAACTTATTAGTCTCCTTAATATGTTTGAGATAAGCATTTTGATCTTATATTTTTGGCCAATCTGTCATTAATATTTGGTTACAATGCCATTCCCTCATTAATAATTTTACTTACAATGGATTCTATTAGTCTCATATTTTATTAAGTCACAATGATTTTGATCATTAAGACATTACAATTATTTATTTATAGTAACAATGATTAATTTAAATTGATTACCAAGGGATGAAATATTATCAGAGTTACTACTTGATTATTAATATAATCAATGAGTCATATTTAATAATTTAGTTACAATGGATTGATCCTTAATCTTTGATTGAAATTAATAAATGTTAATAGCCATAATATTTTGATTCATAGTTTGTCTCGTGTGGTAATATTTTATAAAAACTTTTCCGCACCTTTTTATTAAGTTACAATATATATATTGTGACCTTTTATTCAGGTCCCTGTATTAAATAATCCAAAATTTTAAATCATGATAATATATTTGGCATTAAAATTTTAACAAGTGGCTTTAAAGAAAGACTGTTCTGGATGCACTAGTAAATCTGCTTAAGTAGAGATGAGATTTCAAACCCAGTGTAGGCTTTAATTCGGGATAAAATAACAATTTAAAAGTATTGTTATTAATTGGGAGATAAATATATTGCTATTTTATTATTGTTAAATAGCAATTGAAATAAATTAATTAATTAAATTTGTAAATCTTGTAAAATGAATCGTTATAGTTAATTCTTAAGCATATTTTTTTTTGTAGTGGATTAAAAACAGTCTTGCACCTTATGAGTAGTTATTAAAAATGAAGCCAGGTAGTAATATTAATGATATTCACACTAAGGTTATTGGTCCATTTGTTACCACAATGCTTTGTAATACAAACTATATATGATATAACAAAGTTGTAGGGGGGGGAGATTAAGAAAAAGAGAATCAGAATCAACAGACTTCAACTTTAACTTATAAAATAAGGAAGAAAAAGTTTTAAAAAATCAGAAAATTTGGAATATACTTGAATGGGATTGTTATTTAAAAAAACATGGAATAAAAATGATTGCTGGTAATATGCTTTGTTTCTTCTGTCTAAGATATTGCTGAAAGTGATTTTGTTAATAATCTGAAGTTCAGATCCTTATGTTATCAAAATAGATAATATTTAACTGCACACATCAGATTTAGCATAAATACCTAAGCCTTCATAGTTGTAGTGATTTTTACAATGGTGATCTGACCAAACTCTAGAAGGACTAAGTGACTCTTGGTAGTGTGAGGTAATTTGTCTTGGTGAGTTGGGTGAGCTTAATTGGCCTACTTGTGTGTTAACAGTAGAGCAGGTATTCAGGTTTACCTCTTGCCCAGAATAATACTATCTTATATTTATTTATAATCATGTAATTCTTCTTTATGTTTGTAATTCTAGCTTTCCTTTTCAATTTACCATGTATACATAATTGTCACTGTAAACATTGTACTTGTTTAATAAATATTTGAAAGAAAAATCTAAAAACCTTGCTATGATTTCAACACTATTTTTCTGTTGATTTGATCATTCCTGAAAGTCATACTATGAAAGAAAAAATGGGAATGATGTGGATCATAATTTATTTCAATAAATATTACTTCAAACCAAAATCAGTTCCAGAGAAAGTAAGCCTTTGCTGTTATTTCGTTTATAATTTTAAATTCTCAGATTTAAAAATGATGTACAAATTATTTACATTTAAAAGAAAGAGCTGATAATGTTTGTTTTTCATGCCACTCTTAAGCATAAAGCAGAATATCCGTTTGTTTGTAAATTATAATTTCAATAAAATAATTCCAAAACGATTTTGAAGAAAGGTTTCAGAAGATATTATAAACAAACTCAAAAGTCATTTTTATATCATATAATTTTAATAAAGTTAAAAGATAATTGCGTGATTTTATTGTCTATTCTTTCTCAAGAAATAAAACTCATCTGCCAATTTTTCTTTAGCGCCAATTTGTGTAATGATAGAAATGGAAAATTACAGATTAATTAAAATGTTAAGGGTATTGTATTTATAATTGGATAAATTCTTCTTAGTATTGCTAAATAGTTATTACTTTGCCAATGGAAATGTAATAAAATAAATATTTACTTTTAAATTTTTACTGTGCAACACATATAAATAAGATTTTAAAAAAATGTTTGAAAAATGTCCAAATTATATAAAGTTGTTACAGATATTACTGCAGAGGAAAGAACAAAATCAATAAATAATTTTAAAAAGTTGAATATGTTAATTGTAATGAAACTCTAAAGTCATTTTTAAGGAAAATTATCTAGATTAAAATGTGGATAAACGGTTTTGATTATGCTACACTTGAAAACGTTTAAATTTTGTCTCACTATGTTGACATCAAATAAATCAATAAATGTATTTAAAAAGTTTGTTTAGAAGATCATAATAACCTATAAAGTTGTTAAGGAAAATTATCTATAGAAAAGTGGATAAGCCTATCCTTCTAATTGTGCTACACTTGGAAGTGCTTAAATATTGTTTTATTATGCTGACCTCGATACAAAAACCAATAAATGATTTTTTTAATTGTCTTTGGAAAAGTGTTTAAATATTGTCTTATACTAGCATCGAACAGGATAAATAAAATATATATATATATGTGCATTATTTGGGAATGTTTACTCATCATAATATCAGTTCTTATCATTTTAGCTTACAAGGATGAAATAAAATTTGACTAATAGGATAAAATTTAATGGGAGAAAATGTTCGTTTATTATTTTTTTATTATTATTGCTATGTTAGTTTATACTGCTTACTTCATGTGTCATTTGGAAATTTTTATATATATATATTTATTGTGGTATAAAATATATGGTATAAAATATATTTAGTAAAAGGGATGTAAAGATGTATAAAGATACATACATTTATTATTACACATATTTTTGCTATTTTTCCAATTAAGAGAAAACAATATTAAATGTCATTTATCTGGGGAGAAAGGGAAATATTTATCTTTCGCACTTTTAAAATAGCCTTTAATATTTTATTAAAGCATGAACAAACAGACATTTTGTCAAAGATATACTATAAGGACCCAATTGTTTTTCTTATATGAAAAAAAAATTGATCTAAGCCTTTTTCATTTCTTAATTTTGCATAGGAATGAACATGTCCACTTTGAATATAAATGCACGTTGCTCTTCATTGTTTACATGTGTAGTGCTTGCTATAAAAAAGTATAATTGTTATATTAAAATAATTAATGATCATTTGACATATATTTTGGTTTGTCTATTAATACATTAATAGTTTCTGCATTGTGAAATGGAATATTTATGTTTCCACTTTTATTGTTAGTGTTGTTTTACCTGGTTATGGTATTGAGGACTTGTGACAGCTTTTAGCTGATAAGTATGTGCCACATATAATGGCCTCAAATGAGATAATATTAATATTAATATTGAGCATGGGCTGATGGAGAATCACCCATTACTGATTACATGAGAGGATAGGATGGTCGAAGCTGAGTAATAATTGATGGGTAGTTAGCATAATTAATCCCAAAAGAGGATATCCATGGTCTGAATACTATTTTTACCATGATGAGGCCAAGTCCACACGTTATACCTTTGGAGAGGTATTAGAATTAGCCATATTATTATACAACTATTATGTTGTTTTGTAGAGCCTTCCTTTATTGTTTAATCCCTCATGAGGTTATAAAGTTAGTTTTCCACCGCATATGGTGAAGTATAGTATTTCAAAATCAAATAGCAAGGATAGGATAATGTTAGATTAAGGAACACTGGTCTATCTGTAGTGTTTGCCTATTTGGACTAGTGTCTTATGATGTTGTAGGATCTTCATCAGTTTATAGACAAACCAAGCCAAATCCTACTAGTGATTATATAACTTCTAGATGAAAGTGCAAGAAATGCATATGGCCAGTGTGGATTTATCTTCATCAAGTAGTGATTCACCAATGGATCAGTAAGATCAGTTAAATATTCAGTAATTAGGTTGTGGACATAGGTAATGTTTTAGGGTCATATGTGCATTTGACTTATGATGTCTGTCCCCACATCAATATAATGAATCTTTTCATATTAAAATATAATAAATTATTAATTGTTCTGCATATGATAATTGCCCTTATCATATTCTGACAAATTAAATAGTTACAGGTAAATACACTAAATCATAACTTCAAGTTTTTAGATTTAAAACATTGTGTATATCCCAAAGACCTAAGTACATTTTGTTTATAATTTAAATGCTAATTTAACTTCAATAAAGTTTAAATCTTTTATTCTATAAGATAGAAGAATAATAAAAACTTAGTCAATCTTAATAGTGATACTATGAATATCACTGTATTAGTTGGTCTTATTTACCATGTGTGTAACTAATGGGGAATAACCATTATTATCCATCCCGGAGTTTGTTTCATGTATTGGTCTTATTTCAGACAGTGTGTCTGAAATAAATTTGTAAATATTGTAAATAAAGCTCGTTGTGCTTAAAAATTTACTTAGTTGCCTGTAGTCTTATTGCTAATCACCATACACACTACTATTGTTATTGCTATTGACATATCAGAGGATTATATATTGAAATCATCATCAACCTATATAATACAATTAACTATATGTTGGTATATCACATAACAATCAAAATGGTATTAACCTAGAGTACATAATGATATATTAAAAGATAAACACTTAATATTGGTTTAATCGGTTTAGTTGAACCCACAGAGCTATCGTTCACTGACCTTGATCGCATGGTTTATAATTATTTGAGAAAAGAAATTTTGTAAGTTATTGTATTTAGTTATTAAAACGTTATTCCTATTTCTTAAATATTAAACTTTATAAACTTTTTGGGGAACTGCTAAATATAGTTGTTAATTTGAGTTTATATTGAGCTGTTTTGTACATTCTATTCGGGTAGTGGTAAAATCCCTCTCATTGACCCAAGTATATTTTGTATAATGATCTTTGAGTGTTTGAACTCAGAAGAATTCGTTGTCAAGTTTCAAGGTAGAATAAGAATTTGTAGTAAATTTTATAGCTGGTTATTTATTATAGTTAGACTTGAAAGTAGATTACTTTCACTGTTTTACGAAAGTCAACCAAACTTTAAAGTGTAAATTACTTCTTGTGTCGTAAAATGGATACCTGTTTTGACTTTATGATAAATATTCTGGTTTGGTCAAGCTTGGAATCTTTCTTTTTATTTAGCTTATCTTCGTACCATTTAATACAAGATTAGTTTATAGTTTAAGATTTCAGTCTCCATCATTAACATTGTTCTTCCATTTCATCTTGATCGTTTTTTTATTTATTCATTCTCATTTGGCATTAATTCATTATCATACATTAATTTTTATTCTTCTAGCATCTTAACTATTCATTAACTCTTATTCTATCATCATCTTAATCATTCATTATTCTCATACATCTTCGTTATTTTCTCTTCATTCTTAGACTCATTTCATTCTACTATTTAATTATTACTTCTTTTCATCATCCATTAAGTCATCTACATCATAATTTACTTACTATTTCATTTATAATTTTAATTTCATAATCATTCCAGAGATATAATTATTAGTTATTTATTGGTTTGCTGAATATCAAAGTTAACTCATCACATTTTGTTTTGTGTGGATTTTAAAGCTGGTTTGACTAGAAGTTATTGTCTTTATTAATCACCTTGTGATCTTCGTTAGATCTATAGTTCATGCTAGTTTTGTTCAATAAAGGAATCATCTAGTTAGTTTTACATTTTTGTTTCTTTATGCTTATATTCTTGATTATTCGGATAGTAAAGGTTACAAAGGGCGGATTTGGTGCCATGAAAGATGTTCTTCCTTAAGTTAAAAGTTACCTTTATCATTCCCATTAGTTACACTCCAAAGGTAGAAAAGACTTGTAAAGTTGTTAAACGATTAATAGTTGTTTATGACAACAAGTAGCTTAAAATTATTTGTTGGATAACTTGCTTTCAGATAGAGATATTGCAGTGATTTAGGGTGGTTTTAGAGAATCAGGGAACAGTAGAGACATCAGGTTTTGTTATCAAGAAATATAAAAGAAAAATACAGGAGCCATATTAGATTTATGTATTGATTTTATGGATTTGGTCAAGTAAAATGAGTCAATTTTGGAACCATGTCATTAGCACGATTTCAAATAAGCAGTGACTGGTAAAGTTTGTTATGTATATTAAGCAGTTCTTACATGATTCATTTAGAACATCCATTATTATATGCAAGACATTTGAAAACATCTGATACTAAACAATTGGGTGCAATATCTCCAAAATTATTTATACCTTTTGACAATAGTATTTGGAATACTTATAGGTTGCTTCACAAAGAGTCATGGTTCAGGCTGGTAGATAAATTTCAATTTGAAATAACTAAAAGCACAATAAGAAATTCATCATATTGGTTTCTGGATTTATAGTATGATATGATTGGTGTATTTTTTTTAATTCCAAAGCTAATCTGCAAAAGGATTTAATCGGTTGCATAAAACCATTATGGATATTTGATTAATAATTAGTATACATAAACGTGAAATTCGTTATCAGCCAATATTGGAAGAAACTCCTGAAACATTCCTAGCGTTTTTCAATTTATGAACATAAATGGATTTAAATATCTTGGTAATTATTAAAAATAGACCAATAACTCGATGCTAATGTTTTATTGTTACATTTAACAAGTCAAAAGGAATATAAAAGAAGTATAAGTATTTACAAGGAAATTAGTTCTGTATAGAATCTTCCAAATCGAAATTGAAACCGGACTTCCAAAATACAGTATATTAAAAATATTCTATTTGAAGTTAATGTCTTTGCTGTGCCCTGACGGTATTATCTCAATTTAGTCATCGGTAACATTAAATAAAATTCAAGTACAATTTGAAGTAACAAAATAGATTTATTAACCATCAGTAACAAATAGAAAAAAGAATATAAATAAGCTTCTGCTCCCATGTGTGTCAATTTGTAGGTGCGCATACTAAATAATTATAATCCATTAACTTTATATTTTAAATGAAGAAAGTTCTCCATCCCTTAATTCTGGTACGACTGCAATATATACATATACATTGCAAACCATGAACTTAAACTATGGCAATTATCTTATTAACAGTATACACACATTCCGCTGCGCTGTAGTAGACAAAACATAAGTGTCACTATTACGCTTCCTTATACACCAACACACGAAAAAGTCTTAGCGGAAAGAGGGGTGTATATGAATAATTATTTGTGATTAGCATATTTAAATTTAATTTACGCATATGTAGATTTTTTACAGTAGTATGATAATGAAATATTTTATTCGTACATTGAATACATGGCATTTATATGATTAAATAAACTTTATTTACATTGCGTAATAATGCATGCACAAATTGTGCCTTCTTAAGATTTTAAAATCTCTGAAAGCAAGATTATGGAAAGAATCAGTATGTAGGATTCTACAACCTTCTAAATCTGCAGAAGCATTTGATTTAAACATGCCTAACAAAAAAGTGTGGAGAAGAAGATGAAAAATAGAATGATAAAAAATATTGACTTCTCAAAGATTGTAGTACTATTGAACATTTGTTTTAACGAAAATTGAAATTTTTTAAAAACGGAATAGACAAAAAGAAAAAAATTGACGGTTTATAGTCTTCATAAACTTCTACAATTTAAACATTACCTTATCCAATAATTGTTATTTTGTAATAATGCTAAATCTTAGAAGCAACAAGAAAAATAGCTGTCTTGCATTGGTGGTCGAGAGGTCAGCGCGACTGCCTTGCATTTGCAGGTGGTTGCCCGGGTTGAGGGTTCGTGTCCCAGCCGATGCTATGACACTTAAAAAAAAAACCAAGAAAAATAGCTCTCCCTCTCTCTCTCTCACACACACTCTCTCTCTCTCTCTCTCTCTCTCTCTCACACACACTCTCTCTCTCTCACTCTCTCTCTCTCTCTCTCACCCTCTCTCTCTCTCTCTATTTTTTAGAGTCATGTAAATATTTATATATTATTACTGAAAATATAAAATGCGTTATGTTTGTGTCTCGCGAGCTGCAGATTATCGATTCCTGGTATTGTATTATTATAAATTCATGTCACTTTTTTTTAGGCCTGAGAAGGGAATGAACTGTAATAAACTTATTAAAAATATATTTTATTTTGAGTTGAAACTAAAATTTCATGTGAGTGGCAGAATTATAATTAAATTACAAAGGTTATATCAAGGATAACTTACTAAAATCCAATCTTCTTTACTATTATTCGTATAGATAATTGATAATACAATAATGGTGTTTCCAATTAAGTAAAGGTTGCAAATACTTAAGAAAGTATATTTCGCTTCGAAATTATTTGTGCATTTACATTATATTTACAATGGACACATTCCAGAGGCAACAGTTGTTGAGGTATAGCCCCTAAATTTAAGGTGAACTATGGCAGAAGGAACTTCATGTGCATTTATAGATTTTCTATCACTTCTAGCTGTTCTGTCTAAGCCTGCTTTATGAGTAGGCCTGGTGACACTTTCGGCTGTATATGACAGCTTGACTGGTGTCAGTGTCTGTCTTTCAGCTCCGTGACAGTAATTCTCTGAGCCTATTTCAAAAAGCTTGACTATTTATTGCCAGATTTTCATCCTTAATTGAAAATTTTCGGATTCAGTGGGCATACTCACCTATTGGCCCGTTCTTGTCATTAGTTATGTGTTATCTATTTGTACATGCATTAGTTCGAGATGGCGAATGCTCAGTCTGATAAGATAAGACATGATCTGCAGTAGTTCATTATTGAAAGGCAAGATGAGATGTAACAAATACTAATGAAAACTATCAAATATATAGATTTAAAAAATGCTATGCGGACTTATTTATTGTATTATTACTTAAACCACATCTCTAATATTTTATTCCTATTTTTCTCTCTCCGTGTGTGTGTGTGTGTGTGTGTGTGTGTGTGTGTGTGTGTGTGTGTGGAATTAGAATTGCTATCCTTGTTTACAAGAGTTTGTTGTTGTTAATACTTAAACTTCAAATAATAGATAAGCGATTAAAAATAATAATAATAAATAATAATCAGTTTACTGACAAAATTAAGTCTATTAATAATATTTAAATAAGTGTGTTTTTCTTTTTATTATACTTGCATACATATCATTCTTTAATAAAACGTCTTGCTACAACGAAAGAATTTTTCGTATATATATGTATATTTTTTTTAAAAAAATTCCAATAAAGTATTAACAACTTAAAAATAAATAATTATAAAAAATAATGTTTATTCAAGATAATAATATAATTTTATTGAATAATAATAAATAGTGACTTTCTATTATGATGTCACAACTGTATTTTTACTTAGATTCAAGCAGCAATATTTTTCAGCTTCTAGAAACTTTTAATAAAGAAGTTTTTGGAAAATGAGTTTTTACGCCAGTCTCTTGGACTTTTTGCCAGTTGTGTTTATATATGTGGCTCCTGTCATCATTGCCATTTTTCTGACTTTCCTCAGGTCGTGGGAACCACCATTTTCTGAGGTAGATATGTCCGATGGCTTATTTGTTGATCCATCGAGCACGTATTTTCCATTTGATATTGGTGAAGATGCCCCATTGGAGAGTATCGTAGTGCTGAAGTAAACAATATTTAACAGTGACATCAAATGGAAATTATTTCACGATGCCACTGCTAGTACCAATTGAGATGAAATCTCTTAAAATGCCATCTGTACTTCAGACCAAATTGATACCAGAAAGAATGTTAGTCTTTGTAATAAAAGACAGACTTCTTTTAATTTTCTTTATCCTGAAATGTGACTTATTACCCCGATTTTGACATACCTAAAAACCGGACTTGGATATTTTCCCGATTTTAGACAAATATTCACACCATATGTTGACAGAAGTGGAACACTTTTTGTCATTACAAAACCAAAGAATGGATTGTTTTAAAGTAACTATATTTTATATAGTAAATATCTAAAGGTCGAGATGCTTAAAAGTTCTATTTATTTGGATCTCGTCTAAATTCTTACAATGACTAATGAAGTAATCACTCAAATCGGTCTCTATGAAATCCTAGAATTTCCACTGAAGTAATTAAAGTTTGCTTTCTGTGATGAAGATTCCTATAGATTCCGGCTGGTGCAGAAGATTTATAAATCTTGATTTCTTGAAAAGAAAAATGAATAGATTTAATACACCGAGGTACCCATTTTATGATGTTTTGATTCGAAGACAAACAATTTATATTACAATAGAACGATAATAAGTTAATATCATCATCTCGTGATAATAGATTTTCACTTAGCTATCAATCAATCTGTTACGATGGTTACTCAAAAGTTTGTTATTTCAGCCACAAGATGGATTTTTCATTCTAAATAGATATTTTAAAAACTGTTATCCATTTTCAAATTATTTTGTTATTTTTTTATCTAATAAAAATTTTAAATATTTATTTTATGTTGTCTTTATTTGCGATTAATAACAATTTTACATTTAATATGTATGTATATTGATTTTAGGCACACACATATATACGTACACGTGTACTAATTTTATGCACACATGCAAATGTTATTTAAATAATAAATTCTTACCGATATGCTTACAAATTTATTTACGGGGGTTTGGTTTTTTTTTATACTAATTTAAAACTTCTATTCTACCATACATTCTTAAAAATTAAACATCAAATGACCACCATTTCTTATGCCTCCACAATCTCCTAAAATAACCGTGTCCCTCCCTCCAGTCTAAATTAGATACCAGTTTGAAAATATGGGATGAATAGAACGCAGATAGGTATTTTATGATCAAATCTTCTTGCATCCATTGATAACTATAGCGTGCACAGAATGAAAGTACTATAGTTTGCTGTGGCTGCGAGATTCCTTACTCGGATAAAGAAGCCACAGTGCATCACATGACATCAACATGCTGGTTTATTCTTAAAATGTAGAAATAGATATAAATGACAAAATATATTATTCCTAAAATGGATACAGTTTATTTTAGATAAAGACGTTAATGATTATTACTAATTCTTTATTAGGTTAAAGATTAGAAATGATATCATTCCTAAAAATATATCAATTTTTAATTGATTAACAATTCTAAAGCAATATGTGATGCGAAGAGCCTCAAATTCTCCCCATCTCCTAGTTATTATTTGGTAAATGTTTGTATCCAGATGTTGTTATCTAATTCCATTACTATTTCTTGTGTAATACACTGTACAAACTCGCACACACCTGCACATGTAATGTAATACATAAGAGATTCGAACTCAGACTTTCATACGACCCTCATTTCACACGACCCTCAACTATCCAAGCCATCTCATATTGCCGATCCACCTGATCACATATGAGATGGCTTGGAGAGTTGAGAGTCATGTGAAAGACTGAATTCGAATTCCTTATATATTTCTTGTTTACTAAAATAATGTTAGTCTTTAACTTTAATTCATAATTTATATCTGGTCTAGGTATGATATTACAATAACTAGTCGAAATGAAAAAATGTCAAGGCTGTTAATGCAAGAAATTAGCATAAGTAGTAGTAATATATATATATGTGTGTGTATTGCGTTGACCTAAATCAATCTCAAGGCAGATAATAAGAGTAAATTAATTTAATCAAAGAAATAGTAAGACGTTAATCAATTAAGGAAGCATAGAACAAATATGGCAATATTCTTTCACTCAATAGAAGATATTAATAAATAAAGACAAAAGTGAAGAAATAAATAGTTTTAATTAATCCTCAATATATGCAAATGATATATTAACCGCTTACAATTTTCAAATGCCTTAACTAAGGAAAAGGATATGCATCTGAACACATATACTTTGAAGAAGTTTAAATAGTTGATTGTGGAATCAAATGAAAAAAAGAAGTATTAAGTCATTTATTATAAATACAAGTTTATGATAGCTTGAATGTAGATGAAATTAATGCGCAAGTACTGAAACTCCAGGGAGCTCTACTTAAACTAACCGTCTGAAAACGTAAGTATGGAATGAGATCATCTATACTTTAGCTTTGACTGCATACCATTCACTGACAGTTAATATACATACAGCTCACTGGAGTTTTTCAGTATTTCTGCCTTAATTAAATCAACCATTGCACGCTGCACAAAAAATTTAAATTAAAAAAAATCTATCAATCTTATTGAGAGCAGGGAAGGGAATAAATCTTATGATCACTCATGGCGTCAAGCTGTAGAAATATTAAATGATCACCATTCTTTATGCTTACACAAGCTGTGTTTCACAGAGGCAAAACTCTCCATACAGTAGCACCACTCAGTGCAAGCCAGAGTAATCAATGGATGCAAGAAGCTTTATGCATGCAATTCCTATCTAGTGGCAGCTCATCCAATATCCCCAGATTAGTTTCTAGCTTGTGACTTTTATCAATGACGAGCATTGAGGGTGAATAGAATCCCCTATCTAGTGCCTACTCATCTAATATCCCCAAACTAGGCTCCTCACTGATGAAAGCCACAAGCTAGAAACCAGTCTGGGAATATTGAATGAGTAGGCATTAGATAGATATTTTATGCACAAACCTTCTTGCATCCAGTGATTACTCTGGTATGCACTGAGTGGCATGACACTAGGGAGACTTTTTTCTCTGTGAAAATATTGTTGGTCAATCTAAACTGTGTATCTTAAATATATAGTATTAATGGAATTGGAATGCTGTGTTAATTATAATATACAGTAACAAATTTGCCAGAATGTGTTACAAAATATATTAAAAGCTTTTAATTTCTTGTTTAGCTTCACTTCTTGAGGATTTTTAATCAATTTCTAATTAATTCCGGACTCGAATAACAATAAATAACAACAAAAATGAATTTGTTCTTTATAAACGAACAGGATCTGCCTGAAAACATAATAAAACTTACTATATAACATTCTCTTAGTATATGTTGATCATTCATTTCTTATGTCCGATCAAATGAAGGTATGATTTGGTAATAGTGGATTATATAATATCAAATTCACCAAATTGAAGCATATATTGATTGGTTTTATAATCTTCTCATTATATTTTAAAAATTTTAAAGTACATTTTTAAAAAAATCCTAATGCCTTTGTATTGTGTCAATAAAATGTCCTAGTTTCACATCCATACAATAAGTAAAATAACAGTTTTATATGCAGCTAACTTAGTTGCAGTGGTTATATTCCTGTAATAAAATAATCTGTGCTGTACCTCAGTTCACCTTTGTAATTACATAACTATCAAAGTATTAAATTTATTTATTTTTTCAAATCTTTTTGCTATTCATAAGCATTTACCATATTACTTTGAATTTAAGCTGCGATTTTAATTCAAATTTTGAAATCATAAAATTAGGGTGCAACTTAAATTCAAAGCGAATATTTTAATATCTTCTTTCTGATCTCCCATTCCCTAACAATTAAGTCTTTGCTTTACATTCTATGCATGCACATAGTATTATGATTGTTGATAGTTTATTCAGGGGATTCCCTGTTATCACTTTTATGAATTGATCCAAATTCTTATTGGCCATGATCACAGAAAATGGCAGTTTTGAAAGGGTTTAAGTTAAGAAATGATTGGTTAACATTGAATATAAAAGAAACATTTGAACAGAAATTGGAAGTTGAGAATGATTATTATAGTATGTGATATAAAAGAAAATGTATTAAAAAATTTTTTCAGAAATAATAATAATACAAAAGATAGTGTAATGCATAGACATAAAAATAGGAAGTGGGTTTCAATTCCATATTCAAATCATTTACCTAAGACATTGATAAAAGAAAAGTTATCTGATGATATTGAGATAGGATGGGAAAATAATAAATCTTTAGAGAAATGGATGTGTAACTCAAAAAGAATGGGTAATATTAAAAGTAGGGTGGGGTTTGTTTACAATTGCAATATCATATATATATATATATGTAACAGGATGTGGGGGGGGCATCAAAATGGAATGAAAGAAAGATTGAACTGGGTGATGAAAAAATCATCACTCACAGTCCACTCACATCAAGAGATCTCTGAGATCATTGAGAGATCAGCCAGTCACTCCTCAAAACAACTATGATTAACTATAAATCAACCAGCATTATGATTTAAAAAATAAGTACAAGTAAATACTCGAGAGAAATAATCATCCATCATCATCATTGATGGGAATAAACAAATTAGTACAATAAATCAGAATAAAATCAACAAACCATCTTGTGGCTGGATTTGAACCATAAAAAATAGAAATCAACAGTCAACCTTGTGACTGGATTAAAAATGGGTCTTCTGTAGAGCAGGCTAGCTATTGAGCCTTTGCCACCTTGGGCAATTATTTAAAATAACTTGGATGTACTAGCTTAGAGCCCATCCATTAAAATACACAATAATAAGAAATCAAAACAATAATGCTGGGACATTAAGTCATGCTGATCATCATCAATGCTCAGGCCACTTGAACTGGCCAACTCTAAACTTAAATTTTTTTTAACATGACTAAACTAAAATAAAATATAGTGCATGGGCTTTAAAGAGTATGCTCTTTTACATCAACCAGGATGATGATTGATCATCCCTGGATGCCCCAAAGCACTAAATACACATCCCCATTTATATATTCATCCCATGCTTGAATCTAGCTCAGAGAACACAAGCTCTATTACTGTATGTGACCAAGAGATGATGGAAACAATTTTTAACAATTAAATACAAGTTTATTAATAACAAAAAAATTATATTTAAGGTCTTATAGGTTAAGGGTTCTGATTTTGAATGATACCCAATAATAAAGTCATCACTCTGTAATTTACAAGATTACTACAAAATTTAAATTATTACATTAACTGCATTATTTCTTAATGGGTATCTATAAACGCATACATATATCCATACACAGATGTGCGTTTTATAACATAGGATGAAGACATTTCAATTAAACATAAAATAATTATTAGATTTGTGACTTACATAATTACTAGTCAAAATTCAAATTGTTACATGGAATTACCTATATGTGCACACAGATGCACGATTGATAACATAAAATTAATGTATTTCAATTGGTATTCAATAATGTCAAAAAAAAAATGATTAAAGTTTGCGTATATGTGCTATTTCACAAGCATTGACATATATGCGCACACACAAATATGCAGTACAATTGACTTATATTACAATTGTCATATAAAATAACCTTTTACAGTTGCATTTTAAAAAAATACTATAAATGTTTACAAATTTTACATATGTGTGTGCGTGTATTCCCACACTGACAAAAAGTTACATATTTTAATTTGTTATAATAATATTATATTTTTCATAATTAATGCCATTTGGAAAACATACATAAATTTCTCATATATACGTGTGTATAAAAGAGACCACATGTGAGATGGGTGGATGAAATAAGAAAGTGTGCAGGGGTAATGTGGAGAAGAGAAGTGAAAGATAGGAAAAGATGGATTGAACTTGGAGAGATCTTCATCCTGCAGTGGATTGATAATGGTTGATGATGATGATGATGAAACAAAATATAGATATAATTTAAAATTATTTAGCAGTTTATAAGTTCTCTCTTTTTTTTCTTAAAAATAAGGTACAGTCAATTTTTGACAGGTATTTCTTGATTAATTATCAACGTTTTTTTAAATTAAATTATTGAATCATCGATTCTTTACTTTGTATACTCAAGAAAATTTAACCAAGTGTGTAAACATGGTTAAGGGTCCAGCACAATTCGGGGTGAAGGGGATAGGTTATTGGAAACTTTAGAGTTACAATTTTAAAAATAGAAGGATCATTATTATCTTTTTTTTTTTAGATTATTTATATATATATTATGAGGGGGAAAAGGACTGTAAGAAGTTTATTCATTTTTATGCATATATATATATATGTATTCTACTAATTATATTTTATGTATGTATTTTAACAATTATATTTAATGTAATGTAAATAATGTCAATTGGGAGGAGTTGTGGTAAGGTAATTTAATTGGTCATGTGATTAATGAATGAAAAACCAGATTGATGTATTAAATAATTTTTTTATTTATAGTGAGTTATCTATTTTAATTTCATTGTAAATTGACCATATTAATCATATTGTATATGGCCATATTTTATTTTTGAGGTTTTTTTATTACTCATACTCTTTAATGAAGGGAAAACAGTTTACACAAGATGCTGAATTCAAAAGAAAAGTTATATTGTGCACTGAAGAAATTGGAAATCGTGCAACTGGTAAAAGATTTACAGTTGATGAAAGAAATTTTCATCATTGAAGAGACATGAAGGAGAAGTCGTTTAAGTTTAAAAAACACAGAAAATCATTTTTGGGGCCTAAAAATGGAAGATATTTTGCAAATGATGCAGTTCTTTTATCTTATATAAAGAAATTACATATTAAGAGTTTACCAATAACAAGAGAGACGGTTATGATTAAAACTAAAGTATGTTCTAAAATCTTTTTTATATTTTTATCCAATTACCAATTTTAAAATCCTCCACTGAAATTTAAGAATGGCTTAAATTCAAAGTTATATGGTAGACAATAAATCTTAAATAGCACAATACTACACAGCTTATAAAGGTAAATCATGTTATAATACGATTAAGAACTGTTGTCAAGATTTTTATGGATGACTTAAATGTAAACAAATATAAAATGATAATAAAAGATAAAGAAACACATCAGTCCATATTTCTAAGTCTTCAGATATAAAAGATGGTTTTAAATATCTAATATCTATGATCAAATACATTATCACTTTTCTTTCTTTGTTTAAAAACAAACTTAAATATTGGGATGAAGTAATGGCGACCTTCAGCTTCTCAAATTGGAATATAATTCTTTGTCAATGCTCCATCCGAATATATACTCACTTATTAAAAATTCATAAATTGGTTCTTATAACTAAAATATTTGGAACATCTCATTAAAATTAATATTATAAACTTTATCTTTCTTATTGCATTGTCAAATCCATATAATACTAATATCATTTATGGTCTTTATTACATTTTACCATGTATTGTGTTTGTTATAGTTCTGAGGAAAACTGCTGGGGCAATTGAAACATCCAGTAGTGGGTTTTAAAAAAGTGGGTTGTTAAAAGAATTTATATTAATATTATAAAATTAATATTAAAGCTTTTTCCACTGATGTTTCTTTATTGGCAAGAACAGTTTAATACAAATCGATGCAACATGTTCCATATGTGGTCATAATGAAACTATTACTCATTACTTTTTGAATACTTTATAGTGTCCACACCATAAGTTCTTGTCATTGCAGTTGTTATTACTATGTGTTTATTCATATAGTATACGAACGTGGATGGGCTGCTCACCAACATGCATTAGCCAGCATGGTGAGGTTATTGGCTTTTTACCTCTAAGTTTAAGATCAAGAAACACGATGGTCTTACTTCTCAGTTGCCTGATAAGGCAGAATGAACGTATGTGTAGATTTTAAATATTTTTCCAATACATATATACAATTATAACAGACAAAAATAAATCATGGCCCTTATTCCCAGGAGGCAGTAAAGTCACCAACCAAGGCAGTGGTTGGTGGCCAATGGTGGAGGGTGCTAAGTATCCCTCAGGCTTCCATTTGATGATGACTTTTTATTTAGGTACTTACAACTGCAGTTCACTTTGAAGTGAAGGAAGATTGCAAGAATTAGAAGAACTGTCTTATATTAAATGGGACATTATTGGACTTTGTGAAGTTAGAAGAAAAGGTGAAGAGACAAATGATTTAAAAAGAGGACATGTACTCTATTATAAAGGCACAAATATTGGAAATACAAATGGAGTAGAATTCATTATAAATAAAAAGTGGAAGAACAACCTTGCAGAGATTGACAGTGTATCGGACAGAATGGCAAGATTAGTTATACAACTTAATAGCAGATACCAAATGCAGATAATTCAGGTTTATGCCCCAACAAGCTTTCATAGTGATGAAGTAATAGAAGATTTTTATATGGATGTACAAAAGGCTTTTGATCTGAGAAAACAACATTTTAAAATTGTTATGGGAGACTTTAATGCTAGAATTGATGAACAAATGGAAGACGAAAGTGGTGTTGGTAATTTTGGTTATTGTAATACAAATGAGAGAGGACATAGACTTGTGGAGTTTGCAGAAAAAGAAAAACTTTATATTATGAATTTTTTTTTTGAGAAAAATGTTAAAAGGAAATGGACATGGAAACCTCCAAATGAAGGTACAACAGAATGGGATTATATTTTGATTAACAATAGTCAAATATGTTTAAAAATACATATATACAAGCAACAAAGATTACAAATTATAAAATTATTATATAAAAGCCTTTTTCGGCAAATTATGTTTTTTGCCCTTTTCAATATGTCTCCACGATTTAAAGCACATACAGCAACATCTATATCAATACATGATAGAAGATAGATAAACAAATGGATATCTGACATGATCTATTATGTGATTTTTTTCCCCCTCAATTCTACTACAAAATTATTCTGTTATATACATTGAATGGATATATATCCACATATATTAATTAATTAACTATCCATTCTTTATCCATTAACCACTTATTATTTAACTTAATGGATATTTTGTATATATTCATACAGTTGTTTTTATTATACATGATGTAGTTTGTTTCATATATTTTACGTCTATTAACATTTTTAATATAATCAAGAACACTTATATTATCAATACAATTTATTTTATGTCCATACTGCAAATAATGAACATATAACGCAGATCTATCATCTTTCCTAGCAATAGCATCATTGTGTTCTTTAGCTCTTTCTCCCAATTGCTTTGACATCTGGCCATAGTAAATCATATTACAAAAATTACATCTAATTTTATAAACCATTCCTCTCTTATATTTTATATCATCTTCCATTCTACAATTAGTTATCAATTTATCCAAATTTTTGCTATTAGCCCATCCCACGTTAATGTTTTTATCTATATAATTTTTACTTTTTTTATTTAATATATTATATACACTAGGCAAATATGAAATTTTTATCCACTTCTTTTGTTTATTAGTCCTACATCTATTATTATTCATGCTATTTACTCCATGTTGTGAAAATATATTGTCAATACTATGTGCTGCATATCCATATCCCATATATGTTTGTTTAAATTTATCCTTCTGTAACATAGCAATATTTCTATCTGTATTAAATCTATCGTTCTTATATTTAAAATTCTTAATTACACTCATCTTTTGTATCCATGGTTGTTTTGAATCAATTGATATAATTTTCCTTAATTTATAATCTTTAATAAAATGCTTAATTATAATATCATTATTTTGATTTAAAATAATTTCAATATCTAAATACCTTATTTCATTATCAATTTCTTTCATAGTAAACCTAATATTATCAACATTATTATTAAATTGTTTATATAATTTATATATTGCCCTCTTATTGCCAATTATCAAACTATCATCTACATATCTAAAATAATGTAGTACTTCTTTTTTAATTATACTGCCTTTTATAATATTGATTTCCATGTCATTAATGAACATAGATGCCATAAGCCCACTAATTGTGCATCCCATTACCCATCCCTTATTTATACTCCAATATTCATTATTATATTTAAAATATAAACTATTATTTATTAGGTTCAATGCTTCATTTATAATACTAATTATGCTATTATCATTGATATATAGAGATAAAGCCTTTATGACAATACTAATGCTTTTAATTCTAGGGATACTAGGATACATCGATTCTATGTCCATCACAAAGATACTGTGGTTTCTATTTATATTCATCATATTTAATTTATCAATAATAGCCTCTGTATTTTTTATACAATATTGTCCATAACCAATAATATCAGCTATCCATTTGTTTAAATATTTACAAAATTTATGTAAAATGAAATTGCTAAAATTAAACAATAATCTTAAAGGGTTATCTTCCTTATGCGTTTTTACCTTCTTCCTTATGCGTTTTTACCTTACAAAATATATATGGGTTCTCATATGAATTAGGATATGAAGAATAGTATTGATTATCACTTATAATGTTATTAAGCTTCATCTTTTTTAACAATTTTACATATTTATTTTTTTATATTATTTGTAGGATCTTTAGATAATCTACTATACCCCTCATTTTTTATTACACTATCTATTCTATCATTATAGTCCTTAGCGTACATTACAACAAAACGACAACCTTTATCTTATTTACTTATTACAATCCCAGAGCCATTACATATATATCTAATTTCGTTTATTATTTTTCTGTAGTTATAATCCCTATTAGAAATATTAAGTTCGTATAAATGTCTATTTAAAACACAATGTAATTTCTTTTTCTCCCCGTATGAAATATGTGCCAATTCAATGTCTGTTATAATCCTCTTCTTTATATCTGTCTATAAATGGGATAAATGATGGATTTTTACTCAGTAAATTACTTTGTTCACGTGAAAATTTATAGTCCGTTAAATTTACAAAATTGTCTGAAACATGTTTTTTATATTCCATAGATTTATAAGATTGCTGAATATTATCATATCTGCATGATCTATTAGTGGAAAATTTATTAATAAGCCATTCCCATATTTTAGTATATTTAAGGTGTATTTTATAATACCATTTATTACGATAATTATTTAAGAAAGCTTTGAAATTATCCCAGACATTTATCCTTTTTAATATTGGTTTTATAATTTTATTTAAGCTTCTAAATCTATCCAAACTTCTTTTAAAAATGTAGTATTTTTAATCTTTGTTGCTTGTATATATGTATTTTTAAACATATTTGACTATTGTATACTTGAAGTGCAACATAAAAAAAAAGAATTGGTTTTAATTCTGATTCTTTTTCTGTATGGTAATTTTGATTAACAGAAAATACATATTTCAAGATTGTAATGTTCTTAATAAATTTAACACAGGAAATAATCAACGATTAGTAAGATGTAAGATATGTGTCAATGCAAAACTAGAGACAAAAATTATTAAGGAAAATAATATTTACAGTTGATATTCCTAATCTTCAGAAACATTCTAATGAATTTAAATTAGAACTTACAAATCGGTTTTAAGTATTAGTAGATTTTGAACATGATTCAGATTTGAATGAAATTAATATGAAAATAACTGATACACTTTTAAAAACTGCAACAAAGATAGCTGGTAGAAAAAAACGGCAATTGACCAATAAAATTTCTACTGATACTAGTGAATTTATAAAGAAAAGAAGGAATATGAAGAAATACAAAAATGATGCATTAAAAAGGATTGAATATCTCGAATTTTGTAATATGGTGTGGAAAAGAGTTGAAAATGATATAAAAAAGTATAACTGTGAACTAGCAAAGAAAGCTGTAGAAGAAAATAAAAGTCTCAAGAATGTTAAACAATATTTTGGTATTGGTAGGAAATTTATATCTGCAATAAGAAAAAAAGATGGAATTATTACTAAAAAGAGAGCTGACATCATGAAATTGGTAGAAGTTTTTATCAAGAATTATGTAGTAATAAAAAACAAGTACCTCCTTAGTGTTTTTCTAAAGGTTTGTGATGATGGTGTTCTAACTGTATTTTTATATTGGACCATTTCCATTATCTAATATTAGATGATGGAAATAGTCCAATATAAAAACACAGCAAGTACCTCCTATATCTATTACATCTTCCGAATTGCCCAGAATTTTAAATGAAGAAGTGAGACATTCAATTAAATGTATGAAGAATGGAAAGGCTCCAGGTAATGATGGAATTATAATTGATGTATTAAAAGAAGCAGGTGAAGAAATAGAATTTTTGTAAGCAAAGTTATATACCAAATGTCTAAATGATAAAGATGTACCAGATGACTGGAAGAATGCAGTAATAATATTAATATTAAAAAAAGGTGATAAAGAAGATATTAGAAATTACAGACCTATTAGCCTTTTATCAGTTTTATATAAAAATTTTACCAAGATAATTACAACTCGTCTACAGAGAACATTGGATTTCCACCAACCAAGAGAACAAGCTGGATTTAAAAGTGGTTTTAGTACAGCTGATCATATCAAGATATTGAGAGAAGTTAGGACAAATGAATTTAACTTGTCATTATGTTTTGGATTTGTAGATTATAAAAAGGCATTTGATTCTATAAACATTTCTTCAGTGATTAAAGCATTGGATTATCAAGGTATAGATCCAGGATATTGTCATATTTTAAAGAATATTTATAAAAATGCAACAGCAACAATTAGATTACAACATGATACAGGGAAAGTCAACATTGAGAAAGGTGTAAGACAAGTTGACTCCATATCTCCAAAACTTTTTACAGCAGTGCTGCAAGATGTATTTTGTGGATTAAAATGGGAAACTAAAGGAGTGAAAGTAAATGGAGATTATTTAAGCCATTTAGATTTCGCAAATGATGTAGTTGTTTTTGCAAATAATGCTTCAGAGCTGCAGGAAATGTTGCAGGAGTTATCAGATGAAAGTAGGAAAGTAGGACTAAAGATAAATGTTAAAAAGACTAAAGTAATGTTTAATCGATTTGCTCAAAATATGAAAATAAAGATTGATTATGATGAATTAGAAGAAGTTAACAGTTACAAATACCTTGGTGAGATTATTAATACAGATGGAAACATAATGGAGGAAATTAATCATAGAATTAAACTTGTTTGGAGTGCTTTTGGTAGAAATAACTTGATACTAAAAGGATATATTCCTATGTGTTTGAAAAGAAAGGTTTTTAACAAATGTGTTTTACCAGATCTTACTTATAGAAGAGCAATACAGAGACTTCATAACACTCAAAGAAGTATATAGAGATGTATTTTGGGAATAACAAGAAGAGATCAAAAATGCAATGTATAGGTAAGAGAACAAACAGGTGTTACTGACCTCATTGAAAAAATTAAAAGATTGAAGTGGAGTTGGGCTGGACATATTGCTAGAACAGATGATAATAGTTGGACAATTGAAATTTTAAACTGGATTCCAAGAGATTGTAAAAGACCCAAAAGGACCACATGTGAGATGGATGGATGAAATAAGAAAGTGTGCAGGGGTAGTGTGGAGAAGAGAAGCTAAAGATCGGAGAAGATGGATTAAACTTGGAGAGACCTTCATCCTGCAGTGGATTGATAATGGTTGAAATGATGATGATGATATATATATAAACTTTCCACCTCTCTTGGCAAATGTCATCGTCCAAAACCGATGGGAATTAAATTATTTCTACTTTCAATTCAAACATTATTATAGCTAAATTAAATAACAGACACGTATATAAAAACATAATAACCAACAAACAATTTCAAATCACAGTAGATAAAGAACTGTAACGATATTAATTAATAAATTGTAAAGGTAATAATGAATAACTCTCTCATTTCTGACAAGTGTAATATTTTAACTCAGAAATATACTAATTATTATTAAAGAAGCAAGGCAAAACTATTTCTAGCTAGCAAAGACAAAATAATTCTTTAATGCATTCGGCATTAGCACAAAATAAAAATAAAAGTTTGGTTTGGGATATACAATGAACCTTTAAAATTGGAGTAAAATTATTATTAAGAAATAATATTAATAACTTTTTGAAAACGTGAAGATAAACAATGATTTTATGTGGCTACCTCTTCTCAAAAATGAGCTGTTAACTATTAAATAACGAATGGATACTTGTATATAAATATAAGTACATAATAAAAGTATACTAAAATAATACTAATTACCTTTGAGACATTCTTGAAGAAAGAAATAATCAAATAATAAAAAAATAAAAATCATAAGACAAATTTTTAAATCTATCTATCTATCAAATGCTAACAAAATAATAATAATCATTAAAGCTTTTTTTCTCGGCTGGAACAAAAGTTTATTTATAGTCTGTAAATGACCTATCTTAATCATGTACTAATGATGAATATTGGTATAAGTATTAATATTGATAAACATATAACAAGTTCCTGCAGGGAGATAAATAATATTAATTTGGATCCAATTTAGCAGCATTTCAAAGTTTTTGGCAATAGCTACTGAAACCACTGGCAATATTCCATAGAATTCTTTATTATGGCAATAAACATTTATTATGGCATAAGTAGACCAATAATTTATTACTTAATTCATTACATATGTCCCAGCATTTGTTCTGGGTTTTTAAAGCCAATCGTAAAGCACATAACTAATCAATTTATAAAATCCATTTAAATTCATGTAGGTTTTTTGATAACATATTTTAATAATAAAATTCAACTGCAAACGAGGAGAATAATAAAATAAAAGAAATTCACATCCAATTTAACACTCTGCTGCCCATTAATTTATCAGCACATTTAGAGATAAGTCAATAATTCATCGATTATATGTCACTCATTTTTGTTTATTTCCAGGTACAAAATAGATATTATCAATAATGATAATAAAAGTGGTTAGAATAAATTATCCGCACACATTTTCCATTTAAACTTCATTCCCTTATAGTTAGCAAAAAATTATTAATAAAGAGTCTCTGAAGTATTTAATAAAAAAGTTCAACATAAATTCTCCAGTATGACAAAATCCATACATTCTAGTTATTTCTTTAATGCCAAAGATTAAATCAAAGTAAATCAAACTTATAATGTAGATATAAATTTCAATTACTTCTTTAATATTAGAATTAACATTTAGGTAAAATAATTCTGAAATATATAAACATGCATTTCCATTATTTCTTTGATATTAGACATTAAAGTTGAATAAATTTGTAATATGGGCACACACACACATTTCAAATGATGACTTTAGAATTTAAACTATTTAGTTAAAAGCAAGAAAAATGTACCTTATTTTTACCCTTGTTTATGTCTGTATCTTATTTTCTTATTTTCCCAGAAAATTTTCTGAGCTGTTTTCCATCCAGAAAATCAATAATAATTTTCTTTTAAACCTTTGACCATGGAAGAATCAACTTGTAGAAACTAAATTGTACTAATAACTTTTATTGAGAGAGAATTGATGAAATCAGAAAGCAAAGCGATGTTCAGTGAAGTTAAATGAAATCCCCTTTTGTAAAAAGATTATCTTTTTATGTATCCTAGACTATCACCCAATCATCTGTTCTTCCAATAATCCAAAGTCATTTGAAAGTTCAAAGCCCTAAAAACAAAATAGCTCCACCCATTGCACTGAAATTAATTAGCAATAAAATATGCAAGAAAATTTAGTAGCTTGAAAAGAAAAGAGAAAAAAAATCATTTTGTCTTTTAAAAAAATATTAAATTGAACTGAGAATAACATATTCTGTATTTCTAAAGTAACAGAATAAAACTAATAATAATTATTGTAACAAATAAAATATTTAATAGTATATTTGTGATTTAATAATCTACTAGTCCAGTGATCCATTGATTCATTTAAATTGTGTTTAAGCTGGTTATTCAAGCTCTGGTTTTAAAATTAAATAATTTGCTATGAAACATGATATTTGGTGGTTTAATGAAGTATATGAATGGAAAATGAAGCTGAAAAATGGCACAAGCATACATGAACATTCACAAATACTATACCACAGACACTAAAATGATCTGACTGAAATAAAAGTTTATATGATGATGAGTCAAACATATTGCACTATTTCTACTATGGATTAAAATACTAGAAGCAAATAAACCAGAGAATTATCTTAACAAATATCAATACTGATTCTGTAGACAAACTAAACAAATTGAAATCAACTACAACTAA
The DNA here is from genome assembly GCA_028023455.1 of Epiperipatus broadwayi. Taxonomy (NCBI): domain Eukaryota; kingdom Metazoa; phylum Onychophora; class Udeonychophora; order Euonychophora; family Peripatidae; genus Epiperipatus; species Epiperipatus broadwayi. The sequence goes on from JAQFVV010000361.1 coordinate 322,618, forward strand.
ACTGACAACTTCTGTGACAAGACACCCCATTTTCTATCATTAATTACTCGAATTTATTTATTAAAAGTTATTATTTATGAACATTCAACTTTTTAGCTAGCTTATGAGAATTATTAAATTAGTTTAATTTTAAATTTAATTTTAAGAGCTCTTTGAAAAGATATGTTTACAAATAATCTTCTAGCTGAGGGATTTTTCATGGCATTCACTGGCATTCTTCAGAGTCTGCTTGTCTCCAATGTCTTCTTGGCAGGCTGTTGGGCTCAAACTTTTCCATTCTCCTGGACCAGTTTTCGAAGAAAAAAGGCAAATTGAATGCCTTCTAGCCAACAGTTTCCATTGTAAAATCAGGCATAATCACATGCAGCAACTGAATGATTATTTTAGAGAGTAAATCATAGTGCTTAATTTTGTTTTTTTTTAAAAAACAATATCAATGCCTTTACTTACTGCTGCAAAACCATGAAGTTGTTTACAATTTTTAGTTTTAAGTTTTAACATATCTTTTTTTATATAAAAATATAGAATATTTTATTCTAAAATTTGGTTACAGCTTATGATAAAATTAGACATAGGATACATTAAATGGTATTCAGAGAGGTAGAAATTCAATATTGACACATCTTGCATGGCACAGCCTATAAGGACTAATATGATGCATAGAGGCAAATGAATGAGCCTCGGATTTAGTGTCTTGGTGGTAGGTGACTAAACTTGTATGTCTCAAAATGTACAAAGATAGTTCTAAACTTTTGTCCATGCAAAGCCACAGCTTTGAGCAAACCGACCCTTCAGAATGGAAGTCAATGTCATAATACTTAGGATCTGGGCAGTAAGCTTGAGGAGTAAGGCAAATCATAATCAATCCCAAAGGAATGCATGCAAATTAGCCCTAATCATTTCCAGGATAGGTGATTTCTATTCAGGTATGAAAGGGATCAGCTTTAGGGAGGCAAATCAATTAGCTTCCATGTGGCATCCTAGATGTAGTAGGGGGCCAAGTTCTGGTCCCTCTTCTGAATTTTTTCCATTTTGTCAATATATAAATCAAGCAGCTGTTCCAGTACATGATTAAAGGGTGAGCTAACACCTGGTGTACCATAGCATAAACAATAAGAATGTTAATGAATGTATATCTGGGATGGATCCACAGACAATATTGTCAATGAGAGTAGATAAGGAAGGTATTTTGTTATTTAGCATGGAGGCTATAAGGTATTTGTAGGGTTGAAGGGAAACACAGTGGCAGAGGATATAAACTTCTCTGAGGCATAGCATGCAAGTCGAATTTGTTAGAGAAACCTTAGCGATGTACAAGAAAGTGTTTAGTAGGCAAGGCATTAAGGTTTATCTTCAACAGGAAATTTGAAAATTTGGGCTCAAGAAACCATCACTTATTTTATTAATAAGCAGATGGTTGTTGAGCCGGAAGAGAGTTGATCCTGCAGAAGCATCAGGATTAAGGATGTAGTAACACAGAAAATTATAGTGGTTTTATTGGAAAAGTGGTGGAAATTTGGAAGTTTTAACATATCTTTATTAAGTTTAAAGAAGACAAAAAAAGAATCCAAGTTATTCATTAAATAGTGCTGTTGATGGACTGCTTTTCCTTTGTCTTAAATTTATTTTAGAATTTAATTTAAAAATCTGTTTTTGGTTCTCCCACAAATTAACCCAGGTGTGTGTGATGTGAGGTAATTTCCAAGAAACAGATGATCTTTTTAAAAGAGATTTAAGTTCTGTAAACATTCTGTTGTATGTCTAATCTTGTCACTTCTGGAATATATGCAAATAAATGTAAATTTAATAATTCAATAGCATTGCAATTCTTATGAAATCTATTACATTGCAGCTTTATTCACATATATATGTAAGAGATCTACTACACAGACAGCAATGCCTTCACAATTTACTTTATTTATTAATTTAATTTATAACTTAGTACACATACTATAACTATAAGCAATAGAAATCAGTAACCACCTAAACATTCACATATAGATACTAATTAAAATTTCTCAATGTTGTCAAGGCAACCTCTTACCTCTTAATAATGAGTGGAAATATAACTATATGCATACAAACATTAATATATTAGATGTACACAAATATATAAATATGTGCACATACACTAAATATACATTATACACATTAAAATACATTATTATATATTAATATATGTGAACTTGGATGAGTTTGAATTAGTGAAAGAATACTAGTGAAAGAATACTGCTATGGAACATAATAGGTGAAATAGGATGATAGACCAAATAATACCATTTCAATGGCAAAGTTTTATTAACATTAAGCTTTCGACAGATAATTTTCACACAGGTAGTCATACTTGTAACAGAACATGCTAAGAGCTACAGTATTTTCATTGTTAATAAAGATTTGGTGTTAATACCGTTTTTGAATTTGTATATATATTACATTCACAGAGAAAAACCATCCATAAATTTTTCTCATTATTTAGCTATGTTTTATTATACTATTTGGTTTTTGTGTTAATATTAAAGAATGATGAAAAGAACATGTACTAATTTGAGCGTAAGAAATGATAATAAATTTATTGGTTCTGATAATAATCCTGAAAGCCTTCTAAATGTCTTGGATCAAGAGCAGATAAACTGAACTTTTTTGTTTGCATAATACATGTGTTTTGTATGTTATGTAGTGCACAATATGGAGCTTAATCTTATTAAAACAGGCAAAACTTTTTATACTGAGTGGCAATATCTGTAGAGAGTTTTGCCTGTTTTAATAACAGTTAAATGAAAGCATAAGAAATAGTGATCACATTATGTTTATTGACTTTAATCTCACAACAATACAACTCATAATGTGATATTATAAATAAAACCATAATTTTTTCAAGTCTTTATTTAGAAGTAAGCAAAATTTTTGGTGTTGAGAAAAACTTTTGACTATTTTAGATAACTCAGTTTAATAATTGCTCTGTGCTACCCGTAATGCATCTTTAAGGTGAGAATCAATTTACCGATTTCTGTATACATTCTTCACAAATTTTATTTTGGAATAGGATAATTTAACATGTTATGCTAATGTGAACAATATGAGCCACATTTTTGCAAACTTTTATGTAGTCTTGTATTTATCAGGTAGAATAACCAATTTTAGTAATCATCATTTCCCTACAACTTTAAACATGATTTCCAGATGCATTACATTTCTAAGATTAATCAATTTGTCAAAGAATTTGGCAAAATTGAAGAACAGTGCAGCTATTCGTATGTCACTTGTAGTTTCTAAGTATCAGGGATTTTCAACAACTAATAGACTAAACATCACATGATCACTATCTCATACTAGCACAAAAATTGTTATTAAACAATTCAAAACAAAGCAAAACTCTCCATATAGTAGTGCCATCTTGTGCTAACAAGAGCAATCAATGGATGCCAGAAGGCTTGTGCATAAAATCCCTATCTAAGTGCCTACTCATCCAATATCCCCAGACTAGTTTCTGGCTTGTGGCCTTCATCAGTGAGGAGCCTTGGATCTGAGAGCACTGCACCTAGATCTTAGGATCTAATGCAATCCTCCAGCACCCACCTTTTAACTCTACTTAACTACAAAACTATGAGAATGAAATTGAAAATACGATTAATATTTTCAATCCAAGCTCAATAGCTTATATAGTCATATGGGTCTGAACTCAATTCAGCACCCATACATTTTGGTGTCTTTGGCTCTTTAACAACCATAGCCACCACTATCCTATTAGGCAGGATTGGTGTCAAACCACTAAACATCACATGATCACTATCTCATACTAGCACAAAAATTGTTATTAAACAATTCAAAACGAAGCAAAACTCTCCATATAGTAGTGCCATCTTGTGCTAACAAGAGCAATCAATGGATGCCAGAAGGCTTGTGCATAAAATCCCTATCTAAGTACCTACTCATCCAATATCCCCAGACTAGTTTCTGGCTTGTGGCCTTCATCAGTGAGGAGCCTTGGATCTGAGAGCACTGCACCTAGATCTTAGGATCTAATGCAATCCTCCAGCACCCACCTTTTAACTCTACTTAACTACAAAACTAAAATACAATTAATATTTTCAATCCAAGCTCAATAGCTTATATAGTCATATGGGTCTGAACTCAATTCAGCACCCATACATTTTGGTGTCTTTGGCTCTTTAACAACCATAGCCACCACTATCCTATTAGGCAGGATTGGTGTCAAACCACTAAACATCACATGATCACTATCTCATACTAGCACAAAAATTGTTATTAAACAATTCAAAACAAAGCAAAACTCTCCATATAGTAGTGCCATCTTGTGCTAACAAGAGCAATCAATGAATACCAGAAGGCTTGTGCATAAAATCCCTATCTAAGTGCCTACTCATCCAATATCCCCAGACTAGTTTCTGGCTTGTGGCCTTCATCATTGATAGGGATTTTATGCACAAGCCTTCTGGCATCCATTGATTGCTCTTGTTAGCACAAGATGGCACTACTATATGGAGAGTTTTGCTTTGTTTTGAATTGTTTAATAACAATTTTTGTGCTAGTATGAGATAGTGATCATGTGATGTTTAGTGGTTTGACACCAATCCTGCCTAATAGGATAGTGGTGGCTATGGTTGTTAAAGAGCCAAAGACACCAAAATGTATGGGTGCTGAATTGAGTTCAGACCCATATGACTATATAAGCTATTGAGCTTGGATTGAAAATATTAATCGTATTTTCAATTTCATTCTCATAGTTTTGTAGTTAAGTAGAGTTAAAAGGTGGGTGCTGGAGGATTGCATTAGATCCTAAGATCTAGGTGCAGTGCTCTCAGATCCAAGGCTCCTCACTGATGAAGGCCACAAGCCAGAAACTAGTCTGGGGATATTGGATGAGTAGGCACTTAGATAGGGATTTTATGCACAAGCCTTCTGGCATCCATTGATTGCTCTTGTTAGCACAAGATGGCACTACTATATGGAGAGTTTTGCTTTGTTTTGAATTGTTTAATAACTAATAGACTATTCGTAATATTTTTTTATTCTTAAATTCCTGTATAAGGCAGCTAAATAGTTTCAAATGATAATATAGTTTTTTTTTTTTTGTAAAAAATATCATTACAATCTTCTTGATTTTTTGTTATGGTTAAAAATGGTGCAGTATTTGGTTTTGTATTTTTTTATAATAGATATTAGCTTTTCAGCATATAAAGCAAGATGGAGTTCTCCAACTTTTTCTGGGATGTTGCACTAGCAAAGCTAAAAGACACAATCACTCATCATTTTCTTGATGTTACAATCCAGAATTATCCCTGTACTTTTCCATCACACTGAAGTATGTTAAAGAATGTTTCTATACTTATTGGGTTTCTTCACATTTTATTAAATGACCATTAAAAAAAGGTCATAAATGATTTCTGTTTCATGGTATAATAATAAAAAATGCTATGCCTTTATTAATACAACACTTTTATGATAAATCAAGAAAATTTCCAAATGATGTTTGCTTTCTGCAACAAATAAGTCCTTTCCATTGTCTTGAAACCCTGTATGTTAATAAGCTAGTTGTTGTATTGCTTTTACAGTTACTCCTACCATTGTCATTATTTACATTATCATTTGACATAAAGCAATTTGTTTCAGGACAATGAGATGTTTGCATTCTTAATCGACACTTGCAATTCTAAGAAACAACACTATCATGCATTAACTAATATAAATGCACTTTAAGTATAATTTCAGCAGATGAAGATTTGAAAAATGTTCATTAGTCAGTATATGTTTCATAGCATGTGTAATGCACGAGCTGTTCGATATTAGAGAAATTTGAGGGAAATGGCTAAAGAAAAAACGAAAGGAAAAGCTATATACGCTATCAAAGCTAAAGTGATAAATGTATTGTGTTAATTGATGAAGAGCTGAGCATACCAATAATTATGGTTTAATCACTTATTAAAATAAGGTAATATACGTGGTATAATACCATAACAATAATTATGGTTTGCCCAATCATATACATCTAAAAAAATATATACGTGATATAATACCATAACAATAATTACGGTTTACTCACGTATAACGTAAGACATGAAGATAGCAAACACTTTCAGTAAATACTTTTAAGGCAACTTTCTGATTCAAGATATAGGGATGAAAGATTGAAAGAAAGTAAGCTTTTGACTACAAAATAATTTTCCGAATAGTTTTTAAGGACCTTTTAAAATATGCTATATTATATATATTAGTCACGGTATGTCAAAGGTTATCAAAAAATTTCTTTAAATAATTTATAAAAGTATAGGGAAAGTCATTCAATATTACTGATTTCCCCAGCTGACATAATCAACCAGTGCTGCCATCTCTTTTGAATTTCAGAAAGCCGAATATACGTTTAGAATAAAATCAATCGGAAAATATTGTAGTTATATAGCCAGAACTCTATGCCTTTTTCATGAATCAACAAAAAGGAGAGGAAGATAAGTCGATGCAAAAAATTAGCAACGATTCAGTAGCATCCATTGATTTTTTTAAAGGGGTTGTAATATTAGTAAAATTAAAAATATCGTAATTTACTTTCTTTATGACCGATTTATTTTATTCTGTGTACAAGTTTACACTTTTCTGAAATATAATTTATTATACTAATTCTGAATTTATTAGTTGGAGTATAATTTTTATATTGATTTTTGTGAATTTTATTCGTCATTCAATTTGAGCAATCTATATTGAAAAACTGTAGTTTGTTTTTTATAAATAAATGTATTCAATAGAAGACCCAACATATAGTAGATTCAAATCGTTATTGTAATAACATATCATTTTGAACCATGATCGAATCATAGCAACACGAAAGTTTCACCATCAGTTATGCAAATGCAGACATTCTCTAGGACACGCCAACAAATTTCGTTATTTCATATAGTGATCTCACAAAGTCTTGATATAAATCTTTCACTACTACTTGGATTCCATTTAATACTTCAACTGTCCATCTATTATTACTTCTCTAAAAAAGGGCTCAGCCCAATTCCATTTTACACTGTTTATCCTTCTAACATTGTCAGTCATTTTCTCTCATTCATGTATTTGTTTTTCAATTTTTTCTTGTTTTTTTTAATATACATCTCTATATTTTGTTTAGAGGTTTGAAGAGTATTTTCATCTACTGTTAATTGTCCATGCTATAAAGTCATGAAATTTAATATAACCCAGTGCTCGTTAGGAAAAACTTTGGATCATAGCCTAACTTATTTCCCCCACATATCAGAAGTTATATCACAATTAATTTTAGAAATAATCTTCTTGGAAAGTTAAATATAATACTTAGATTTATATGGACAGTTTCCTCAGCATTAGCATAAGTTGTTGGTGAAAATAGTGTCCCTGAGTAAAGAAGAAAACCTTCCCACCTATACTTTTGTGTAAACTTCTAAATATTATACATGTCTATTTCTATAAAAATGCATCCTATTTTTCAACCTATTTATTCATCCATATATTGTCTCATAGAAAATGTGTAAAAATTCTTAATCCAATCACTTATCCATAATGCAAAAAATCATAATTTTAGTGCCAAAGAATTGACTCAATTCAATATCTTTTTTTTTTTTTTTTGATGTTTAAAATATTTATTTCCCGATTTAATCTCAATAACTTTATTCTTCTATTTAAATGAGTGTAATGTATTTCAAACATTTATTTCTCATTTTAATTTCAATAACTCTATACTTTATATACGCGATATTATCTATATTATGTGTGTGTGTGCGTGTGTCAAGCAACAATGATAGAAAATAATCTTTTCTACAAATTCTCCATTCATTAAGAAAATATCATACAATTACTTTATTTCGGACAATGTCGTAATTCATCAATAAAATAAGACACTCATATTACATCAAGAATTAATCTACCAATTTATCTGGCCACATATTAATTAACACAGAGCTATATTTCATGATTATACAGACTATACATTATAAGGGATATCTACATGAGGAGCAGATAACTCTTACTGAACACTTCTACAATAATTCATCTACTTCTAAATGCACTGTTGGTGGGGAACCTCTTTCCTCATCACCAAGAATATAAGAAAAATGTCACATAACTTTCTAAACATCATTTAATCATACTTCAACAATAATGCATCTACTTCTAAATACACTATTCGTGGGGAACCTTTTTCCTCATCACCAGGGCTCTAAGAAAACATCACTTAACTTCAAAAAAAATATCATTTAATCATACGCATATAATATAAGCTAGGCTCTACTCACGGAAAAACATATACTAAATAAGCAAAATCTTTTATCCCTACAAACATTATAACACAATCAGATTTCTTTCCATTCTCAAAGCTCTTCTAAATATCGAACATTATAAATACAAGCTGGCAGAGAAATACATACAGATAACATACTAATCCGTTCAACTCAGTAGAATACGACAGCATCCGAAATTTATACATAAAAATATTCACAAACTGAACTTTATCAAACAAATGTCATAATTGTGCAAAACAGACACACACCCACGAATAAAAGTATATATAAAATTAGCTCTAATTATTATGAACGAACTTTCTTTCATATCTAACAAACTATTTCTATTATATGTTCATTGATTTAAAAAAGGGCAAAATTCTCACTTTGAGATAATAAAGTATACAAAATAAATATAGCCCCCTCTAATAATATATGAAAAAAAAATATTTCTTTCTTTTACCTTCGTAAAAGAACATTAAGACCTATTTGTACACAATCAATTTTTTACCAGCGTATTCCTCATTTGGATACGCTTTGGAGATGGTCTTGGATATCAAAATAACCCAAATTATCAATAAAACATAATAATAAGTAATCCTATTATCAATAATATACATTAATAATGACAAGCAATAACAAAAAATAAAGAAACAAAGTTATTTGTTTTGTAACTTAAAATAAAAGTTCACTTGCAAAGCTCTGCTCTGGGCTTATGAAACAATATGGGACACATTCCAAACTGAATTTAAATGAAATAACTTCTGCAGGATAACTTTAAAAAAAAATAAACATAACTTAAATCTGACCCAGCACCTCTAGTGTTCATAGCATATCTATTTGAGGTACCAAATCACACACACAAGCAATTAATTTCTCCTTTATTATACTGACAATATAAGACATTCTCCATTGTAGGACTAAATTAAATACTTAATTATTTTAGTAGTTTTCTTGAGTAGCATTTAACACGTTATAGTCTATTATACGCTTGGTTTATTCTCAAATATTGTCAATTAAGACACCATGGTACCTTAGTAATTCCACAATTAATAATACTTTGTTTTATATTCCATCTTTATTGAAGAGAACAAAAATTACCCGCATTTCTATTCTTCCATTCGATCTCAGCAAATACTTCATTTGAAGGAACTCACGTTTTATTTCCTTCATTTAAAACACGTATTATTTCCAGAAATGCCAGATAAATAAATAGTGTTATCTCTTTATGGTGAATTTGAACATGGCATGATTTATCAACATATGCATATTGTTAATTCTATGTTTCATCCTCACAAAAACACATCATGGAAAATAGTGAAGAATTAAAATACATTCTGTAAAATAGTTCTGCATGCGTTTCCCAGATATATTAAAATACACACGTTGGTTAGTGATACAACAATAATATTCATGCAATTTATTCTTGTTTAAAATGACTATTAAATGAAGTAGTGTAGACTGGACATTATCAACATACATTTTAAAAGAGCAATAGTTATGAATAGGTTAATTTAGAAACGTTTAAATCGAGGAGAGCAAAGTAAACTGTGTACCTTTTGAAAATTTAGAATTCCATTTTAGTCAACTCTTCCTATAATAAACTTTTTCAAGATCCTTTCGATGTTTTATTCCAAAGTCTTTTTAAAATCAACTTGACTTCAGCAACTGGTTTTTAATTTTCACAAAAAAAAAAAATGAGCCACTGTTTTCTGGCTACAATTACATTACATAATAAGCAAATTTTTTACTGGAGATCTTTGTTAAATAGCTCTCTTTAGCCAAAAGGTCATTTCTCTTCACAAGGTTACTCCCACGCTTCCTTTCTATCTAGGCTAATTACATATTCAAAAAAAAATCTTTTCAGAAAAAAAAACCATTTTGATTAAATCAAGACAAAAAAAAATAATAAAATAAATAGCTTTTACAAACTTGAAAGAAAAATGAATATTAATTAACTATTAAACAAAAATGATTAATAATTTATCTAATTTGTGAAATAGTTCATTGATTCAACTATCTATTGATCATTGGAAAGAAATATATATATGTTAAATTATTTAAGATAATTACTGTAATTTAAATGTTTTTATTGTACATGTACTATTGCTTAATGTTGTTAAAAGATGAAAATGAAATGAAAATGATGCAGAGTCATACATGCATGCACATACACTATACTATAAATATTAAAGTATCTTAACTAAATATAATTGAAATGGCTATTAATTGTTGACAAAAGGATAAGTACTAAAGAATAAGGATTTTGAAACCATTCAACCAATACTACACTAATATAAAATAACCTTGCATTTTCCTGCCCAAATATACCAATTCCTACAATAACAACCCCTCTCTCTGGCATTAAATAATTCACTAACCACAATAATAATAATGAATACTTATAAAGTGGTCAATCAACTGCATAAGCAATCCATATCTAAGCTTCAAACAATCTCCAGCAAAAAAAAAATTTTTAAATTCTAAGGCTATTTCATTTGTTTTAAATATAATGCAACTATTCAATGCAGATACAAAGTATGTCAATTCCTTGTGCCCATTCAGATGGTCACAATATATATATATATATATATATATATAGCTTGTTCGGAGGTTTTGGTAATGCTCCATCTATTGATCATAAATGCAAGCGATAGCAAGTTATGTGATTTATAACTTGTTTTTGTTTTTCATATATATATATATTGTAAGCTTGTGGTTAAAACACCTGTAGAGGTCCCTACTATCACATTTTACATGCATATTATCGAGGTTATAGCCTCAGTAAATATTACTTATGTAATCAATGTGCGTTTAATACATTTATAGTTACAACTTTATATATATATACAAACAATATAATATATAGGGTATTTTGAGCTAGACTTTCACATGACTCTCAACTCTCCACACTATCTCATACCATTGATACAATTGACTACATATATGTATAAAAGATAAATAATCACCAATATGTTTTTGTGCTAAATCAGCACTCATCAGTTGGTCTAGATTATCATCTCTACACATATACACAATAAGTGCTCAGATTTATATTAAGATAGACAATCTTCGTACTTTAATGGACAGGCTTCAATCCACTCCATATATTTATCTCTCACATTTTGAAAATAGCTTCTAATATTCTATTGATGTGTAAACAGACAGAATATTTTATCAGAATTATAGTATAATGACACAATCGTTTTATTATATGAAATATTTTATATAAGCATTTTACATATATTAAATATTGTTTATGAATTTTCATGTCCACTTTAATTATAAAAAGGAAGGCTATTCTTCATTGTCTATGTGTGTGTTTCTTGTTGTGGTAAAAACATTATCATTATTTTAAATAATTAATGGTCAGTTGACATACAATGTTGGTTTGTTTAGTACACTATTAGTTTATGTATTGGAAAATGGGATATTTATATTTTTACTTTTATTGTTAGAATTATGTGATCTTGCTATTGTCTTGATAAGGATTTGTGATATATCTCAGCTGATAATTAACTGCCACAGATAATGGCATCAAATATTATATCATTGATATTGTGCATGGGTAGATGGATCACTCTCCCATTGTTTATTCCTTGTCGGATTATATTGTTGAGGCTGATAAATAGTTAATGCTTAGTTAGCACAGTTATTCTCTAAAGAGAATTATATTCATGGCATGTATTGTTTTCCTGTGATGAGACAATGTCCTCTCATTTTGTAGCTAGGAAAAAGGCATTGGAGTCGTCCATATTATTGTACAACTCTATAGTGTTATTTTGTAGAGCCTTTCTCTATTATCTGATCCTTCATAATGTTATGTAGTTAGTTTTCCACCATATATGGTGAAGTTCTTGGCATTTTAAGATGATACAGCAATGATAGGATAAAGTTAGATTCAGGGACACTAGTTTATCTATAGGGTATGCCTAATTTTAAATAGTGTATGTATGATGCTGAAGTACCTTCAGATGTTTACAAGCAAACCAACCATAACTTACTAGTAATTATAAAATTTCTGTATGGTACATCAATAGATAGACATACCCAATATCATTTTATTTTCATCAAGTAGTGATTCACCAATGGATCGGTAAGACAAGTTAATGATTAGAATGATTATGTTGTGGACATAGGCAAGGTTTTGGTGCCATGCATACATTTGACTTGTGATGTCTGTTCCCACATTAATATAATAAAACTCTTCATATCAAGTAATAATAATTATTTCTTTTCATATGCTTGCCTTTATATCATATTCTGATATAAATAAAATAGGTATAGAGTGTAACATGCTATTTTATAACATTAAGATTTAAAAATTTTCACTAATCCTAAAGAGTTGAATACACGTTTATTTTATAATTCACATGCTAATTTATATTAAACGGAGTTTAACCTTCCTGTTTTATAATAGAAAATAGAAAAAACATAGGGATGTACATCATTTTATATACCTCATTTTATATAATGTCTCTGCCTTATTTCAGATAATATGTCTGAAAGATACATATTCAATTATTTCTGAAGTTTTAAAGAAAATTTATAAATAGTGTAAATAAATATTATTGTTTTAAAAGTTTATATAGTTGTCTGTAGTATTATTGCTAATCACCGTACACATTATTATTGTTATTGCTAACGACACAGAATTATTACTTTAAAGTCATCATCAATCAATATAATATATTTGACTATACATCTAAGGCAACATCACTTGATAATCAAAATATTGTTGACCTAGATTGCATATACTAGTTTAAATAGTATATTAAAAAATAAAACACTTAATTTTGATTTAATCAGTTTATTTTAAAATGCAGATATATCATTCATAAATCTTGTCACATTGCCCATAATTATTTGATAAAAGGAAGTTGGTAAGTTATTTATTGCGTTTAGTTATTAAAAGTATTCGTATTTCTTGAAGCTTAAAGTTTATAATATTACGGAGTTTATAAAGTTTATTTGGAATTGCTAAATATCGTTTGTTAATTCTATTTGGTAGGATGAGCTATTTTGTTTGCTATATTTAGGTAGTGGCAAAATTCCTCTCACTGACCCAAGTATATCTTGTAAAATAATAATAATAATAATAATAATAATAATAATAATAATAATAATAATAATAATAATAATAATAATAATAATAATAATAATAATAATAATAATAATAATAATAATAATAATAATAATAATAATAATAATAATAATAATAATAATAATAATAATAATAATAATAATAATAATAATAATAATAATAATAATAATAATAATAATAATAATAATAATAATAATAATAATAATAAAATTATTTGAACCCTGAGAAGAATAAGTTACTAATTTGCAGTGTGAAATTTGAATTTATGGTAAATTTTATATCTACAGTTATTTATTGTACTTAGATTTGAGTTTTGTTATTTTCACAGTTTTTATTAAAGTCAAACAACATTAAGGTGTAAATTGCTAGTTTTGTCTTCAAACATATATCTTGTTTTGACTTTATGGTGAATATTCTGGTTTTGTTAAGCTTGGCATAACTATTTTATTTAGTTTATCTTATTATCATGTAATACAATATTAGTTTATAGTTCAAGAATTTATTCTCCATTATCAACATTGTTCTCCTATTTCATCTTTCTTTTATCTCTTCATTCTCATTGATCTTAATTCATTATCATAATTGATTCACTCTTCATGGGTTTTTATTTTATTATCATCTTAATCATTCATTAGCTTTTATTTTATTATCATCTTAATCATTCATTAGCTTTTATTCTAACATTATCTTGATCAATCATTATTATAACACATTTTCTTTACCTTCTCTTCACTCTTAGGCTTGTTTCATTTCATTATTTATTATTTTCATCGTCCATTTAGTCATGTAATCCTAGTTTATTGATTACTCAATTCATAATTTTAATTTCATATTCATTTCATAGACCTGACTATTAATCATTTATTGGTTTGACAAACTTTAAATTTATTTTATAATATTTTGTTTGTGAATTTTAAGGCTTGTTTAACTAATGAAAGTAAAGTTGATTATATAAGATTCTAATTTTAATCTTTAAATAACTTATTGACAATTTGTTGGTTATAATCTCTAAAGGGATCAAAATGTATTATTTCTGTGAGAGAAAATAGCATTATTTATAAATACAATTATTTTTAAAGAATATTCCAATCTGAAAAAGTATTCAACACTTATTTATTGTAATATTGTTACGCTTCTTTCTTTTAGTAGGGTTTACAAATAATTAAAGGAAATTAGTTGAAATCCATAAGCATTACATTTAAAAAAATGTTAAAAAACAATGTGAAATTTAGTTTTAAAAATTAAAGTTAGGTTAAATATGTTTTACCAAGACTTACTTATGAATATGAGACTTCAGACCATTCAACAAACTATGGAGGGAAGTAACGGCAAAAGATTAAAATCAAAGTATGTGGTTGTGAGAACAAATAGGTGTCGCTGAGATCGTGGAATGAAATAAAATGATGAAATGGAACTGGGATCGACATATTGTTAGGAATGAAGATAATAATTAAGCAGTTTAGGTTTTAAAGTGGATTACAAAATATTATCAAGTGTTTAGACAATGACTACTTGAAGATGGCTTGATGAAATAATGACATTTGCTGGCATACTGTGGACGAGAGAGGCTAGGGTTGTGAGAAACTCGAATACATACTGCAGTGGACTGACAATGATTAAAAATGATTAAGATAAATTATGTTAAGTCAGAGTTTTTGGAATTTTGTCCAATTTCCCCAGGTGGCGTTTCTATTCGCAAAGTTATTATTGAACTTTGTATGTAGGTAATAAACAACCATATGATTTCAAAATCTATGTGAATAATTTACAATAGAATATTCACCATTGGATATTTTTTTATTTAGATTATATTTTTAAATAAAATTATTAATTTAAAAAGCCTATTAAATGGGGGAAAATGTTAGTAATCAAACTCGATCACATAGTTTTGGAAAACATAAGAAATACAGATTTTTTTTAAAAAAGTATTTAATTAGTATATAAGTTTGCAGTGGAGAAAATATTTTAAAATGTTTTTTATATAACTTCTTCAATATGTTTGAATATGCAAATATACTTATAGAATCGGGTGGCAAGTTTCTTGAAAAAAGTAAAAAAGGGTCATACCTTGAACTAGATTGGGAAAAACTACCTTAAACAAGGACTATCACAGTCCACCAAATTCATTTTCTAGGCCTCAATAAAAAATTGTCACACACATAAAAAAAATTAGATGGAAAAAATGGAAGAAGTTACGTAAACAGAAAAATAACTCATTGAAATTTTAAATTTATTTTTTCTTTAAATGCTTAAACAAAATATATATAATGAGAAAAATTATTAAAATTAATATAATTTATTAGATTTTTGCAATATAGAAACTATTTTATCACTATTAATTGTAATTATTTGAGATAAAGATAGTTTAATTGTGGATGTTAAATGTTCAATTGTGAATTAGCTCTGGATGAAAATTTCCTCATCCTTAAAATGAACAAATATTTCTTTTTTTAGAATTCTGTAACTATTAAACATTGCCAAGACTTGTGCAATAAATATGACATTTAAAATGATTTTTTATGGATTTATTACATAGATTGAGGCAGTTTAACCCTAAACAAGATAAAATAATCCTTCAGATATTATAGCCATAATTTAAATTCACAAGTGGGCTTATTAAGTTCTTCAATCCGCTTACTACAGGCATCAATATAGCAGTCCCTATCTATGTGAGATCATAGTTTATATTTGTTCATATTTGCAATGATCAAGGTCTGATAAATTCCAATGATGAAGCAGATGAATACCACAAATGTGAGACATTGTGAATGTATTGATGAGACTCCAGTTGTGCCTGAGAAACCAAATCTCGTTGGCATTGTTGTTAAATCAGAAAAAGGAAAATCATTTGGAATGGTGCAAAAATTCCATTTTCTCCATCACAATTATTCGATGGTAAATTCTTCTTTGAACATAAAAAAAAGATCTTGAATTGAGTCAGCTCTTCAGCACTAAAATTATGATTTTTTGCATTATGGATAAGTCATTGAATTAAGAAATTTTACACATTTTCTATGAGACAATATATGGATGAATAAATAGCTCGTAGAATAGGATGCCCTTTCATATAAATAGACATATGTATAATATTTAGAAGTTTACACAAAATTATAGGTGAGAAGGTTTTCTTCAACATTCAGGGACACAATTTTCACCAACAATTTATGCTAATGCTGAGGAAACTATCCATATAATTGTATTATATTTAACTTTCCAAGGAGATTATTTCTAAAATTGGTTGTGATATAACTTTAGATATGTGGGGGAAATAAGTTAGGCTATGATCCAAAGTTATTCCTGACGAGCACTGGGTTATATTAAATTTCATGACATTATAGCATGGACAATTAACAATAGATGAAAATACTCTTCAAACCTCTAAACAAAATATAAAGATGTATATTAAAAATAGCAAGAAAAAATTGAAAAACAAATACATGAATGAGAGAGAATGACTGATAATGATAGAAGGATAAACAGTGTAAAATAGAATTGGGCTGAGCCCTTTTTTATAGAAGTAATAATAGATGGACAGTTGAAATATTAAATGGAATCCAAGTAGTAGTGAAAGATTTATATCGAGACTATTTGTGAGATCACTATATGAAATAAAGAAGATTGTTGGCATGTTGTAGAGAATGCCTGCATTTGCACCACTGATGGTGAAACTTTCGTGTTGCAATGGTTTGATCATGGTTCAAAATGATATGTTATTAAAATAACGATTTTCGATTTGAATCTACTATATATTGGGTCTTCTATTGAATACATTTATTTATAAAAACATAAAACTACAGTTTTTCAATATCATCATCATCATCATTATCAACCATTATCCACTGCAGGATGAAGGTCTCTCCAAGTTTAATCCATCTTCTCCGATCGTTAGCTTCTCTTCTCCACATCACCCCTGCACACTTTCTTATTTCATCCATCCATCTCACATGTGGTCTCTTTCTGGGTATTTTACAATTTCTTGGAATCCAGTTTAAAATTTCAATTGTCAATCTATTATCATCTCTTCTAACAATATGACCAGCCCAACTCCACTTCAATCTTTTAATTTTTTCAATGAGGTCAGTAACACCTGTTTGTTCTCTTACCCATACATTGCGTTTACGATCTCTTCTTGTTACTCCCAACATACATCTCTCCATACTTCTTTGAGTGGTCTGAAGTCTCTGAATTGCTCTTCTATTAAGTGTCCAAGTCTCAGATCCATAAGTAAGAACTGGTAAAACACATTTGTTAAAAACCTTCCTTTTCAAACACATAGGCATATTTCCTTTTAGTATCAAGTTATTTCTACCAAAAGCACTCCAACCAAGTTTAATTCTATGATTAATTTCCTCCATTATGTTTCCATCTGTATTAATAATCTGACCAAGGTATTTGTAACTGTTAACTTCTTTTAATTCATCATAATCAATCTTTATTTTCATATTTTAAGCAAATCGATTAAACATTACTTTAGTCTTTTTAACATTTATCTTTAGTCCTACTTTCCTATTTTAATTTGATAATTCCTGCAACATTTCCTGAAGCTCTGAAGCATTATTTGCAAAAACAACTACATCATCTGCAAAATCTAAATGACTTAAATAATCACCATTTACTTTCACTCCTTTAGTTTCCCATTTTAATCCACAAAATACTTCATGCAGCACTGCTGTAAAAATTTTTGGAGATATGGAGTCACCTTGTCTTACACCTTTCTCAATGTTGACTTTCCCAGTGTCATTATGTAATCTAATTGTTGCTGTTGCATTTTTATAAATATTCTTTAAAATATGACAATATCCTGGATCTATACCTTGATGATCTAATGCTTTAATCACTGAAGAAATGTTTATAGAATCAAATGCCTTTTCATAATCTACAAATCCTAAGCATAATGGCAACTCATATTCATTTGTCCTTTCTATAACTTCTCTCAATACCTGGATATGATCTACTGTACTAAAACCACTTTTAAATCCAGCTTGTTCTCTTGGTTGGTGGAAATCCAATGTTCTCTGTAGACGAGTAGTAATTATCTTGGTAAAAATTTTATATAAAACTGATAAAAGGCTGATAGGTCTGTAATTTCTAATATCTTCTTTACCACCTTTTTTAAATATTAATATTATTATTGCATTCTTCCAATCATCTGGTACATCTTTATCATTTAGACATTTGGTATATAACTTTGCTAAAAAAATTTCTATTTCTTCACCTGCTTCTTTTAATATATCAATTATAATTCCATCATTACCTGGAGCCTTTCCTTTCTTCATACATTTAATTGCATGTCTCACTTCTTCATTTAAAATTCTGGGCAATTTGGAAGATGTAATAGATATAGGAGGTACTTGTTCTTTATTACTATATAATTCTTGATAAAAATCTTCTACCAATTTCATGATGTCATCTCTCCTTTTAGTAATAATTCCATCTTTTTTTCTTATTGAAGATATAAATTTTCTACCAATACCAAAATGTTGTTTTACATTCTTAAGACTTTTATTTTCTTCTACAGCTTTCTTTGCTAGTTCACAGTTATACTTTCTTATATCATTTTCAACTCTTTTCCACACCATTTTAAAAAATTCGAGATATTCAATTCTTTTTAATGCATCATTTTTGTATATCTTCATATTCCTTCTTTTCTTCATAAATTCTCTAGTCTCAGTAGAAATTTTATTGGTCAATTGCTGTTTCTTTCTACCAGCTATCTTTGTTGCAGTTTTCAAAAGAGTATCAGTTATTTTCATATTAATTTCATTCAAATCTGAATCATGTTCAAAATCTACTAATACTTGAAACCGATTTGTAAGTTCTAATTTAAATTCATTAGAATGTTTCTGAAGATTAGGAATATCAACTGTAAATATTGTTTTTCTTAATAATTTTTGTCTCTCTAGTTTTACATTAACACGTATCTTACACCTTACTAATCGATGATCACTTCCTGTGTTAAATTTATTAAGAACATTACAATCTTGAAATATGTATTTCCTGTTAGTCAACATATAATCCAATTCTGCTGTACCTTCATTTGGATGCTTCCAAGTCCATTTCCTTTTAACATTTTTCTCAAAAAAAGAATTCATAATATAAAGTTTTTCTTTTTCTGCAAACTCCACAAGTCTATGTCCTCTCTCATTTCTATTTCCATAACCAAAATTACCCACAGCACTTTCATCTTTCATTTTTTTACCAATTCTAGCATTAAAGTCTCCCATAACAATTTTAAAATGGTGTTTACTCTGATCAAAAGCCTTTTGTACATCCATATAAAAATCTTCTACTACTTCATCACTATGAGAACTTGTTGGGCATAAACCTGAATTATCTGCATTTGGTATCTGCTATTAAGTTGTATAACTAATCTTGCCACTCTGTCCGATACACCATCAATCTCCACAATATTGTTCTTCCACTTTTTATTTATAATGAATCCTACTCCACTTGTATTTCCAATATTTGTGCCTTTATAATAGAGTATATGTCCACTTTATAAATCAATTGTCTCTTCACCTTTTCTTCTAACTTCACAAAGTCCAATAATGTACCATTTAATATAAGAGAGTTCTTCTTCTAATTCTTGCAATCTTCCTTCACTTGAAAGTGATCTGAAATTGTAAGTACCTAAATAAAAAGTCATCATCAAATGGCAGCCTGGGTCCGCAATCAGGGAATTCTTAGCACCCTCCGCCTTCGGCCATCAACCGCTGCCTTGGTTGGTGACTTTACAGCCTCCTGGGAATAAGGGCCATGCTTTATTTTTGTCTGTCATAATTGCATATACGTATTGGGAAAATATTTATCATTTATACAAACATTCATTCTGCCTTATCAGGCACTGAGAAGAAAGACCATGGTGTTTCTTGATCTTAAACTCAGAGGTAAAAAGCCAATAAACTCACCACGCTGGCTAATGTGTGTTGGTGAGCAGACCATCCATGTACGTATACTAAATGAATAATCACATAGTAATAACAGCTGCAACTACAAGAACGTATGGAGTGGACATTAGGAATTTGCCCTGCTCGGTTCCTTTAAGGCCTCCAAGAGGAATCAAAGGGTCTCCTTTCAGTTAATAGCTCAAATTGAATGACGAATAAAATTCACCAAAATCAATATCAAAATTATATTCAAACTAATACATTCAGAATTAGTATAATAAATTATATTTCAGAAAATTGTAAACTTATAGACAGAATAAAATAAATCGGTAATAAAGAAAGTAAATTACGATATTTTTAATTTTACTAATATTACAATCCCTTTAAAAAAAATCAGTGGATGCTACTGAATCGTTGGTAATATTTTGCATCGACTTATCTTCCTTTCCTTTTTATTGATTCATAAAAAAGGCATACAGTTCTGGCTATATAACTACAGTATTTTCCTATTGATTTTATTCTAAACGTATATTCGGCTTTCTGAAATTCAAAAGAGATGGCAGCACTGGTTGATTATGGCAGCTGGGGAATTTAGTAATATTGACTAACTTTCCCTATACTTTTATAAATTATTTAAAGAAATTTTTTGATAACCTTTGACATACCATGACTAAAGTATATAATATAGAAAATTTTAAAAGTCCCTTAAAAACTACTTGGAAATTCTTTTGTAGTCAAAAGCTTACTTTCTTTCAATCTTTCATCCCCACATATTGAAGCAGAAAGTTGCCTTAAAAGTATTTACTAAATTTATTTGGTATTTCAATGTCTTACATTGTACGTGAGTAAACCGTAATTATTGTTACGGTATTATATCACGTATATTAACTTATCTGAAGATAAAAATTGGGTAAACCGTAGTTATTGTTATGGTATTATATCACATATAGCTCAGCTCTTCATCAATTATTATTAGTACAATATATTTATCAGTTTAGCTTTGATAGTGTATATAACTTTTCCTTTCGTTAGCCATGTCTAATTCATTTATCAGATATAGTTTTGATAATATAGTAATAAAAGCACAAATTTCATTTCCCTAACATCGAACAGCTCGTGCATTACACATGCTATGAAACATACACTGACTAATGAACATTTTTCAAATCTTCATCTGCTGAAACTATGCTCAAAGTGCATTTATATTAGTTGATGCATTTTTCATATGTCATAGCATCTGCCGGGGCTGAAACAACGCTCAAAGTGCATTTATATTAGTTGATGCATGATAATGTTGTTTCTTAGAATTGCAAGTGTCGATTAAGAATGGAAACTTCTCATTGTTCTGAAACAAATTGCTTTAGGTCAAATGATAATCACAATGGCAGGAGTAATTGTAAAAGAGAAACAACAACTAGCTTATTAAGATACAAAGTTTAAAGACAATTGAAAGGACTATTTTGTTGCACAAAGCAAACATAATTTGGAAATTTGTTTGATATATCGTAAAAGTGTTGTATTAATAAAGGCATAGCATTTTTTTATCATTATACTATGAAACAGAAATCATTTAAGACCTTTTTTCCATGGTCATTTAATAAAATGTGAAGAAACCCAATAAGTATAGAAACATTCTTTAACATACTTCAGTGTGATGGAAAAGTACAGGAATAATTCTGGATTGTAACATCAAGAAAAAGATGAGTGGTTGTGTCTTTTAGCTTTGCTGGTGCAACATCACAGAAAAAGTTGGTGAACTCCATTGTGCTTTATATGCTGAAAAGCTGATATTTATTATGAAGAAATACAAAACCAAATACAGCATCATTTTTAACCATAATAAAAAATCAAGAAGATTGTAATGATATTCTTACGAAAAAAAAAAATATTATCATTTAAAACTATTTAGCTGCCTTATACAAGAATTTAGGAATAAAATATATTACAAATTGTCTATTAGTTGTTGAAAATCCCTGATAATTAGAAACTGCAAATGACATACGAATAGCTGCACTGGTCTACAATTATGTCAAATTATTTGACAAATTGATTAATCTTAGAAATGTAATGCATCTGGAAATCATGTTTAAAGTTGTAGGGAAATGATGATGACTAAAATTGGTTATTCTACCTGATAAATATAAGACTACATAAAAGCTTGCAAAAATGTGGCTCATATTGTTCGCATTAGCATAACATGTTAAATTATCCTATTCCAAAATAAAATTTGTAAAGAATGTATACAGAAATCAGTTAATTGACTCTCACCTTAAAGATGCATTACGGGTAGCACAGAGCAATTATAAAACTGAGTTACCTAAAATAGTTAAAAGTTTTTCTCAACACCAAAAATTTTGCTTACTTCTAAATAAAGACTTTAAAAAATTGTGGTTTTATTTATATTATCACATTATGAGTTGTATTGTTGTGAGATTAAAGTCAATAAACATAATGTGATCACTATTTCTTATGCTTATCTAACTGTTATTAAACCATGCAAAACTCTCTATACATATTGCCATTCAGTATAGAATGTTTTGCCTGTTTTATTAAGATTAGGTTCCATATTGTGCACAACATAACCTACAAAACACATGTATCATCCTAACAAAAAAGTTCAGTTTATCTGCTCCTGATCCAAGAGATTTAGAAGGCTTTCAGGATTATTATCAGAACCAATAAATTTATTATCATTTCTTAGATTCAAATTAGTACATGTTCTTTTCATCATTCTTTAATATTAACACAAAAAACAAATATTATAATAAAACATAGCTAAAGAATGTGTAAAATTTATGGATGGTTTTTCTCTGTGAATGTAATATATATACAAATTCAAAAACTGTATTAACACCAAATCTTTATTAACAATGAAAATACTGTAGCTCTTGGCATGTTCTGTTACAAGTATGACTACCTGTGTGAAAATTATCTGTCGAAAGCTTATTGTTAATAAAACTTTGCCAGTGAAATGGTATCAATTGATCTATCATCCTATTTCACCTACTATGTTCCATAGTAGTATTCTTTCACTAGTATTCTTTCACGAATTCAAACCCATCCAAGTCCACATATATTATTATATAATAATGTATTTTAATGTGTATAATGAATATGTGCGCATATTTATATATTTGTGTGCATCTAATATATTGTTTGTATGCTTATAGTTATATTTCCACTCTTATTATTAAAATGTAGGAAGTTGTCTTGACAACATTTAGAAATTTTAATTAGTATCTATATGTGAATGTTTAGGTGGTTACTGGTTTCTATTGCTTATAGTTATCATATGTGCACGCAGTTATAAATTAAATAAAGTAAATTGTGAAGGCATTGCTGTGTGTGTAGTAGAACACCTACATATATATGTGAAGAAAGCTGCTATGTAGTAGACTTCATAAGCATTGCAATGCTATTGAATTATTTTATCTTTAAATTATTATAAAATTACGTTTCAAATTTACATTTATTTGCATATATTCCAGAGGTGACAAGATTAGACATACAACAGAATGTTTACAGAACTTAAATGTCTTTTAAAAAGATTGTCTGTTTTGTGGAAATTATCTCACATCACGCACACCTGGTTTAATTTGTGTGAGAACCAAGTACAGATTTTTAAAGTAAATTCTAAAATAGATTTAAGTCAAAAGAAAAGCAGTATTTAATGAATAACTTGGATTTTGCTTTTGTCTTCTTTAAACTTAATAAAGATATTTTAAAACTTCAATCTTAGAACTAAAAAGTGTAAACAACTTCATGGTTTTGCAGAGGGGTGTAAAGGCATTGATATAAAAAACCCAAAATAAAGCATTAAGATTCACTCTCTTAAATTAATCATTCAGTCGCTGCCTGTAGCTATGCCTGATATTACAAGGAATACCATTGCCTTCTTCTTTAGAAGACCAGTCCAAGAAAATGGAAAAGTTTGAAATCAGCAGTCTGCCAAGGAGACATTGAAGACAAGCAACCTGTGAAAAATGCCAGTGCTGAATGCCATGAAAAATACCTCAGCTAAAAGATTATTTGTAAACATATCTTCCCAAAGAGTTTTTAAAATTAAATTTAAAATTAAACTAATTTAACAATTCTCATAAACTAGCTAAATAGTTGAATGTTCATAAATAATAACTTTTAATAAATAAATTCAGTAATCATAAAGTTAATGTGACTTTTAATAATAATCATATTTCTAAGAGTCTTGCCTACATTTAAAATTAAATGAATACTTATAATCTGATAAATTTTCATAACTTAATAACTGTAATCAGTTATTATATTATTATACCTATACTATCCTAATCTGCAGTCATGCCTATCTTATTTTAGATTTTATTGTTTATTGTATTGATAATTTATAATATGTGATGTTTCAAAACAGAGATTATTAATATTAATAATTTAGAAAGATGATTAGAAGCTCTCACATATTAGATTTATGTTGCTTCTCGAGTGCACACATAAATCTTCATTTTGATATATATATAATATGTTTTAGCTTATTGTAATTAAGGTTTGCATGTCAATAAATTACATTTAGTTAATGATAGTAAGAATGATATTTTAAATCATATTATAAGTAACTAGTTAAGTCCCAAATATTATTCACTCCTTCTTAGTTTTTCATAACTACATAGATTTCATTAGTAAAATAGATCACTTTAATTAACCCCTTTAGCATGTTTTATGTACACTTCTCAATGAACTGGTATGTAGTAGTTTCACATATCAAAACTATAGATTTAGTACTTTAGTTATTTTAATATTTGATATTTTGGAAAACATTATGAATATGTCCTTATAAAGCATATACATGCAATATGCCTTGATATATATATATATTGTAACCAGTTAGCTTACATAGCATACATTAATATAGTGTATGTGCATATATATATACGTAAAATAAAGGAAAAGTAGAAATAAACACAGACAAAAATTATAGTAGATATTTTCTACATTTACTGAAATAGAAATAAATAAATAATAACTCTGATTTAAAATATTATTTTATAAATTAAACTTTTAAAAGGTCTGAATAAATATAAATATTGTATTATTATTATTATTATCATCATCATCATCATCATCATCATCATTATTAATCATGGTGTTCCACAAGGTTCTGTACTTGGCCCTATACTGCTTTTAATTTATATAAATGATATTTTAAATTTATCTTTGAATTCAAAGATTTATGGGTTTGCTGATGATCTTGCTTTGTATTGTGACGCTGTTTCATATAGTATTCTGAACCAATTGATTAATAAAAATCTAGATTTAATAAGTAACTGGCTTATGATAAATTATTTAACGGTTAATTGCAATAAAACCAGAGGTATTCTGTTCTCTTATAAACACTGCACACATTCAATTAGTATTAGGATTGGTGATCAGTATAATATTCATTCAAAAAGTATTTGTACATGTTGTAACATTAGTTTTGTTGATAATTATTGCTATTTAGGCATCTTTATTGATTCAAGGTTATCTTGGTCTAAGCACATTGTCTACTTATGTTCTCGATTACGTAAAATTAATTATTTATTTTATTATCTGGTTAAATTCATACCTGGATCTACTTTGATGACTATATATTTTGCTTGTTATCAGAGTATATTATGTTACAATATTTCCATTTGGGGTGGCTCTACTGATTACTCACTATCTCAATTACATACTTTGCAAAATTATACAATGCGTATTATTTTTGGTAGACATAGATTGACCTCTGTGTGAGATATATATGTCAATTCTGGTGTGTTATCTGTTTTTAAACTATATAAGTTTAAAATTATCATTGATATATATCGTCGTTTTTTACTGTGTCGTAAAGTATCAATTATAAATATCCGCTTGGCTAACAAATTTCCACTGGTGGTTCCAGATTTTTCTTTAGAAAGCAGTCGCAGGCAATTTAGTTTCAATGGACTCAGCTTTTTAATTCTTTTGTTACTGAATGATCAATTGATGCTAATAATTTATCTTTGTATATTTTTAAAAATTATTTAAAATTTTGGTTATTGTCTCATGTGTAATATATTGATTAATTAATGTGTATATATATGTATATATTTTTTGTTTAATATGTATGTATGTATGTATATATATATTAGTTGTATTTATTCTTATATTATTTGTTTTTGGTTTACTTGTTTTAGTATTTATAGTAAAGTAATGTATTTTATTATTGTTGTTGTTATTTTTGTTGGTGTTTTTGTTTTTGGTTTGTAATTAATAATTTAAGAAAAACTCCTAGCACAAGTTTATCTTGTTTGGAGTATTTCTCCTTTATATATATATATATATGTATGTATGTATGTATTGTTTGATTAATAATAAATAATAAATAAATATATAAAATTATTATTATTATTATTATTATTATTTTGAAATGTAAAAACACCATACTTATTTTTTGAATTTTTTAATTAATTAAACAATTTTTTATCTATTAAAAATCCCCTAAGTAAAAACATGTATACAGATTCCAAAGAGATTAGAAAGATAAAAATAAAATTCTGTTTTTGATCAAGGTGTTGTTATAACACCTCAGATGATTTTATAAAAAGAGCTGATAAAAAATATCAGCCAGTCTGGATAATAATTTTTGTAAGAATGGTCAGCTAAAAATTGGTTTTCAATATTTTACTGCAACTTGATAAAGTGCAGCAGTTGGTTTTAGCTGACCAGAGAATTTGCAGAATAGCTACCATAAACTCATGTAGTTGAAGGCAAGATAATAGACTGTTTTCCTTAGCAGGAGTTTGAATTCACATGGAGAGAATGACCCACTTCTTTGTGCTGTAATTCATAGCCTTAAACATGGAAAGGACAGATGCTTGCCTGGAACAGTTCTACACAGACGGGAGACCAACTACAGACCAACATTTTACCTGGATTACATTTTTCCTGATTACGACAGTCACTAAAAACCAAACTCACCAAAAAAAATATTCCTGCTTGCTGAAAAATTAATTACATATGCTGCTTCACATATATTCAGAAAAGCTCAGATAAACATATATATAGATGGTGAGTTATTTTAAAATGTCATATAAAAATAGACATATATAGAACAATATTATTTTAAGTTGGTTAAAAATCTATATTTTAAAGAATATAAAGTATTTTTGCTTGAATTATAATTAAGAGTCAAGAATAATTCATTGACCAACTGGTTTTAAAGGCAAAAGAGACGTTTTTGAACAATAATCCTCTCGGACATTATTATTAAAAAAAAATATATTAAAATAAAAGTAAAGAATCGATGATTCTATAATTTAATTTAAAAACATTGATAATTAATTAACAAATAACTGTCAAAAATTGACTATACTTTTGAGAACTTATAAATTGAAACTAATTTTAAATTATATCTATATTTTGTTTATACACATGTATTTGTGTGAAATTTATGTATGTTTTCCAAATGAAATTAATTAGGAAAATATAATATATTCTTGTAACAAATTTAAATACGTAAAGGTCAGTGTGCGTATATACATGCACACTCATATATGTAAAATTATAATCATTTTTTTTGTTAGTATTAATTGTAGATACCTAAATCGTGTGTCTGTGCGCATATATGTGTAAACCATAGTAATAATATGAATTGTAAATTGTAATTTTGTAAATTAATGTAACAATTTAAATTTTGAATAGTAATTATATAAATCACAAATGTAATAATTATTTATGTTTAATCGAAATGTCTTCATCACATATTATAAAACGGGATGTCTGTGTACAGATATATGTGTATGTGTTTATAGATACCCATTAAGAAATAATGCAGTTAATGTCATAATTTAAATTTTGTAGTAATCTTATAAATTACAGAGGGATGACTTTATTATTGGGTATCATTCAAAATCAGAACCCTTAACCTGTAAGACCTTAAATATCTTCTTTTTTTATTGTTATTAATAAACTTGTATTTAATTGTTAAAATTGTATTCCATCATCTCTTGGTCACATATACAGTAATAGAGCTTGTGTTCGCTGAGCTAGATTCGAGCATGGAATAAATATATAAATGGGGATGTGTATTAGTGCTTTGAGGCATCCAGAGATGATCAATCATCATCCTGATTGGCGCAAAAGAGAATAATCTTTAAAGCCCATGCATAATTATTTTTATTTTACTTTAGTCTTATTAAAATTTAAGTTTATAGTTGGCCAATGCAAGTGGCCTGAGCATTGATGA
This sequence comes from Epiperipatus broadwayi, assembly GCA_028023455.1. Lineage (NCBI taxonomy): Eukaryota > Metazoa > Onychophora > Udeonychophora > Euonychophora > Peripatidae > Epiperipatus > Epiperipatus broadwayi. The sequence continues at coordinate 351,076 of JAQFVV010000361.1, forward strand.
TGATCAGCATGTTTTAAATGCCCCAGCATTATTAATAGTCAAAATAAAAGTCATAGATCAATTCATAGATCACATGACCCTATCTCTTAAGCTTGTAAGTTATAAACAGTGAGGATTGCCAATTCCTCTACAAGCTTTATGATAAATGCTTAGCCAGAGCCAGCACTTAAAATATCTCTGTCAGGAACCCCTCCCCAAACCCCTGACCATGGTTTCGTGTTTTGGCACTCCTCAGAGAGGTGTCAGGGTAGGTTCAGACACTAGATCTAAAAATACCAACCCAAAGCTAAGCACTTAGCTAAAAGTTATCTATTGAGTGGAAAATCTGAAATTTTCAGACATGTACATGTCTTCAAACCCAGCTATCCAACTCAAATAGCTATATGGGGCTGATAGATCTTCAGCCATGCCATATAGTAGTAGTCATAGCAATATAAAATTGCATAAGACTTTTTGGCAGAGACTATAAATAGTCAAAATAAAAGTCATAGATCAATTCATAGATCACATGACCCTATCTCTTAAGCTTGTAAGTTATAAACAGTGAGGATTGCCAATTCCTCTACAAGCTTTATGATAAATGCTTAGCCAGAGCCAGCACTTAAAATATCTCTGTCAGGAACCCCTCCCCAAACCCCTGACCATGGTTTCGTGCTTTGGCACTCCTCAGAGAGGTGTCAGGGTAGGTTCAGACACTAGATCTCTGAGGAGTGCCAAAGCACGAAACCATGGTCAGGGGTTTGGGGAGGGGTTCCTGACAGAGATATTTTAAGTGCTGGCTCTGGCTAAGCATTTATCATAAAGCTTGTAGAGGAATTGGCAATCCTCACTGTTTATAACTTACAAGCTTAAGAGATAGGGTCATGTGATCTATGAATTGATCTATGACTTTTATTTTGACTATTTATAGTCTCTGCCAAAAAGTCTTATGCAATTTTATATTGCTATGACTACTACTATATGGCATGGCTGAAGATCTATCAGCCCCATATAGCTATTTGAGTTGGATAGCTGGGTTTGAAGACATGTACATGTCTGAAAATTTCAGATTTTCCACTCAATAGATAACTTTTAGCTAAGTGCTTAGCTTTGGGTTGGTATTTTTAGATCTAGTGTCTGAACCTACCCTGACACCTCTCTGAGAAGTGCCAAAGCACGAAACCATGGTCAGGGGTTTGGGGAGGGGTTCCTGACAGAGATATTTTAAGTGCTGGCTCTGGCTAAGCATTTATTATAAAGCTTGTAGAGGAATTGGCAATCCTCACTGTTTATAACCCCAGCATTATTGTTTTGATTTCTGATTATTGTGTATTTTTAATGGATGGGCACTAAGCTGGTGCATCCAAGTTATGTTTAAGTAATTGCCCAAGCTGGCAAAGGCTCAGTAGTTAGCCTGGTCTACAGAAGACCCATTTCCAATCCAGTCACAAGGTTGACTGTTGATTTATTGTACTGATTTGTTTATTCCCATTAATGATGACGATGGATGGTTATTTCTTTCGAGTACTCATACTTACTTTTATTTATAATGCTGGTTGATGATTAATTATTATAGTTGCTCTTCTGAGTTAGCTGGCTGGTCACCCAATGCTCACAGACATTCTCTAATCTCATTTTATTATAAATATATATTACTTATATATAACTTTGTAAATTATTGATATTTGATTTTGTATTTACTGGGGTAGATGTTGATTCCCATCACCCCAGATTTATTTTCCTTCCACTTTCTCTATCACCCTATACCCCTCATCCTGTTACAATATATATATATATATAATAAAAAGTCAGATGTCACATGACTTATATATAGCTTGCATTTCTAAACAAGCTTTTTTTTATTTTTAATGATAAATGCTTCTACAAAACAAAGACATTCAAATCATTTTTATTTTGGATTGTCCCCATCCCCAGACCGGTTTTGACCTATGGGTCTCTTCAGTGAAAAGTTGGAACATTAGATTCAAAAAACCAACTCAAGCTAAGCATTTATCTAAAAGTTAATTGTCAAGAAGAAGATCTGAAACCTTTAGACATCTACATGTCTTTAAAGTCAGCTCTCCAACTGACAAAATCATATGGGCCTGAACTTAATTCAGATACTCTATATGTTATTAGGCTTAGCCATTTAATTTAGCCAAAGCCCAACAGCAAAATAATAATAGTAATAATAAAAAGTCAGATGTCACATGACTTATATATAGCTTGCATTTACAAATATGTAAAATTAAAAGCATGCTAATGAGCTCTAAACAAGCTTTTTTTTATTTTTTATTTTAATGATAAATGCTTGAGTTGGTTTTTTGAATCTAATGTTCCAATTCCTCACTGAAGAGACCCATAGGTCAAAAATGGTTTGGGTATGGGGTCAATCCAAGATAAAAATGATTTGAATGCCTTCTTTTGTAGAAGCATTTATCATTAAAAAAAAGAAATAAAAAAAAGCTTGTTTAAAGCTCATTAGCATGCTTTTAATTATATATATATATATTATAGCAGTTAACTTTTACTCCATTGATATGAGCATGCGCATAAACCGAACATGAGGGAAAATATGGTGACATGCCGAAGTAAGAAGAGATTCAAAACTCTACTGTAACAGTCTTACGGACACAGAAGATACTTATGGAAAGGTTGACTCTTACATTCCTTTGGGGAATGACTCTAAATCAACCCCTTGCGCCACTCCCAGAAGGAAATTTAACTCTCCTCCTGAAAGAATATGCAAGTTCAAATGATATTAGGGCATGTGTGCACATAAATAATTATTCATAAAAAAAATAATAAATAAGTATCCTCGTGCTAAATAGAGATTCAAAACCCGGTAAGATGATTTCCCATTTGCTAGCTCAGCGTACTCTTTGTCAGTTAAAGAATGGTGATCAGAAAACTCGCATAATTAACTAATATGGGGTTAGCAAAAGTAAATGACAAAGAGAATAAAGAAAAATTATGGCAGTAGTCGCTTTAGAATTATAATATAAATATTTTATTAACCCATTACCCATACCATTTATAATATGAACACATTCCCAGATCGATTAGATATACGAAACAAATGTTACACTACATAAATCCTATTAATACAACAAAATCATAATCATAAAGAAATACTTAATAAAGCAATAATTAAATTAAATAAAGGAAAATTTCTCTCTTAATAAGAAAATAAATCAAATAATTATACGTGACAGAGTGATCTGTGGATTATAAATAAACTCACACATATACATTACACAGAGAAAGAAAAATTAACAAGTTATATACAGGTGGGTTTATATATGTATGTACATGAAATATATATTTATGAAATGGATATTAAATTTAAAATAAAATAAACACAAAAAAATAGTGTACCCGATAAAGTCTATGAGCATTCTTGTATGGGTTTTGAGTGGGCTATACATTCATCTACTGCAGCAAGGGCTGGACTTGACTGCATTATAAGTTCATAGAATTGATCATCATCACCTTGGTGCTTGAATCTTGGGGTTTGCATTCTGTTGGGACGGCAGGAGCGGAGCTGGATGGATGCGCTGAAGTCGGCTTCTATTCCATGATCATTTTATCTGCAAGCGAATGCTTGATTTGCATCTTTAAGTTGGAGAATGGATATTCAACAGGATATTAAACGATATCAATTGTCCTTTATTGGTTTAAGGATCCTAGGTTAACTGCAGGCTTCGATGGTGTGTTGCAGTTATGCTTCCATCAGAATCAACTGACTGGTTAACGGCTAGGTTATTTCACTGATGGCCAGGTATTAGAAAACAGTTGCATGACTTTGCGTGTTTCCAAATAGCATTAGCTTCCCAATAAAATTTGCAAATGTGAATTGCTCTCTTTGACAAAAAAAAAGTTAGACTGCCTGCTTTGAAAAGCAAAAGTCAACTGCCCTTTGCAATTTCAGAACAGATATCCCACTTTCATACAATCTTAATTCAGGTATATATGTATATAAACCCACCTGTATATAACTTGTTAATTTTTCTTTATCTGCATAATGTATACGTGTGAGTTTATTTATAATCCACAGATCACTCTCTCACATATAATTATTTGATTTATTTTCTTATTAAGAAAGAAATTTTCCTTTATTTAATTTAATTGTTGCTTTATTAAGTATTTCTTTATGATCATGATTTTGTTGTATTAACCTTTTAACCGCTAATTAAATCATTGGTTGTATGAGGTAAAAATCAAAGCTTTTAATTGGCCAACTCACAAACTGAAGTCAAAGCCTATTGTTAAAACATATTCGCCTATAATATTAAATTCAACTCAGATACGTTTATAAAAAGTATATTATTAATTTTTCAGGTTATGAAGAGAACAAAAGTTCTTTCAAAAATAAATTGCTATTTATTTATTCTAAAATATTCAATTTCGGCAACATAAAAGCTATAATATAAACAAAAAGATCGACTTTTTCGTTATAGAAAAGTAAATATTTCTTTTTACTACAGCTTCAATATTTTTACAAAAATCTTCGATATTTTTCGAAAATAATTTTGTTTTTTTAGTTTATTTTTTAAAAATTATTTTTAATTTGTCAAATTATACTTTTTTTAATACTTAAATCACATTCAAAATGAAAATCTCAGCGTTTATCTTTATTTTCTTTGATCAGGCGGTTTCTTTGTTCTTTCCAGCCAATCAGAATGTCTTTTTCGGCTGAGAGCTTGCTAAGAACCAACCACAAATAATGTTCTTTCTTTGTTTAGGTTTAAATGCGTTTTTTTTTATTTTTTACTTGTAAAATAAGTCGGAAGAGGTCACCATCGTACAGAACTTTTAAAAATCTCTTTAAAATGTATCGAACGAATTTTTTAGCATAAGAATCGGCTGAGTTAGTGACGTCAACTGCTTACGAGAGGTCACGTTAAAGACAGGCAAAGAGTTAATAGGATTTATGTAGTGTTACATTTGTTTCGTATATCTAATCGATCTGGGAATGTATTCATATAAATGGTATAGGTAATGGGTTAATAAAATATTTATATTATAATTCTAAAGTGACTACTGCCATAATTTTTCTTTATTCTCTTTGTCATTTACTTTCTCTAACCCCATATTAGTTAATTATGTATGTTTTCCGATCTTCATTCTTTAACTGAGAAAGAGTACATTGAGCTAGCAAATGGGAAATCATCTTACCAGGTTTTGAATCTCTATTTAGCATGAGGATACTTATTTATTATTTTTTATGAATAATTATTTATTGGCACACATGCCCTAATATCATTTGAACTTGCATATCCTTTCAGGAGGAGAGTTAAATTTCCTTCTGGGAGTGGCATGAGGGGTTAATTTAGAGTCATCCCCCAAAGGTATGTAAGAGTCAACCTTTCCATAAGTATCTTCTGTGTCCATAACACTGTTATGGTAGAGTTTTGAATCTCTTCTTACTTCGGCATATTTTCCCTCATGTTCAGTTTATGTGCATGCTCATATCAACGGAGTAAAAGTTAATCGGTATAGAATATAAATTTTATGGCGCCCAACATGGGGCACCATTTGTAACGGGATGGGGTGGGTATCAAAAACAATAAAGAAAGTTTAAACTGGGTGATGGAAAAAATCATCAAACCCAAGTAAATACAATATTTCAAATAATTTACAAAGTTATCTATAGTAATTATTTAAATCTCAATGTGATCATTTGAAATTTTGTATTATAATCAAAATCAGAAAATTCACGCACATATGTGTGCATGTATATGTCAATTGTATTGTAAATAACAATGCGTGTCAGATAGACACTTCACTTATATGTAAAATTTTGATCATTTTTCTAAATTAAATGTTAATTCAAACATGTTTATTTTGTATCAAGCCACATGCCTGTGTGCTGAATGGGTTTAAATAAACCTAATTTATTAATCATGTAACTCAATGTATACTTTTCAAAGTCAGAACCCTTACAAGACCTTATTTATTTTTTTATTGTTATTAATAAACTTATTTAATTGTTAAAATTGTATTCCATCATCTCTTGTTCACATACAGTAATGGAGCCCATGTTCTCTGAGCTAGATTTCAAACATGGATAAATGGGGATGTGTTTAGTGCTTTGAGCATCCAGTGATGATCAATCATTATCCTGGTTGATGCAAAAGAGGATACTCTTTAATGCCCATGCACTATTATTTTTTAATTTTACTTTAGTCTTATTAAAAATTTAGGTTTATAGTTGGCCAGTACAAGTGGCCTGAGCATCGATGATGATCAGCATGTTTTAATGTCCCAGCATTATTGTTTAGATTTTCTAGTTGTGTATTTTAATGGATGGGCACTAAGCTGGTGCATCCAAGTCATGTTTATATAATTGCCCAAGCTGGCAAAAGGCTCAGTAGTTAGCCTGGTCTACAGAAGACCCATTTCCAATCCAGTCACAAGGTTGACTGTTGATTCATATTTTTTATTGTTGAAATCCAGCCACAAGATGGACTGTTGATTTTATTCTGATGTAATGTACTAATTTGTTTATTCCAATCAATGATGATGATGGTGGTTGAATTTATAATTATGCTTTTAGCTGCTCTTATGAGTTAACTGGTTGATCTCTCAATGATCTCACAATGCTCTCAGAGATGTTTTAATCTCATACTCTTATATCTTTAAATATTTACTTATAGATAACTTTGTAAATTATTTGAAATATTGTATTTACTTGGGTTTGATGATTTTTCCCATCACCCAGTTCAAACTTTCTTTATTTTTTTTGGCACCCACCCCATCCCGTTACAATATATATATATATATTCTTATTAAAATGGTCTTAGGATTTAATGGTCATCCCATTAGTATTAGTTTGGACACATCTCTTTTAGAATTGGAATACAAGGATCCAGAACTAGATAATAAGCTGCTCTGATCACCGAACTAAATATTTTTATATTTTGTAATAGCATGTCATACAGTCCATGAAAACAGAGTACTCACTACTGAATCCCATGAATTATTACACATTCAGATGGCAACCATGATATAGTTTATGTATCACTGTAATCTCTGAAGCTATGTTGCAAATCACCAGTTCACCCACCATATTATTATTTAGGTCAGCATTGATCTGATCCCCAGATCTAGTTTATATAAAACAACCTGCATAAGGAGTACTTTATTGCTCATTAGGTAATGTTAATAAATAAGTTATATTTAATATTGTCATTCCTGTAAGATTTAACTCTTGACAAACCTCATAGGCATGATGTAGCATAATTAAGGCATGATTATAGACCAAAGATTAAATTAGTAATTTGTAATAATATTAAATTTAGATTACCTAAAGTACATCATAAGATGAAATCCTGTATCCAACTCACTCATCAATATAAGACACCATTTTTATTTTAATAATTAAATATATTCAATTGTAATAACATTTAGTGGGTTAGTCACATTTTATCCTAAATCTTATCCAAATCCATTCAATTTGGTCTTACTTATTAATATATGCATTATCTAACCAGCCATATCTGTGTGTGTTAAATTAACAGTATTAATTTATTCTTAATTCCCTGAGTATTATTTTCCACTCTTTGCTACTGCTGGCATACAAACTAAGAGGTTGAGAATAACCTCATATCTGTCATCTATAGGGCAGTAAATCACAGAGATTGGTGAAGAAACTAAGTTGCGATCTGATTAGAGGTCTCAACTCCTTATCTATATCAGTTTTGGTGATAATTTCCCAAAACTCTTGATTTTGCTACATGAATGTACAAATATGACCATTACATAGGTTAATTTTTTTTCGTGGCTATAACACCCAATGTGGGACCCCATGCAAGTGGGGAAAAATTGACCTATGTAACAGCCATATTTGTACTTTCATGCAGCAAAATCAAGTGTTTCGGCAAATTATCCCCAAAGCTGATCTAGATGAAGGAGCAAGACCTCAAATAAAATTGCACCTCAGTTCCTTGACCAATGCTCTGTGATTTTACTATCCTATATTTGACAGATATGAGGTTACACTTGGCCACTTTTAGTTTGCACACCAGCAGCCACAATGGGTAGAGTATGAGACTCAGGGAATAATGAATAACTTAATACCAAATTTACTAAACATGCACATCCATTTATTAATAATTAATACTAAATTAGAATAGATTTGGGTAAGATATGGAATGAATTACAAATAACACACTAAATATTTTATAAGTTTTAAGATATTTAATTATTAAAATATAAGCTAATTAATACCATGGAACTGCATTGGTATTTACACTTGCAGGTGTCTTACAATGATGATTGAGTTACATACAAGGTCTCATCTTAAATGCACATTAAGTCATTATTTTCAGATTATTACAATTATTACTATTATTATCTACAGATTATACTCATGCCTGAATTACGCTTTGCCATTTCTACTTGGTTTGATAAAAGTTAAGTTTATAAGAATGACAAATACAACTCATTTTAATATTATATATTGAGCAATAAATGTGCTCCCTACACAGATTGTTTTATATAAACTAGATGTGATGTTCAGGTCACTGCTGAAATGAATAATAGAGTGGTAGGAATGAAGGGGTGTTTGTAGCATGGTGTCTGTAACCATAGCCCTAAGATTAAATTAAGGAATTGTGGTATTAATGTATCACTACTCACAGTCTTTAGTACCAATTACTCAGTGCCCTAAAACCAAAAGGCTTGCTACATTAATAAGGAACAATAAGATCATGGTATCAGATTGGCAACTCAACATGCTCGGTGCTCTAAACCCAAAATTATGGATAGGGTGGCTGTATTAATAGTGGACCCATGAGAAATATAGCAAGACATTATGTATTCTATGTACTTTATAAAGATAAATTATATATATATATATAGTTTAGTTTTTGGTCAGGGAAACTACTTTATCCCAATTCGTGATTTAGCATACATAAAATGTGCTAAAATGTTAATTATAGTGATCTACAATATATTCATTATTATTGTAAAATATTACTTTTAAATATTAGTGAATACATTTTGATAATCTAGTAATTATATTGATCTACTTTAATTATAATGATGTACATTTGGGACTTAACTAGTTGTTTATAATATCTTTTAAAATATCACTATTGCTATTAATTAACTAGATATAATTTATTAACATGCAAATCTTACACTAAGCTAAAATATAGTATCTTATCTAAATACTTATATAATAGGTTTCCAAATGGAAACTTGTTTGTGTGCTGAAGAACAGCATAAATCATTTACATGAAATCTTTTAATTGTCTCTCTAAAATTACTAATATTAATAATTCACATTTTGAATCATGGCATATCATAAATATCAATAAAATAGATAAATATGAAATATATTAAAATAGGCATGGCCACAGATTTATCAAATTATAAATATTCTTTTAATAAAAAGCAAGATTCTTACAAAGATTATTATTATTAATAATTTTAAAGTTACATTAGGAAATTTATTACTGTTACATTACTGTTTTTTTCCAAAGTTTATTTATGAAAAGCTATTATCAGTTAATATTTATGAACATTTAACATTATAGCTAGCTTATGAGAATTATTAATTAAGATTTATTTAAGAGCTCTACAGGAAGAATTTTTACCAATCTTCTTCATGCTGACACATCCTTCATTGCATTTGGTACTGGTATTCTCTGCTGGGCTGGCTTATCTCTGATATCTTTTTGGCAGTTTGTTGGTCACGAACTTCTCTATTTGCATAGACCAGTCTTCCAAAAGGAAGACAGCAAACATGTTGCCTTCTATCTGATGGTTTTCATTGCAATATCGGGCATAGCCCATGGCAGAAAAATATTTCCAAAAATAAAGAGAATGAACTTTAGTACTTAATTTTGGGAGTATTATATCAATGCTTTTACTCCCCCCCTGCAAATTCATGAAATTGTTTACAGTTTATAAGTTTTTAATCTTGAGTTTTAACATATCTTTATTAAGTTTGGTAGAGACAAAAGTGATGCCTAAGTTATTCATAAAATAGTGCAGCTTAATGAATTTATTTTAAACATCTGTTTTTGGTATTGTGAGATTCCCAAGAATCATGCAATCTTTAAAAGAGATTTAAGTTTTGTAAACATTCTGCTATATGTGGAATCTTGTCATCTCTGGAATTCAAATTTTATATGCAAATAAAAGTAAATTGTACTTAAATCTTATAATAATTCAAAGATAAAACAATTTAATTGTGTTGCAATGCTTATAAAATCCATTGTGTTGCGACTTCCTTTGCATATATATGTAGGTGCACTTATACACTTATAACAATGTTTACACAACTGACTTTATTAATTTAATTTACTTGACTATACATACTACAACTATACATATACGAACATTACTATATTACATGTATGCAAATATATAAATACACATACACACATTTGTTAATATATGTTATTATACACTAAAATGCATTATTATATGTTAATATATATATATATATACTTGGATGGGGTTGAACTAAGGAAATAATACTATTATGGGACATAGTAGGTGAAACTGGATGATAGACAAATAATACCATTTCACTATTAATACAGTTTTGTATTTGTACACATGTATAGATAATGGATGTAAACGCTACTATATAAGTTTGTTATTTCAATCTTTAAACAATTGATTCACAATTTGTTGATTATAATCTCTAAGAGAGGTATAAATGTTGTTCTGGGGAAGCACTGTCATTATTTATAATTGCAATTATTTTAAAAAGGAAATTGCCACTCTGAAGACAGTTTCATTACTTATTTATTTGGATATGATTACCCTTCTTTATTCTACATGTGTGTTCAAATGTTGAAAGGGAATTACTTGAAATGCATAGAAGCACTTAATTCCAAGAGATTAAAAAACAATGTAAGCTCTCATTTATAACATTAAAGTTAAGTTAAATATGTTTTACCAATACTTCCTTATGAATCTGAGACTTCTGAGCATTCAATAAAGTATGAAGAAGAGTAATAGTGAAAGATTGAAATCAAAGTATATGGATGAGAGCAAAACAGGTATCACAATATCATGGAAAGGTTAAAATGCTGGAATGGAACTGGGGTGGACATATTGCTAAAAATTATAATTGTTAGACAGTTGAACGTTGAAAGTAGATTACAAGAAATTATAAAAGGCCTAGATAAAAGCTACTTGGAAAATGGGTTGCTGAAATAAAGGAGTTTGTTGGCATATTGTGGTGGAGAAAAACTGGGGTTCTCATGAACACAAATAAATTTGGAAAGACCTTTATCCTACTGTGGATTGATGATGATTGAGAAATGATGATGCTAAATTGTATGCTATTTCTGGATTTCAAGATTTGCATCCAAACTCTCCTAGGTGGCATTTTGTATTTGCACACTTATTATTGACCTTTGTATGTAAGTAATAATAAATATATGATTTCAAAATCTATGGGAATAATTTACAATATAATATTCCACATTGGATATTTTTCATTAGATTCTTGATTTAAAAAATCTATTATTGTTAAATGGAGAAAAAATATTAGCAGTTGAAGTTGATCAGATACTTATGGAAAGTATAAAATTAAAAGAATATACATTTAAAAAAATGTAATAAATGTGTTTTAAAATATATTTTAAAGTTGTTTATTATTTACATATTTAAAATGCTTTCATATGCAAATAAGCAGATAGGGTCAGGTGGCAAGATTCCTGAAAATAGTAAAAAGAGGTCATACTTTGGACTAGATTGGGAAGTGTTAATCCTAAACTCTCATAATCAATCAAATTCATTTCTGAGACCTCAATCTAAAAAATAAAACAAAAATAAAGTTATCACAATGATTGTGACCTGAATGGGCACAAGTAATTAAACTGTGTTGCATCAGTAGTGAATAACTGCATTGTACTAAAAAAATGAAATAGCCTTAAAATTTTAAAATTTTTCTATTAATGGCCCAAAAACTCATATGTAGGCCAACTGTGCATTTTGGTTAGCAATTTTTTCAAGCATTTATTATTATTATATTTGATAAAGTGTTTAATGCAAGGAAGGGGGGTGGATTATTATAGAAAGTGTTATTATGATAGTTAGATTGATGCAAAGTTGTTTTATTTATTTATAAGATAGTGTTGGTTTGAATGGTTTTCTGATTATTATTCATTGACACCCATCTTTTTTACTAATATTATAGTCGGTGAGATAGGGTTAACCCATAACCATATCAACTATATTTAATCAGAATAATTTAACATTATGTTGCAATATAGGTGCATGCATGTATACCTCTCATTTTCATTTCATTTACATATTCTAATTACAATAAACAATATTACACTTACAATAAAACATTTAAATTACAGTAATTATCTTTAATAATTTTGTAAGCATATTTTTTTAGTCATTAATAAATATTTGGATTAGTAAATTATTTAACCAATTTAAATAATATTATCAACATTTTATTTAATAGTTAATTAATATTCATTTGTTTCAAGTTTGTAAAAAGTTATTTTTTTGTTTTATTTGACTTGATTTAATTGTGAAGGTCAAAATGATTTTTTTAAGAAAAGATTTCTTGAATATTTAATTAACTCCTCTCTTCAAAGGGTGGAGTTGACCTTTTGGGAGAAAAAAATGACCTTTTGATGAAAGCAAGGGATATCTATTTAACTAATAGTCATTAGTAAAAATTGTTCATTATTATTAGTGTAACCATTGCCTTAGTTCATTCTGCCTGTAACAAGTATATGCCTCTTCCAGAAGTCAAGTTAATTTTAAAGCTCCAAAGTAAATTTTAAAAAGTCATAGGAAAATTCTAGTTACCAGAAGGTCTTCAACTAGAATGTCTGGCTAAAATATAAAGAAGGTATATCAATTTTGCTTCTCTGCTTAATTTAAACATTTAAATTAACACTCTCATATTTATTTTCATTCTAAAATGTTTGTCTACATTATTAAATTTATGCTACTTTATTTATTTGTAATTATTATTATTAAGAAGAAAGTTAAATTGCATGAACTCTCCAATCTGATAACTAAATTGTGTGAATTTTATATTAATTTGTGGAAAACTATGCAGAACAATTGAACAAAATCTACATTAAGCCCTCAATTAAACTTATATTCTACTTCTGCAAAAGTGAAGTTAAAATTGAAAGGATGCGTATACTTTATTATGCATTATTTAAAATTATTACGGAATGCTAACTTTATATCTTGTTCATGCTTACAAAGTAATGTGTTTTATTGAAGAAATAAAGATATGACTTACCCAGAATAATTAATTGCTACTACTTACCAAATATATATATATGTCTAAATTGAATTGAAGGAATTTAATATTATATATTTTTGTTCTCTTCGACACATGGACATATTAAAAACAAAATGTTAATGTTTAAAGAAATACAAATTTCATGAGCATAATTATCAACAACTTATTAAAGTTAATAATGCAGATGTTAATTTATAAATTATGAAAGTGAATATTTTCTGCAGAAAAATATGTTAAGTTATCTTTGGATTAAATACCCCTAGAAGTGCTTAAAAATGAATAACAGAGTAAACCAATTAATAGCTGAAACTGTCTTTCCATGTCCCTATTACTATAAATATGTATTATTGTATGTGATATATAAGTAAACTCTATTAGCTTTTGCTAAGAACATTGAAGATTGTGTTTGAATTATATATATCAATTGTAGAAATAATTCGTTCTTCACGTTTCACATTTTACTAACACGCACTCAATTTGGAATCGATCTCCATATCGTTTAATAAACTTGGAAAAGCAACTTCGCAAGTGAATTTTTTCTTTTAAGTCAAAGGACAAGTTCTTTTATTTTTTTTAAAATTTATTAGTCACTATGGATGTATATGATAGATAGATAGAAATAGTTATTGTTATATTTTGCTTATATAATTATGTTATTTATTAACTTCCAGATCATCACGGAGGAGCGTATTCACAAATTGTGAATAGGCTGATAAATTATTATTACTTAAATATGATTTATTTTCTTTTATGAAGATGAAATATATATATATTTGGTATATTATTCAAGAGAGGTGTTTATTTTATTTTATATATTTTTCTTTATCTCAAAGTGAGAATTTTAGCTTTCAGAGTGGTGACTATATGAAAGAAATATCGTATCAGAGATAGCAAAGAAACCTCATTCATAATAATTATTACTATTTAAATTCTAAACAGCCGAAAGTCTATTTTAAGTTAAAAATTGTATTTTAATGTATCATTTACTTACCGTATTGTTTGCACAAAATTAGAATTATTTTTCATACTCTTGTATATGCTTATGTGTGTCTATCTTGTGCAATTGTTTTATTCAAGTAATAAACATTCAGTTTTACAGTTGTTTCCTTATATAATTTTCAGATGTTGTCATATTCTAAAAGTATTGAAGGGATGAGTGATTTATCTGTATGTATTTATCTACCAGGATATAGTGTTAGATATGTAGAGGAGCTGTTGGAAAGGAAATTATTCTTGATACATTCTATGTTTGTAGGGATGACATTTTTTCCCCTTTCATATATTTTTAATTATTTTGCCATGAGTAGAGTCTATTCTAGATTGTATGCATACGTATTATGAAATGATATTTATGAAGTTGAGTGATATCTTCCTATTCTGGTGATGAGAAAAGTTCCACACCAATAGTGTATTTCAGTAAAGAGTTTATTTGCTCCTCATGTGTTTGGATTTCTCTTGAACGTCTAGTTTGTATTATCATAAAAATATAGTTCTGTGTAATTCAGTCAGTGGTTGGATAAATAGTTAATTTAAATTCTTTATTGAATCTTAGAGTAGATATAGTGTCCTATTTTGTTGGTTGGTCTATGACATTGTCCGAAATTAAATAATTTAGTAATTCCTAAATAAATTGATAATGCGTAGAAAGATTATTTTCTTTTATTATTGCTTAAGGTATGACACACATATTGTGTATATAAAGGTATAATATTGTTAAACTTAAAATAGGAAATAAATGTTTTAAAACATATCATATTAATTTGCCATAAGGTAGAAATCATCAAATCATCGGAATGAGTATGATTTTATTGCTATGGGTGAGAAATGTAGTTATTTAAAGTGATTATCTAATTAAGTTATTGAAAGCTGCTCTCTTGATAGCCAAATGTATTAGTTTGTTTTATTCCAATAATTGATAATATAACCTCTCAAAAGTGTATATTCTGACCATAGTATAAAATATTATTTATTCAGTGTTGCATATGGAATTGTTTAGATACCTCAGATATTCAAAGTTCAGAATATTCAAGTCTTATTTGCTTATTGGGTTGCGTTCATAAGTGTGTAGCTAATAAATGGTGTAACATGTCAGAGGGATAATCCCAAACTCGTGCTTATGGATTTAGGTGTAGATTTAAAGATTGGGACAAATAAACTTATTGTAACCTGATTACTTTAAATTAAATCTTGAGTGTAAATAAATGATTGGTTTATTTATTAAAAAACTGTGTTTTGAGTTATTCTTGTGTGCATTCGTATTCTAGTTTTCACATCTCCACATTTCATACATCTATTACAAAAATAAGTATATTATTTTATAGCTCTGATATTAAATATACTAAAGTCTGGTGATATTGTTTCCTAGATCCAAACTTTACATGAAATATTTTACCACATGATAAACTTATAAAAAGGTTGCCTAGTTAGTGTATCATTTAGATAGTGATGTGAGATTAAAAGATAGCCTATTTCCTTCATTATCTAATTGCTAGCCCAGTAAAACGTTATTCAATTTATTTCATTATAATTTAGAGTTATAAATTACTGGCTAATATAGTTCTTTAATCTAACTGTGTTATAGATTCCCTGAGATCTGATTTTATATTCCTAGATTAATATTAATTCAGCTATTTAGATTAGGATGTGCTGAACAATAGAGTTATTTAGTGTTTTGCTTTACTATTCTGTCAGAGTTGTATTGAGCTAATATAGAGTGTAACTGGATGATGGAAGAGATTAAATTGAAATTATATTTTGTTAGATGGAATAAATAAAACTCTGCTACCCTTTATCATTTGGTTAATTAATAAATAAGGTTTATATTTTATTTGATAGTTTATAGTATTTCTTCCTTCATTTATTTATATTCTATATGTTATGAACTTTCTGTAACCTCCCACTGAGCGAAGCTGTAAGATAAACATAAGTAAAAGAGTCTCAGCATTAATTATGAATCAGATAAAATGATAAATCGTTCTATTCATTAATAGAACTGGTGCCCTGGGCATTTGCTCATATAATGTACGTGAGCGGTGTTGTGTACATGGGTTACAATATATATATATTTCATCTTCATTTTGTCAGCTGCTTGAATGTCATTTACATAATCCCAAAGATTATAATGAGAATTTGAATTTATAAACGCATAAGTTATAGGAACATCTGAAAGTAGATACTATTGCCAATTTGTATTGAGAATTATAAACTTTGATTGAATAAAAATTATCTCTCTGAATAGTGATTGCAGTATCATTTGAACTTGCTTTATTAATAACATGAAAGAAAAGAAGCCAATTGTATTCCACCATTCTTAATATTTTTTGATCCTGAATAGTTTTATAGTTTTGAAGCACTAATGTCCAATATTAGTCATTCTTCTTTACTTACGTCTTTAAACATGATCTCCAGATTCACTTCATTTTATCAAAGTCTTTTTGCATAATAGTAGACCAGTGTAGCTATTTGTATGTTAATTGCTGTTTCTAAGTACCAGGCATTTTCATCAAGTCATAAAACATTCTTAATATTTTTTCATCCTAAAGTCTTGTATAAGGGGGCTAAAAAGTTTAAAATTATAATATAGTTTATTACAAAAATATCATTAACACCGCTGACCTTTTATTATGGTTAGAAAATGATACGGTATATAGTTTTGTATTTCTTCATGATAAATGTGACTGTTCAACCTTTAACGCACAATTAAGTTCAGGAGGTTTTTCTGTGACGTTGCACCAGCAAAGCTAAAGAACACAACCACTCGGTCCGCTCTTAATCGACTCTTGCATGAAATTTGTCTTATATTATCGGTGAACCACGCAAAAGACTTTTTAAACACGTACTGAACTTTAAATATTATGGTTTATTCACGTACAAAATGAGAAACGGACATAATATTCAATTTTAGTAAATATTTTTAAGGCTGGTCTAAAATTCAAGTTAAGGGTATAAAAAATTTAATGAAAGTAAATTTTTGATTCCAAAGGAATTTCCTTATATTTCTAAACAGTAAATTAAAACATTCTATATTAGATATTTGACGCATGGGATGTAAAAGGTTATCTGTAAATCTTTTTAAATAATTTGCAAAAATATAGGGAAAGTTTTTCAATGTTACTGATTTCCCCAGCTGACATAATAAATCCTTGCTGCCATCTCTCGTCGATTTCAGAAAGCAGAATTTTACATTTGGAATTAAATCAGTCTAAAAATACGGCAGTTATGAAATCAGAACTCTATAATTTTTTACGATTCTCATAGTCAAGATGCTGACGTCGACAAACAGGAGTTTGAGTTACAATCCAAACGTTTACCAGCAATTTAGTAGCATCCATTGATATTATATAAGGGTTGTAGTATTAGTAAAATTAAAAATATCCTAATTTACTTTTTTATCACCATTCGTTTGATTCTATGTATAAGGAAAGATTTTCTGAAAAAATAATTTAATTATAATTTTGATATTTATTTCTGCAATTTCTTTTGATATTCAATAAAATTTTGTTCACGTTTTTCGTATTTTGAGCAACGGTATATTAAAACAATGGAAAAACAGTAGTCTTACGTTTTTATAAATTAATTTATTCAATAGAAGACCCAATATATAGTAGATTCAAATTGAAAATCGGTATTTTAATAATACACACATACAAATTCAAACATATTTCATCATCATTTTTCACCATGCTCAAAACGTTGCAGCACGAAGTTCTCTCCATCAGTAATGGGCCACAAATGCAGACATTGTCCACACCTCTCCAACAAACTTGTTTATTTTGTCTAGTGATTTCATAAATAGGGTCCATATAGATCTTTCACAATTTTTTCGATTCCATATAAAATTTCAACAGTCTATCTATTATCGTCTCTGTAAGTAAAGTGCTCAGCCCAATTCCATTTCACTGTCTTTATCCATTCACTATTGTCAGTGAATCTCTCATTCATATATATGTTTTTCAATTTTTTTCTCATTACTTTTAATATAGATCTCTTAATATTGTGGTTAGTGGTTTGAATATTCTATTTTGAACTTCTGTTAAGTTTCCATGTATAAGTGTTTAAATGTCACCTAGTGCTCTTTAGGTTTAACTTTGGATCATTGCCTAATTTATTTATTTCAATTATCTAAGAATATATCAAAATTATTTTTTAAAGATAACCTGTTTGGAAACTAAGTAATATTACTTAGGATTATATTGAGAGGTTCCTCAACATTAGCATAGGCTGTTGATGATTATTGTATCCCTTTATGAAGAAAACCTTCTCACACTACACTTCTGTATAAGTTTCTAAATATAACACATATACTCTTATGCAGTGGCATCCTATTCTTAAACATATTCCGGCATCAGACATATTGTCTCATAGAAAAATTATAAAAATTATTAATCCAATCAGACTTGTACATAATGCAAATCATAATTTTGGTCCTTAAGTATTGATTCAAGTCAAGATCCCTTTCTTGTTGTTCAAACAAGAATGTATAATCAAAGAAATGTGATGCACAGAATGGAATTCTTATACAATTCCAATTAATTTCCCTTTTCTCTTCCACCAACAATGCGAAGGAGATTTGGTTTTGCCAGACTAAACTGGACTCCCATCAATAAATTCACGATGACTCACATTTGTGGTGTTAATGCACTTCATAATTAGAATAGATCAGACCTTGATCATTGTACATATAAACAAATATAAACTATGAAACCACATAGATAGTATCTTCCAGATTTATGCTGTAGTAATTGAATCGAAGAAGACCACTTGGGAATCTCACTCCTGACTGTAATTTCTGCAGGATTCCTTATTTTATGTTGTTAAGGGTTCAACTGCCTCTATTCATATACTAAATAAATAAAGTAATTATTTTTATTAAAGGACATATTTTGTCGGAAAAAATCTTAGCAAGTTTAATGGAGTTACAGAATTATAAAAACAACTATTTTTCATTTTAAAGATAAGTAAAATTTCACATAGAAGTAATAAACAATTGAAGATTTAACATCCACAATTAAAATTTCTCAAATAATTATCATTGATAGTGATAAAATAGTTTCTACAATCCAAGGATCAAATAAATTATATTATTTTTTCTGACTGCATACATATTTTATTTTAGCAATTAAAGAAAAAATCAATTTAAAATTTAAATAAATTATTTTTTGTTTACGCAAATTCTTTCCTAATTTTTTTTATTTTTGTGATAAATTTGACTGTGTCTTGTTTTTGTTTACATGGAGGTCTCAGAAATGAATTTGATGGACTATGACAATCCTGGTTTAGAGTTGCTTTTCCCGATTTAGTCAAGGGATGACTCCTTTTTACTAATTTAAGAAACTTTCCTCCCTATCATATAAGCATATTTGCATAGGAATGCATTTTAAATAAGTAAAATAAAACACCTTAAAATATATTTCTCTAGTGCAAATCGCATATATTAGAATTTCTTTTATTTTTTTAAGAAAACTATATTCTTTTAATTTTATTATTTCTGTAACTCTGATCAATTTTGAGTACTAATATATTGTAAATTATTTCCATAGATCTTGAAACCATAAGTTTGCTTATTTTCCACAGACAAAGGTCAATAATAATTCTTCCAATACAAAACGCCACCTTGGGGAGTTTTGATACAAATCCTAAAATCCTGACATAAATCATTTATCACCATCTTTTTATAACTGTCTCTCCAAATTCTCCCTGTTTATCAGAACTCTAGCTTCTCACCTCCACAATGTGGCAGCAAACTTCCTTATTTCATCAACCCATCTTCCAAGTAGCCTTTATTTAAGCCTATTATAATTTCTTGCAATCCATAATAAACCTTCAACTATCTAACTATTATTCTTTTTTCTAGAAATATGTCCACCTCAACTCCAGTTCAGCATTTTAATACTTTCCATGATCTCAGTAATACCTGTTTGTTTCTCTTACACATATTTTGATTTCAATCATTTGCTATTCCTTCTCTCCATACTTTGTTAAGCACTCTGAAGTCTCAGATTCATGAAAAAATATTGGTAAAACATATTTAACCTAACTTTAATTTTTAAAATGAGAGCTTACATTGTTTTGTAATATTTTGAAAATATGTGCTTTTATGGATTTCAAGTAACTTCCTTTCATTATTTGTAAACTCTAGGAAAATAAAGAAAGATAATCATAATGAAATAAATAAGTGTTCAAATTGTCTTCAGAGTACAATTTTCTTTCAAAATAATTGCAATTATAAATGAAGGCAGTACTTTCCTAGAACAACATTTACATGAGCAGCTTCTGCAGTATTAGAATTTTCTATTGGTGAATATGGTGTCCATATGTGAAAAAACCTTCTCATACTACTCTTTTGTATAAGTTTTTAAATATTATGCATATGTCTATTCCTACGCAATGGCATCCTCTTCTTAAACATATTCCTGCATCAAAGATATTGTCTCATAGAAAATTTATAAAAATTGTTAATTCAATCGGAATCAGATTTATCCTTAATGCAAATCGTAATTTCAGTACCTAAGAATTTACTCACATCAAGATTTTCTCTTGATGTTCAAACAGAAATGTGCAATCGAAGAATTATAATGGACAAAATTGAATTCTTCTATAATTCCAAACAAATTTTCTTTTTCTGATCCACCAACAATGTCAAGTAGATTTGATTTTCGCAGATACAACTAGTCTCATCAACAGATTCACAATGACTGACATTTGTGGTATCAATCTGCTTCTTGATTGGAATTTATCAGACCTGATCCTTCCAAATATGAACAAATACAAACTATGAACCACATAGGCAATGACAGTCTGATCTATGACTACATTAGGGAATTGAAGAACATGTGAATCTAACCACTGGCTGTAATTTCTGCAAGACTCTTTATCTTGTTAAGAGTTAAACTGTCTCAATCCATGTAGCAAATAAATAAATGTCATATTTGTTGCAAAAGTCTTAGCAATGTTTAATAGTTACAGAATTATAAAAACAATTATTTTTCCGTTTAAAGATAAGTAAATTTTCACAGATCTCATCAACAATTGAACATTTAACATCCACAATTGAAATATCTTTATCTCACATAATTTTAATTGATAGGGATAAAATGGGGTCTACAACCGAAGGATGAAATAAATTATATTAATTCTTCTGATTATATATTTTGTTTTAGCCATTTAAAAAAAGTAAAATTAAAATGAGTTATTTTTTCGTTGACATAACGGCTTCCATTTTGTTTTGTTTTTTGATTGATCGAATCCTCAGAAATGAATTTCATAGATTATAACAGTCCTGGTTTAGAGTAATTTTTCCCAGTCTAGTTCAATGTATGACCCTTTTTTATTATTTTCAAGAAACTTACCTCCCAATACTATGAACATTTTTGCATATGAAGCGTTTTTAATAAGTAAAAATAATCTTAAAATATTTTTTCACATTGCAAAACGCATATAATAAATATTTTTCTTTTAAAAATATATATTCTTTTAATTTTATATTTTCCATAACTATCTGATCCACTTTGAGTATTAATATTTTTTCACATTTAACAATAATATGTTTTTAAATCAATATTTTTATTTAAAAATATAATAATGTTAATAAAAAAATACCCAGTGTGGAATATCATATTGTAAATTATTCCTACATATTTTAAAATCATATGTTTGTTTATTGCCTACTTAGAAAGGTCAATAATCAGTTTGTGAAGACAAAACGCCACCTGGGAGTATTTGGATAAAAATTATAAAATCTTGACATAGCAAATTATCGCCATCATTTTTCAATCATTATGAGTCCACTGTAGGAGGAAAGTCTCTCCAAATTTATTCGTATTTGTCAGAACCCTAGTCACTCTCCTCAACAATATGCCAGAAAACGTCCTTCTTTCCCGAAACCATCTCCCAAGCAGTCTTTATCTAGGTCTTAAATTTTTGCAATCATCTTTAAAACTTCAGCTCTCTAACAATAATCCTCTTTTCTAGCAATAAATCCTCCACAGCTCTATTTCAGACTTTTAATTATTTCCATGATCTCAGTGATACCAATTTGTTCTCTCATCACATACGTTTATTTCCCTCTCGTGGCGATCCTCCTCTCAATACTTTGTTGAATGGTCTGAAATTAAAAGCTTTCTCAAAAAGGATTAAATGTTTTAATTAGAATATTTTTACAAAAGATAAAAAAAAACTGTCAAAAAAGAAAATAGATTTTAAAATTAAAATCTATCGCAAATAAAAAAAAATCACAGATTCTTATTTTAAAATAAGCGAGTATATGTGTGACGTCACATATTCTTACTCCATTAAATAATAAAATATAAAATTTTGATGTCTTTCCTTTTAAAAACTTAAAAAAAAGAAAGCTATTTTAAGGTAAGTGATAAAACTTTTGAAGTGGATAGAGTATACGATTCTACTGTCCCATCACGCCATGAAAAAAAAAGCATTTCTGTGCTATATTTTTGTTTTTAAAACTTTAAGCATTTAAAACTTTTGCACATTTAACCCCTCCCCCAGTTGAATGTTTGCCCTGTACTCAAACTAAAAGAACAAATATTTATTAAAATAACTTTTCCCATTCTCATAATCCGGTAATCAATTTTTTTTTTTACATTTAAACTCCGTCCAATTACTAAAAGCTAAACTCTGTCAGGCAGTTGCTCCTTTCTTTTAACTAGTTCTCGGATATAGATTGCTTTTGTCAACTTTCTTATTCTTTGCTCAGAATGTTTTGTCTTACTACTTTCACATTATGTTTTATTTTCTAGTCCATTTATCTGAAGAACCTTTTGCTGAGCAAAGCTCCACAGCTCTTCGTAGCATCTCCCTTTATTATTCATAATATCAACACTAAATAATGGAAATAATTCATCCTCTTCAATCTTTTAGAATGTTTTAAATGAGATTATTCTATAAATGGCTCCTATTTCAGCTTTAAAATGGTAGTCCCTAAGCTTTCTCCTAACTCTTTTCTTTGCTTTAGATCCATTTTCAACATAGATAGTTATTTTAGACAACTCATTTATAGTCTCTTCTAGAAACTGTTTTACATTATCTCCTATCTTTAACTCATACTTTCTTCCATCTATTGATCTACACTTTCTAATTGTTCCACTAGACTATCTATCTGTATCAAATCTCTGCTTATTTCTATCTTTATTTCCTGCTTATCTGTTCTAATATTATCTTGTTTTAATTCATCTTTCCCTTCATTTACCTCTCCTACCACCTCAACTTCCTTTTTAACTTCATGACTTTCTTTCATCAAATCTTTCTCTATGGTTTCAATAGTTACCTGATTTTCCCCGACTTCTTCCCATTTATTTCACATCTCATTTCCCTCATTTCCTTAATCATTTGTGCTTTGAACTCACTAATTTCTTCATTCATTGCCTGCTGACTTTGTTTAAATTCTTGACTCATTTCTATCATCATATTTCTCCCATTATCATCTTTATTATTACTTTCATCAACCTTTGGGTCTCACTTTCTTCATTTTCAACTATTTTAGAGTTTTTGAATGAAACCGGGCTTTGTTTTAACTTTATCCCCTTATCACTTCCTCCTAAATTTCCATTTTTAAACCATGATTTAACCCAATTTTTATTTTCAGATTTTCACACAACAAAAGAAAAGCTTATTAATATCTATTTATTTCTCTTTTAACTGCAAAATTATTTCCAAACGAAAAGGCTATTTAACTGTTTACTTATATCATATTAAAAAGATGAACCCCCTACACCATAATGCCCCAACAATACACACCACTACTAACACAAACTGATCCCTAACTTCTAACTCTTGACTTCTACACCTGAAATATTTTCTCAATTGTCTAAACAAAATCTCACATGGGTTTTAAACTTGAAGCCTCAAGTTGGTAGCACTAAAACTCAACTATAATTATGTCGTGGTCATGTTCATCTTTCTGTGGTTCACAGAGGGCACCCCCATGTCACTACATACCTGGAAAATTTAATGTATAGTAATCAAAAGTTAATGATGATGATGATGATTGGCACTGGCTAAATGCAGGGAGAACAAAAGATCTTTAATATTGTTCACACAATTGAGAAAGAAGACAGAGATAAATATCAGCCAAAGTATTTATAAAAGAAATTTTAAGATTTATTAAATTCAGCAAAATACTTAAGCAAAAGATTGTCAAACACAATAAAAAAGTTTGATCTAGTGTCACAGTATATTTACCAGAGAGTGTATGTAAGCATTAAAACATAAAACACCCTGTAAGATAGGTCAATTTTCTCACCTATAATTTAAAAGAGATGGATTTATAATATCTTCCTGGTGGCAATTTATAAAAACCAATTCTAGACTCCTAATTCAGATAGTATAAGAATAGAGTCTTGTAGAAAATCAATGAAAGAGCATGGGTAAGCATTCATTGGCCCGGAATAATGAGTTGAGATCCAGAATGTCATATGCTGGAGGACAGCTCATGATATACAACTTTTAATGCAATTCACAGTTTATATCAAATACAAAACATGAAAACAAGAGAAAAGATTATGATCTCGTGTAATCTTGGGATGAAGAAACAAAATCTCCAATTTCAGAAAACCAGAACACTATTCACGATTAATTACCAGTCAAAAGATTTGCGGTCTGCAAGAAGTGCAGTCTAAGCTTATTTAAAATTAATTATGGGGTAATAAAAGAAATAGGTGTGCTAAAAAAAAAAACTACCAATATCTGTCCAAGCATCTATCAAAGGTTATTACAAAAAACATGTTAAGCATCTAAAAATATAACTTTCAATACCCTCTCTGATACAAAAGTTTAAAATCACAAATATGTAGTCTGAAAACTGAGACAATTAATTATAGGATAATAAAAGAAATAGATGAGCTAAAAAAAACTACCAATATATGTTCAAGTGTTTATCAAAGATTATTACAAAAAAAATGTTAAGCATCTAAAAATATAATTTGTAATACACTCTCTGATACAAAAGTTTAAAATCACAAATATGTAGTCTCAAAACTGAGACAACGTTACACACAATAAGAAATAAAAACAAATACATACAATAAAGATAATATTAAAGAAATTTGAAAAATTAGATAATACACTTACTTTCAGATTAACCTGAGAATTTAATTAAAGATTTATATGCTGGAAAAATAAGAATTATTTTACCTTATGTTAAAGCAGAGTCCAATTAGTCTTTCAAAGAGAGTGTACAGTTATTTCTGAGTTCAGTATTTAAAACAGGCAAAACTGACTACACAGTAGAGCCACTCAGTGCAAGCTAGAGTAATCAATGAATGACAGAAGGTTTGTGCATAAAATCCCTATTTAGTGCCTACTCATCTAATATCTTCAGACTAGTTTCTAGCTTGTGGCATTTGTCTGTGAGGAACTTTGGATCCGAGACCACTGCACCTCATGTGATTTCAATATTTATGTAGCTTTATCTTTTCATGGTGGGAAATGTAGAGAAATGAATTGGGATCAGTTTTAATTTAGGCTTTCATAGCATGACTGGAAGGAACAGCATGGCAACTGGAGTCTGTCTTTAGGTGGGTTAACCAGGGCATGATGTAGATTTGAACACTCATGGTTGGTAATTTTATCATCTTGTTAAAGTGAAGGCTATTAAGCAACCTCGGCAATAGTAAGAAATTCAATATGTCTTAACAACAGCCAGCAAAATATAATATTCATGGCAGTCCAAAGATGAGAACAACAATCTTTTTAAAATATCTGGCAGGAATACCAACTGGCAAAGAATCTCTGTGAACTAATATAATGGAGTAATAATGAATAGCAGAATATTCTAGGTCAAGCCAAGAATAACGAGTCTGAAATTTTGGGACTATTTATATGCTCTTTTATCTCCTGCACAACTTAATCTTAATTAAAAATTTTGACCAGGGTGTTATCTTATTTAAAAGTTAATTAACACAAAATTAAATATCTGCTTTCAAAATTAAATTCAAAATTACAATTAAAATAAAAGAAACGGAAATGCAACTAAAAAACTTTCCGAAATTAAAAGCTTTCTCAAAAAGGATTAAAACTTTTAATTACAATATTTTTACAAAAGATAAAAAAAACTGTCTCCAAAAAGAAAATAGATTTTAAAACTAAAATCTATGGCAAATAAAAAAAATCACAGATTTGTTTTAAATAAGTGAGTATGTGTGTTATATTATATACTTTTACTACATTAAATAATAAATTTTTTTATATCTTTCCTTTGTAAAAACTTAAAAAAAAAAAGAAAACCATTTTAAACTATGCGATAGATCTTTTGAAGCGGATAGAGTATCCGGTTCAATACATATAAATAATTTTTTCAAGTGTTTATTTAAAAATTAGTGTAATTTTTGATGTTGAGAATTTTTTTTGACTATTTTAGATAATTCAGTTTTATAATTGCTCTGTGCTATTTTTAATAAATCATTAATGTTAGAATCAATTAACTGATTTCTGTATGATGTATGTAGACATTCTTCGAAATTTTCTTTTACAATATAATTTATAAAGATATGCTGATGTGAAAAATGTGAAAAGTGTTTTTCTACACTTTATTATAGTCTTGTATTTTTCCAGCAATAATATTCAGTATTAATGATTCTCTTTTCCCTACATTTTGAAACATGCATTCCAGATGCATTTCATTTTTATGCTCAATTTATTTGTCAAAGAATTTTGCAGAATCTTAGATCAGTGCAGCTATTTGTATATCAATTGCAGTTTCTATGCACCAGAAATTTTCAACAAGCCATAGATAGTTTTTAATATTCTTCATTTTGAAATCTTGTATAAGGCATCTAAATAGTTAAATAGTTTTTTTTTTTTACTAAAATATCACTTCCATCTTGTTGATCTTTTATTGTGGTTAGAAAATGCTGCAATATTTAGTTTTGTATTTCTTCTTAATAGGTAACAGTTTTTCAGTCTATAAAGCTGAATTGAATTGATTTTCCGTGATGTTGTACCACCAAAGCTAAAGGAATAACCAATCATCATTACAAATTCGCTGTAAACTATATAGTTTTGTTGTAAAACGAAAATGTTTTCTTGATGTAAAAATCCAAAACTATTCCTCTAATTAACCACTGCATGTAGATATGGTAAAGAATTTTGCTATAAATATTGCTTTTTTTTTCACATCTTGTTAAATAATCACTAAAAAATCTCTTAAATGATTTGGGTTTCATGGTATAATGATAATGCTTTTTTAATGCAACACTTTCATGACCAATCAACCAAATTAACAAATGATCATTGTTTTGCACAAAATACTCCTTTCAATTGTCTTGAAACACTGTATTTTCAAAAGATATTTGTTGTTTCTCTTTAGCAGTTACTCCTTCCATTGATTTACATAAAGCAATTTGTGTCAGACCAGATAGAAGATTGAGGTTTTAAAATTTTGGTCTTAAAATTTTCAAATGACAGTATATGTGTTTCAGAACACGTAAAACAATTCGATAGACTATAACAAGATTCGCGAAATTATGGTTTATTCGCGCACAAAATAAGAAACAAAACTAATCAACACTTTCAGCAAATATCTTTTAAGTTCGGTTTCTTACTCAGATTTGCAGCATGAAAGATTTAATGAGTATCAACATTTGACTACAAAAGAATTTGCTTGTGTTTTTAAACACACCTTTAAAATCATCTATAGTTCATATTTTAGTCATGAGATTTGAAAGTTTATCTACTAATTATTTTAAATAATACGCAAAAGTATAGAAAAAGGTTGTCAATGTTGCTGATTGACAGAGTAAATCAGTACTGCCATCTGTCTTGAATTTCAGAACCAGAATACATGTTTTGAAAAAAATTAATCGGAAAATACTGTAGTTATGCAGCCAGAATTCTAGGACTTTTGATGGTGACATCAACAAAAGAAAGATAAGTCACCATGCAAAGATTTACCAACAATTTAATACCATCCATTGAGTTACAAAGGGGGTATACTATTAATAAAATTAAAAATATTCTTATTTACTTTCTTTATGACTCATTTGTTTTATTCTGTGTATATATATTTACAATTTTCTGAGAAATAATTTATTATTCAAATTCTGAATTTATTAGTTTGATTAAAAATTTGATATTTATTTCTGTTTTTTTTTTTTGCCATTTAATAAAATTTTATTCTGTTTTTTTTTTTTTTTCGAATTATGAGCAACCATATATTGAAAAACTGCTTTACATTTTTGTTAATGAATGTATTCAATACAAGACCCAATGGATAGTAGATTTAAATTTGAAAATCTGTATTTTAATAACATATATATTGATCAAACAATTGCAGAGTAAAGGTCTCTCCATCTGTGGTGTGCCACAAATGCAGACATTCTCCACATCTCTCGAGCAAACTGCTTTATTTCATCTAGTGATCACACAACAATTCTTTATACAGATCTTTCACAATTTCATGAATTCGATTTAAAATTTCTACTATCCATCTATAATCACCTCTGTAAGAAATATGCTCAGACCAATTTCATTTCCCTACCTTTATACTTTCACTATTGTCAGTGATTTTCTCTCATTCATATATTGGTTTTTCAGTTTTATCACATTACTTCTAATATACAATTCTCCATATTTTATTTAGTAATATAAAGAATCTATTTTTATCTTTGGTAAATTGTTTTTGCAATAGTGGTATGAAATTTAATATCATCCAGAAGTAATCAGGAGTACCATTGGATCATAGCTTAAACCTTTTCCCTCACTTATTTAAGATTATATCACAATTAATTTACAGAAATGACCCCCATGGAAACTGAGTTAATAATACATAGAATTATATGAACAGCTTCCTCTGCATTAGCATATGTTGTTGGTGAATAATGAGTTCCTGTGTGATGAAAACCTTCTCACACTACACTTGTGTAGAAGCTTCTAAATATTACACATCTGCAGTGGCATCCTATTCTTAAACATATTCCTGCATCAGATATATTGTTTCATAGAAAATGTTTTTAAAATTGTTAATCCAATCACACTTGCACATAATGCAAATCATAATTTCAGTCCATAAGACTTGATTCAAATCAAGATCTGTTTATTTATGTTCAAACAAGAATATACTATCAAATAATTATAGTCAATAAAATGGAATTCTTATACAATTCCAAATAATTTCTTTTTTCTGATCCATCAACAATGCCAAGGAGATTGGATTTTCCCAGACACAAGTGGAGTCTCATCACCAGATTTACGAAGACTCGCAATACTGGTATTCATTTCCTTCATAATTGAAATTTACCAGACCCTGACCATTGCAAATATTAACAAATGTACACTATGAATTCACATGGATAGAAACTGCCAGATTTATGGGTATAATAAGTGAATTGAGGACTTTAATAAATCACGTTGTGAATTTAATTCTTGGTTGTAATTTCTGCAGGATTCTTTTTTTTTATCTTGTAAACGGGTAAACTGCTGCTATCCATATAATAAATAAATAAAAAAAACATTTTTAAATGACATATTTGTTCCAAAAAACCTTAACAATGTTTAGTAGTTACAGAATTATAAAAACAAATATTTTTCTTTTTAAAATTATTCTGATACAGAGAACTTACAATGTCCTTGTTAAAATTTTCAAAGATTACACATACATAGAAAGTCCCATACCCTTAGGAAAAATAATTCCCACTGATTGCCCACCCCCTCATAAAAGAAATATCTGGATGCAACAACAATGAACTATTGTCTTTAATAGCATCAAAAGCTCTAGGTCCATATTTGATGAAAAAATATTGTACTGGAGTTCTTATCAATTAGTTCACTCTCGTAAATCTAGAATAAAAAATCTTCTCCCAGTTGGAATCCCTCATCTCATAAGGTTGACCAAATTCCTGAAATTGGAACCAAAGTTTACGGATTTTTTGGTTAAGTTCATTCTTGGAGTCATGCCTACTGGGATGTTTTTTTGTAACCAGAGGGGACATAACATTGATACCATATGTACTCTTTGTAGAAGATTTTATGAGATCAATGTGAATGGTCAATTCGGTTATGGAATATCACCCTGACAGATAATTACAGGGTATAACTCTACAAATGTCCACCTTAGTGATGTATTGAAAAATGGAATTTTTGGCTTCATCCACCTGGCCACTTTCATAAATTTTGTCATATGGAAGATTAGATATAAGGCATTATTTGATAAAGAGTAGGCCGGTTCCATTGAAGACCATTTCCTAAAGTTACTTTATAAAGCTAAAGAAAGTGATCTAAGAACCTGCCCGCCTAGCCTCGCCAAGCAAACATGAAGTCTTCAGTGTCCAGCGGCACTCTATTGCTCGCTGGATTGCAACTATCAATAACACAATATAAAATAATTAATGAGGCAGACCGGCAAGTAGGTTTAAATAACGAAGATTTATTTAAAGGTTTATATATATGTTAATCACTATTAATATATACAAAGTACGAATAATATATACACGCTAATATTATTATATATAAATAAGGGGCCCGAAGGCAGAGTAAAATAATAAAGAGATCGGTACGACCTGTTATAGTTCCCTAGGTTTACTTTGGCACGTCCGGAGGTAAACCTCTCCGCAAGGCTAGGTGAAGCAAAGGAGCTGACTGGAGCACCCGAGGAAATGGCACATCTACCTTTCAAGCGCTTCACTTAGCAAGTGTCCTCTCTCAGTTCAATATTAGATCCCTTAATTGTCACGCCTTTATTTTGGAGTAGCCTCCCTTCATTGGCCATCCGCTGTCCACGTGGTGGTCATCTCTTTAGTTCTTATAGGATCCCTGATTAGATAATGTCACGCCTTTAACATTGTCTATTCTAAGCAATAGCTTTGTTTATATTATCCAATCCTTCTTGATAAATTACTTTATAGTTTAGCGCTAATATCATTTAATTATTTACAAAACACAATTAGCGATCCGTTAGTTTTACATTGGTTAAACGTATTTTTTTCTATACATGCACATACACACACATGTAGCAAGTCAATTAAATATTTAGCAATAGCCATGTGCATAATTTATTTATGACACTCAAACTTTACATGCCATGGGATTTATATGCCAACTTAGATCATGACTGATAAGTAACATACCATAAAATTTTATTTTTAATCCTATACTCATCATCTAATTTAATAACAACTTAGGCTTTAATGTGTCTTGATGTAATCCACACTCAGGCCACAATTGTGACTAATGGTTTTCGGTTTACAAAGAGAAAGTATTTGCACAATGAATGTTTCGTTTTAAAATAAGTCATACTATGGATTAAATGGGTTTTTATCATTAAAAATGTGAGATGTTGAAAGTTTCTCACTTCGTATTATCACTTGTTAATATCCATTGCTCATCACATATTCAATATAATATATGCTACTTGTTAAACAAACATGATTTCACAATTTATTTTATACAATTCTCTGGTATTCAATCTCATTATTAGTCCACTGCTTATTTAATATGTTTAATTCTTTGTCATTCATACTTACCAATAATACAAGACTACTCACACCTGATTTTAAACAAGAACTCTAAATTACACTGTATATTTAACTTTTTGTGAAAATAAAGGTTATTTTGAAGAAAAAAATATAAATAATTTTTCACATAGAGATAATTCATAAATGAAGATTTAACATCACCCAATTATAGTATCATTATCTCAAGAAACTATAATTGATAGTGATAGAATAGTTTCTACAATCCAAGGATCAAAATAGATTAAATTAATGTTTCTGATTATATATATTTTTTTTTCATTTAAATAAAAAATAAATTTAAAATTTAAATGAATTATTTTTTCATCTACGTAACTTCTCTTTTTTCGGGCTAATTTGTGTGTGTGTGTGTGCGTGTGGTAACTGTTTTTTTCATTGAAGCCTCAGAAATGAATTTTATGGATTGTGACAGTCCTGATTTAGAGTAGCCTTTCCCAATGACCCCTTTTTTATTATTTTCAAGAAACTTTCCACCCAACCTTATCAGCATATTGAAGCAGTCAATCTTAGCTTAAGATTGTGCTTCATGTTTCTACCTACTAACCTATATTTAAATCCTATATCGTATCCCGCTCCTTTTATCATGTATATATATGTTATGTATATATTTGAAATGTGCGCCTAAATTCCAATTTTAACTTTCAATAACATTTTATTATTAATTTTATGATTATTAATTCTATTATTAATTATTAGTTCTTTTTTATTAAAGTATTATAGGTGCGATTCAAATATATATATATATAGGAGCAAAAACTTACTAACAATATTGATTTTAAATATTTTATTATATGTCATTCTTTAAACTTTTTCTTTCAAAGTTACTTTTTTCCTATTAAACTATAATTTTCTTTTTAAATCCAAAATGGAAGATGCAATTGTAAATTGTCTAAAAATAATTAAAGGGTTGGAAACGCTATTGTTTAATCTGGGGAAGGTATTTTTAATTAAAGTTTTTATTTAAAATGGGATTAAGATTAAAGATTTCTTTGTTATAAACATTTTTGTCAAATCTATTTCTAATCTTAGAAATAGATTTGAATTTATTTTTGGACGTTATCTAACAATTGCATCTTTCAAAACAATGAACTAATTAAACACAAGTATAAAAAGGCCGGATTTAAAATTTAATTCTCATATGCCCTCACTATTATGTTATTCATTAGGTGTTAGATCTGGGGCTTAGAGAGTGGGTTTGAATCCAGCCTGGTCCTTGACCTAAATCTCGGGCTTGACTGGGTTTGAAGTACATTTTGTGAGTTCCAGCTCATGTTAGATGGATAAACATGTTTTGACCGGCACAATATATGCATAGGAAAGCATTTTTAATAAGTAAAAAAAAACACCACCTTAAAATATATTTTTTCCAGTGCCAAACGTATTTATTACTTTTTTTGAAACCAACTAAATTGTATTAATTTTGTTTTCCATAATTAACTGATCTACTTTGAATAATAATATTTTTCTCACATTTAACAATAATATATTTTTTAAATCAATAATTTTATTTTAAACTATAATCATATATTATAACACAGCAAATGTACATCCACTTTTTCTTTTAAAATATAAATCAGCAAATTAAAATCCTTCTCCTTTTTCTTTTCAAAAACTTTATTTTCTTATATCAATACTTATATATATATATATATATATATATATATCAGTATTGATACAAGAGACTAAAATTTTTGAAAAGAAAAAGGATATATGTTCAGTATTGATATAAGAAAATAAAGTTTTTGAAAAGAAAAAGGAGACGGATTTTTAATTTGCTGATATTTTTAAACTATAATCTAAATAAAAAATATCCAACGTGGCATATTGTAATTTAAGTTATTCCCATAGATTTTGAAATCATATTTATGCTTAGTATCTACATACAAAGGTCAACAATAATTTTACGAATATAAAACGCTACCTGGGGAAATTGGATACAAATCTTAAAATTCTGATATAGCAAATAATTTATCACCAGCATTTTTCAATCATTATCTGTTCACTGCAGGACGAAGGTCTCTCCAACTTTGCTTATGTTTCTCAGAAACCTAGACTCTCTCCTCCATAATATGTCAGCAAATTTCCTGATTTCATCCAACTATCTTCCAAGTAGACTTTATTAAAACCTTGGACAATATTTTTGTAATCCACTTCAAACTCAAAGTTTCTAACTACTGTATTATTCTTTTTTCTAGCAATATGATCACCCCAACTCCATTTCATCATTTTGATTCATTCCATGATCTCAGTGATATATGTTTGTTCTCTCCTCCACATATTTTGATGTCAATCTCTCCCTTTTAATTCTCTCCATACTTTGTTGAGAGGTCTGAAGTCTAAGATTCATAAGTGAGTATTGGTAAAACATATTTA
Organism: Epiperipatus broadwayi; assembly: GCA_028023455.1. Taxonomy (NCBI): domain Eukaryota; kingdom Metazoa; phylum Onychophora; class Udeonychophora; order Euonychophora; family Peripatidae; genus Epiperipatus; species Epiperipatus broadwayi. The sequence goes on from JAQFVV010000361.1 coordinate 385,159, forward strand.
ACCTATTTTTAAAATGAGAACATATATTGTTTTTTTAGTATTTTGAAAATATAATGCTTATAAATTTCAAGTATCTTTATTTTATTTTTTGTAAAGACAACTAAAAGAAAGAAGCACAGCCATATTGAAATAAATAAGCGTTGAACACTTTTTCAGATAGGAATATTCTTCAAAAATAATTGCAATTATAAATAATGCTAATTATTCTCCCAGAATAACATTTTGATCTTCTTAGATATTATAACCAACAAATTGTGAATCAGTTGTTTAAAGATTAAAATAAGAATATTATAGGGTAACCTTTACTTTCATTAATTTATGTTTTTAATCAGACTATATTGGTTTTTGTGTTAACATCATAGAATGATGTAAACAATGTGTACTAATTTGAATTTAAGAAATGTCAATAAAATTGTTATTTTTAGGAATAATTTGGAGAGTCCTCTTAATATCTTGCATCTGAAGCTGTCAAACTCACCCTTTTTATTTTCTTGGACCAGGCATATGTGTGTTATGCCACATGGGTTACAATCTGGGCTGCCTGATTATTTAAAAATTAGTGTCATTTTTTATGTTGAAAAAACTTTTGACTCGGTTTTATAATTGTTTATGCTACTTTTATTATATATATTTTTATCGTTAATATGAGAAACAATAAACTGATTTCTAATATAAATTCTTCAAAAATGTCATTTTAGAATAGGATAATGTGAGCAGCATTTTTGCATATATTAGTATAATCTTTTATTTTTCAGGCACTAATATCCAAAACTATGCCTTCACGTTTTCCTAACTCTTTATAAATAATCTTCAGATGCTTATCATTTTTAAGCTCGATGAATTTATCAAATAGTTTTGCTTAATCGTATATCAGGGTAGCTATTTGTACAATAATTGTTGTTTCTAAGTGCCAGGGATTTTCAACAAATAACATATTTTTTTAATATTCAAATCTACTCTTAAATTTTATGTATAAGACAGGTAAATAATTTGAAATGATAGTATAGCTTTCTACAGAAATATTATTGCTCTCTTCACATGATCACCATTTCTTATGCTAGCACATCTGCTACTAACAAAGGCAAAACTCTCCATACAGTAGTGCCACCCAGTGCCAACCAGAGTAATGAATGGATGCCAGAAGGCTTGTGCATAAAATTTCCATCTAGTGCCTACTCATCCAATATCCCCAGACTAGTTTCTAGCTTGTGGCCTTCGTCAGTGAGGAGCTTTGGATCTGAGAGCATTGCACCTAGATTTTAGCATCTAATGCAACCCTCCAGCAGCCACCTTTTATCTCTACTTAACTACAAAACTATGAGAATAAAATTGAAAACACAATAATATATCCAATCTAAGCTCAATAGCTTATATAATCATATGGGTCTGAACTCAACTCAGTACCCATACATTTTGGTGTCTTTGGCTCTTTAACAACCATAGCCACCACTATTCTATGAGGCAGTATTGGTGTTAAACCACCAAGCATCACATGATTACCATTTCTTATGCTAGCACATCTGTTATTAACAAAGGCAAAACTACCCACACAGTAGTGCCAGCCAATGCCAACCAGAGTAATCAATGGATGCCAGAAGGCTTGTGTATAAAATCCTCACTGATAAAGGCCACAAGCCAGAAACTAACCTGGAGATATTGGATGAGTAGGCACTAGATGGGAATTTTATGCACAAGCCTCCTGGCATTCATTGATTACTCTGGTTGACACTGGGTGGCACTGCTGTATTGATAGTTTTGCCTTTGTTAATATTGCTATCTTGTTGAACTTTTATTATGGATAAAAAGGTATGAAGTAATTGGTTTTGTATTTCCTCATAATAGATGCTAGTTTCTCAGCCTATAAACCACGATTGAGTTCCACAAGTTTTTCTGTATTGTTGTACCACCAAGGCTAAAAGACACTACCCTTCATCATTTTCAATTTCGCTGTAATTTTTAATGTTTTAAAAAATAATTTATGTAAAAATCCAGAACATATTTCTGTGTTTAATCATTCCACTGAGGTATGGTAAAGAATATTGCTCTAATTACTGAGTTTTTTTTTACATTTTATTAAAAACCCATGACAAAATAGGCTTTAAATGATTTGTGTTTTATGGTATAATGTTGAAAAAGGAAAGGTTTTTAATATAACACTTTCATAAACAATTACCAAATCATGTTTATTTTGCTGCATCAAAATATTCTTTCCAATTGTTATTTTTTGTTTGTCTTTTGAAATCATTCCTGTCATTCTGAGTTACATTATCATTTCACATAAACCAATTCGTTTCATAATAGTCTCAAGTTTGTTGTTACAATCGATACTTGGAATTATAAGAAACAAAATTATCACGCATTACCGTCAATGTATTACAGATCTAAAACATGTGCATCACGAGCAGTCTTCAATTGAACAGAAGGGTAAGAAGGCATTGGCAAATTGAAATGAAGTGTTATCATGTTTGGGACAGAGTTTTATAGTTTTACCCTATTAGAAAATAAGAAACGCAGGCCTGCTCAAATGAATAAATGCATCGTTTTATTAGAAGATTTAACGTAAATAAGCTTTTTATTACAAAGTAGCTTGCTTGTATTTCTAAAACCTTTTACCAATACTATCTGAAAGATTATCTACAAATCCCTTTAAATAACTTTCAAAATTATAGCAAAACTCTTTCAGTATAACTGATTTCTCCAGCTGACATAATAAATCAGTGCTGCCATCTCTCATGAATTTTAGAAACTAGAATATATCGTTTGAATAAAATCAATCAAAAAATACTATGGTTATGAAACCAGAACTCTATGACTCTTTTCCTCAGTTAAAAAAATAGAATAAGATACGATCAAAGAGTTTACTGGAAATTTTGTAGCATCTGTCGATTTTTTAAAGTGCTTGTAGTATTAATGCTTTTGGAGTCATCAAAAGGAAAATGAAAGATCAGCTCATTTATTTTCTTTATGAGCAGTTTGTTTGATTCTGAATATAAATTAAACAATTTTTGAGAAAACGATTTGTTTATACTAATTTTGAATATATTAGTTTGATTACAATTTTAATATTTACTTTCAATTTTTATTTTTTCTGTATTTTGAGCTATCCAAAATTAAAACAATTGAAAAACTGTAGATATACATTTTTGATAATTATTGTACTTAATAAAAGACTCAAGTTATAGTAGATTCATATTAAAAATCGGTATTTCAATAACATATATTTCATCATCATTTAAATATATTTCAACTATATTTCACCGTCATTGTCAACCATGATCAAACAATTACGGGACGAAGGTATCTCCACCTGCGGGTTGGTTTAACTGTAGACATTCTCTACATCACAGTAGCAAACATCTTCACTTTATCCACTGATATCACAGATAATCTATTTACAGATAGTTCACAATTTCTTGGATTTAATTTAAAATTTCAATAGTCCATCTATTTTAATCTCTGTAAGAATGTAGCCATCTTGTTGTGAATTATTATGAATACAAAACTGATTACTTGCTCAACTACTTTAATATATATATATATTGTACCAGTCGAAAAACCCACCACCTAAACTCCAAGTCGGATCCAAACTCAGCTGGTTCAAACTGAATTTAAATCCAACTCACCAGCTCAGATTAGTAGAAATCGATGGCACAGTGCTATGCGCCAAGAAACTAGCTCAACGGTTGGTGAGAATCAGAGACCCTTGAACTGACACTAATATCTGATAATGAACTGAATAAAATAATTTTAAGTCGAATCATATGTATATGTTCGGGTTGCCAACACAGACAGTGGGTATTAACATTTAAAATAATTATTGAATAAAAGATAATAAGAACTAAGAAACCAAGTGTGTTTAGAAAATATTTAATAATAATAAATTTGTTTTGTTTGAATTTTAAATAATGATTATATTAATCACCTCTAGCCTTTAATATAGTTTAGAATTATAATAAGAGTGGCGGTTCTTATAATATGCCAATGAATATTACACAATATTGGAATTCTATGTCTATGCCCCCCAACAAGAAAATAAAGGCAGATAAAGGTATTTATTAGTAAAGGAAATTATTACTCTAATTTTATACGAAAGAATGTGATATTTATTTTCACATTCACAAATTCATTCATGAAGAGCAAGATACATATTTTAAGGCATAACTTTAATCTTTATTGGAAAACTTATTTAATTAAATATAACTGATAATTTGTTTGACTTTAATTGAAATCACTTCATCATGAATTATGAGCATGAGAGTGGGCTTTACTGGAACAGAGAGGTAACGGTGCTGACGAATTATGAGCTATAAAGTGAAATTGAAAGACAATAGCTAGTCGATGATCGAAGTCCTATGGTGGCTTGCATCTGTCAAGTCTTATGCCCTTTGACTAATATGAACAGGAGAGGAAGTGCTTTCTTCCTTGATAATTTAAAATAACAGAAATATTATCACCGACCAGCCTAACGGAGCAGAAGATTGCCCTATGTCAGCAACATTCGAAGATGATGACTTGATAGTCATTGTTTGAATACTAAAACCCATATAGAATGCTCTACGTGATGACTTGATCAATTAATTAAAGTCAAACGAGCTTTTAATGAAAACTATTTTAAAGTATTTGTAAATCATATTAATTATGCCCCAATCATCGTGCCCTTCCTGAATCTTAATAGCGAGTAACAGAAATTTGAATTAGAATATATTTGATTCCTTTATCAGCCCTTTTGCAATAAAAACATTTTAAGATTATATATGAATAAATAAATATTAGTGAAACGAGAAAATAGCGGTGGCATAGATTAGAAATGGAGCTAATAATTTATTATTAGCCAATTATAAAAATAACACACATTTAATAATTTCTTTCGACTCGATGATTGATAGAACTGTATAAATCTAGTTCTAATGGGTGAGAATTATTATCAGATTTAATATTATATTTTCTATGTAAGGCAAATAGAACAAAGGAGTTTATCGAGTCGAAAGATTATTGGCATATAATTAAAATAACAACATTAATAAATTACACACACACATATATATATATATATAATATAATAAATGAACCACCAAGTAAGAAAAGAGAAAGTTTAAAGACTAGAGGTTGAGAGAACTATGATATAAATTTACAGTAGCATGAATAAAAGGTTTTATAAAGATTGTTACATTAAAGAATAAAAGAGCTCTAAAAGGGAGTGTAAAGTAAAGTTCAAAACTGGCCAGAAAGTTTAAGGTTCATTATGGAAACATATTACCCATTTCTTCCAGGGCTGGTTCTTAGTTTACATGTCCGGGTTGGTAAAAATATAGGCATGCATTTAGTCGATTACTGGAACAGCATTTTAGTGGCTTTTCATAATTTTAGCAGCATGATTGGCCGGAAAAGATTCAGCAGCTCCATTGCAGATTTTCAGGGGACTTCAGGAACCGATAGCCAGATTCCTGATGTTTAGCCCCTTACCATGATTGAAACACTATTTAAGATACACAGACTTTACTGTACTTCTCTACAACAAAGATGGCTTCCTTTTCCAAACTTTTCAGAGCTATATATACTGTCCTCTGATGCCTTCAGGCTAGCGCTTCTTTCATTATCAATGTTTTTAGATTTACTGGTTGTTTTTAGATACATTCCTTTGATAAGGCTTTCAAACTCATTAACTTGAATTCATTTTCTAATTAGAAAATGAATTCTTAAAATCAGAAAATGATTTTAATTAGGAAATCCTTATCTTTTTTTCTAATTAATAAAACTTTAACTGTTGTTTTTGGAAAGGGAAAATCTGAAAGCTTATCGAAAGAATGTAGCTTTTAATCAATAAAACTTTAGCAAATTATTTAAAAATAAAATCAAACATTCCCGACGCAATGAAACTTTTAAACAATTATATATATTTAAAATTTACAAATATATACGCACAATCCATGCAGTTATAATATATAAATTCATGAATAATTCTATCATGAATTTATTAATAGAATTGATCAATTTAAATCTGAAACTAATTAATTTTAATACGCATTTATGAAATAAGTTATTCTTTATGGAAATTAGCATGGATTGAACGTATAAAGCCCCATTGCATTGGAAATTTAAGGTTAGTACTAGGGTTTGAAGTGGGCTTATGGCCAGATGTCATGAAGCTAGGATCGAACTCAGATCCGACTGCTTCAATATATATATATATTGTAACCTTTTCCCTGGTCTACTGGTCATAAACGAATCATGCCGTACATTTTAGTGACTAAATTCTCCTATGCAACTTATCATACTCTCATTATCAAGAATATAAGCATAAAGAAACAAAAATGTAAAACTAACAAAATGATCCCTGTATTGAATAAAACTAGCATGAAACTATAGATCTAAAGAAGATGACAAGGTGATTAATAAAGATAATAATTTCTGGGCAAACTAGCTTTGAAATCCACACAAACAAAATGTGATGAGTTAAATTTGATATTCAGCAAACTAATAGTTAACTAATAATTATATCTCTGGAATGATTATGAAATTAAACTTATAAATGAAATGATAAGTAAATTATGATGTAGATGACTAAATGGATGATGGAAAGAATATATTATGTTGAGTCTGAGAATGAAGAGAAAAGAATGAAGATGTATGAGAATAAGGAATGATTAAGATGATGATAGAATAAGAGTTAATGAATAGTTAAGGTGATAAAAGAATAAAAGTTAATGTATGATTAGTTAATTGTGATAATGAATTAATATCAAATGAGAATAAATAAATAAAAGAACGATCAAGATGAAATTGAAGAGCAATGTTAATGATGGAGACTGAAATCTTCAACTATAAACTAATATGGTCTTAAATGGTAAAAAGATAAGCTAAATAAAAATAGGGATTTCAAGCTTGACACAACCAGAATATTTATCATGAAGTTAAAACAAGCTATACTTTTTACAACAAAAGAAGTAATTTATACCTTAAAGTTTGGTTGACTTTCATAAAACAGTGAAAGTAATCTATTTCAAGTCCAACTATAATAATTAACTAAATATAAAATTTATTATAAATTTAAATTATATCTTGAAACTTAACCACTAATTTTTCTCAGGGTTCAAATACTCAAAATCATTATACAAAATCTATTTGGGTCAGTGAGAGGGATTTTACCACTACCCGAATAGAATGCACAAAACAGCTCTCAATATAAACTCAAATTAAGAACTATAGTTAGCAGTTACACATAAACTTTATGAGCTCAATAACTCTTATAACTTTAATATTTAAGAAATAGGAATAACTTTTTAACAAATAAACACAATAACTTACCAAATTTCTTTTCTCAAATAATTATAAATCATGTGATCAAGATCAGTGAATGATAGCTCTGTGGGTTCAACTAAAACAATTAAATCAATATTATATTTATTTATATTTTAATCTATTACTTAAAATAATCTGTACTCTAAGTTATTAACATTTTGATTATTGTGTGATGATGCATTAGATGTACTAATAAATTATAAGGCTTACCAAAATTCTTATGATATAGCATAATATAGTTAATAGTACTATATTGGTCAATGATGATTTCAATTTATAATCTTCTGATAGGTTGATAGCAATAACAATAATAGTGTATATATAGTGATTAGCAATAAGATTACAGGCAACTAAATAAATTTTTTTTAAACACAACAAACTTTATTTACAATATTTACAAATTTTAATTCAAAGACATGGCATGAAATAAAACCCATATATTAAATTAAACTCCAGGATGGGAAACATATTTAGTATCCCATTGACCCTATTCTTAGTCAATAACACCAGCTTATAAAATGATATTCAAAGTATTGCTTATTACTATTTAGCCTATTTTAAAGAACATGATAGTGAAATCTTATTAAAACCGAACCAGCACTTAAATTACAAAAACAACAGTGTATTTAAGACCTTATGGTATGCACAAATTTTAAATTTAGAATTTAAAAGTTATAAAGTAGTGCATTATATCAAAGCCATTTCTTTTATCAGAATATGATAAGGGCAATTATCATATTCTGCACAATTAATAACTGATTAAAATTTGAGATGAATAAGTTTGATGTATTAAAGAACAGACATCAAAAGTCAGATACACCTATATATCACTAAAACATTACCTATGTCCACAACCTAATTATTGAATACTTAACTGATCTTACCAATCCATTGTTAAAATCATTATTTGATGCAGATAATTCCACACTGCCAATGTGCATCTCTTACTTTTACATCTAAAATTTCTACAATCATTAATAGATCTTGGTTTGGTCTGTCTATAACTGATGATGATCATACAACATCATAAACACTATTTCAATTAGGCCAACACTATAGCTAGATTAGTGTTTCTTAATCTAACATTATTTTATCTTTGCCATATGATTTTTGAACTACTATACTTCACCATAAACAGTGGAAAAACTAACTCTATATCATCATGAGGGATTTAACACTAAAAATGAAGGCTCTATGAAAACAACATGACAGTTGTATAATAATATGGCTAATTGTACTACCTCTCTATGGGTATACACATGTGAGCTTTGCCTCATCATAAAAAAACAGAATTCAGACCATGAATATCCTTTCTTTTAAGATTATTTATGCTAACAAGCATTAATTATTATTCAGCCTCTACCAAACTATCCCTTTATGCAATCAGCAATGGGTGGTTCTCCCTCAGCCCATGCTCACTATTAATATAAATCTATTTGATGCTATTATAGGTAGCATATACTTAACAGTTAACAACTGTCACAAATCATTCTCAATATTATAGCAAGGTAAAACACAATAACAGTGGAGATCTACATATTCCATTTCACAATGCAGAACCATTAATGTATCAATAGACAAACCAAAATATATGTCAAATGATCATTAATTATTTTAAAATGACAACTATACTTTTGTTAGAGAGAGCACAACACATTTAAGCAATAAAGATCAAACCTGCATTTGTATTCAAAGTATACAAGTTTATTTCTATGTAAAATTAAGAAATGAAAAAGATTTAGATCAATTTTTCTTTTATATAAGTAAATAATTGGGTCTTTAGTATACCTTTGACAAAAATGTCTGTATGTTCATTCTTTAATAAAATACACTATAATCAGTTTTAAACTGCAAGAGATAAATATTTTTCTCTCTCTTCAGATCAATGAAATTAAGATTATGTTTTCCTTAATTGGGAAAATAACAAAAATGTGTGTAATAATAAATGTATGTATCTTTATACATTTTTATATACCTTTGACTAAATATATTTTAGACCATATATCACAATAAATATATATATATATATAAATTCCCAAATAGCACATGATGTAAGCATTATGGCTAACACAGCGGTAATATAAAAAATAAAATAACATTTCTATTAAATTTTTATCTTATTCGTCCAAGTTATTTCATCCTTGCGAGTTAAAATGATAAGAACTGATATTATGATGAGCAAACATTTTAAATAACGCATATATATATATATATATATAATCCTGTTCGATGCATAATAAAGCAATATTCAACACTTCTTCAAAGGCAAAAACAATTATTTAATGGTTTCTGTACTGACAATTAATAAGACAATTAAAATTCACACTTCCAATTGTAGCATACTTAAAAGGATAGGTTTATCTACTTTTCTCTAGATAATTTTCCTGAATAACTTTATAGGTTATTATAATCTTCAAAAACTTTTTAAAGACATTTATTGATTTATTTGATATTAACATAATGAGACAAGATGTAAACGTTTTCAAGTGGATTATAACTAAAATAATTCCACTTACATTTTAATCCAGATGATTTTCCTTGAAAATTACTTCATAATTTTATTGCAATTAATATCTTTAAGTTGTTTTTTTTTTTTAAATAATTTATTGATTCTGTTCTTTCCTCCTGCGGCAATATATATGTAACAATCTTTAAACAGTCTGGGCATTTTAAAACCATTTTTAAAATCTTACTTATACACATTGCACGGAAAACTTATATAAGTAAATAATTATTTTGTTCCATTTTTTTAGCATAGTGTTATATGATTAACAATATTAAAAGGAATTTATCCAATTATAAATATGATATCTTGAGCATTTTGAATGAATCTATAATCATTCATTTCTATCGTTATATACGTTCACGCCAGGCAAAATCAGCAGATGAGTGTTTATTCCTTAAGAAAGAATTGAGAATAAAATCACTTGCAATTATCTTTTAACTTTATTAAAATTATATGATATAAAATGACTTTTGATTTTATTTATAATATCTTCTGAAATCCTTCTTTAAAATTATTTTGAATTACTGTCTTGAAATTACGATTTTCAAACGAACATCTGTTCTGCTTTATGTTTACTAGTGGCGCTAAAATACAAACATTATCAGCTCTTTAGTTTAATAGTAAATAATTTGTGCGTCATTTTTAAAGATAAGATTTTAAACATATGAACAAAATAAAAGCAAAAGCTTACTTTTTCTTGAATTTTTCTGGGTTTGAAGCAATATTTATGGGAAACAGTTATGAAGCACAAGGTTTCCATTTCTCTTCCAGTATAACTTTTAAGAACTATCAATCGATGAAAAAGGTGTTTAAAAACAATAGCAAGGTTTGAAGATTTTTTACTCCATTATTTTAGATAGCAGTATATTATAATCCATTCAATTAGATTCCCAAAGTTTTCTGATTTTTAGCTTTTTTCCTCCTTATTTTAGAAGATCAGAGTTGAAGTCTGTGATTGTTTAGTTTTTTTTTACATAATTCCCCCCCCCCTTATAATTTTATTAAATTATATATAGCTTTTATCCCAATGCAGTGTGGTAAAAAATTCACCAATAATCTTAGTGTGAATAATTAATATTACCCACTCTGGCTTCATTTTTAACAACTATCCATAATTATTCAAGACAGCTTTAGATTCACTACATAAAAAGTATGCTTAAGTAATTGACTATAACCATTTATTTTACAAGTTTTAATAAATTTAATTTATTTGTTTATTTATTTTAATTGCTATTCAACAATAATAAAATAGCAATATATTTATTTCCCAATTAATAACAATATTTTTAAATTGTTGTTTTATCCCTAGTTTCAAACCTACACTGGGTTTGAAATCCCATCTCTACTCAAGCAATTTTCTAGTGCATTCAAAACAGTCTTTATTTAAAGCCACTTATTAAGATTTTCATACCAGATTTATTATTATGATTTAAAATTTTGGATTATTTAATGCAGGGACCTATATAAAATGTCACAATATATATATATATAATCATACAAATTATACAATTACAAATATTCAGTAACGCCCTCTGTTTAAAAGTCTATATCTCAATAAGAATGAACTTCAAAATGATACCTATATATACATATATTACTAATTTACAAAGATATATATATATATATATATGTGTGTATTGATATATACACTAGTAATACTAAAAAAAATTATAATCAGAAATGTTAAAAACATTTAATAGTGTATTAGATCTTTGGGATGTTTTCTAGAAACTTTTTGATCAATATATAATAATGATATTTTTATTATAGATGTTAAATATTCAATGCTAATCTGGCTTTATGTGTAAGCTTACTTATCGTTAAAAGCTAAAATAATTGTTTGTATAATCCTATAACTATGAAATATTGCCAATAACAACTATGTATCATTTAATAAAATGTTATTTTTATTTATTTAGCATATGGATTTAAACAACCTAACTCTTAACACAATATCATAATGAAACATATAAAGATTCTATACAGAGGATATATCCACTAGTGAGTTTATTAAGTCCTTCAACTCTCCCACTATGACAATAAATCTAATACTCATTACCTATGTGGTTTATAATTGTACTATTCCATATTTCCAAAGATCAATGTCAGGTAGTTTCCATTTATGAAACAGATGAACATAAGAATGGTGAGTTGTCATGAACCTGAAGATGGGACTCCAGATGAGTCTGGTTAGATCAGATTATTCATCTGTATTTGTTGGTAGATCACAAATAGTCATTTGATCTCATTCGAATTCCAATTTGTCCACCACAATTCTTCAATTGTTTATCCTTGATTGAACTTCCACAGAAGGGAACTGGATTTGAGCCAATTGTTAGATAATGAAATTATGACTTGCATTATAAGATTTTGAATATACTCCATGAGGCAATAATTTTGTTGGAAGAATATGTATAAGACTGCTTCTACACAAGAATAGACATGTGTATAATATTTAAAAGGGTAACCAAAATATTAGTGTAAAAATTTTTTCTTCATTACTGGCATAATATTCACCAACAGAATATGCTATTGCTAAGAAAGTTGTTCATATAGTCCCAAGTATTATAATTCACTTTTCCAAGTGGGTTATTTCTAAAAAAAATAATTTTAATATAATATTTGATTAATGAGGAAAATAAGTTACATTAGTATTCAAAGCTACTTTTCAAGAGCATTGTGTGATAACAAATTTCAGACTACTATTACAAACGATTATATTTGTACTGCAAAATGATTTTCTGATGTTAAATTTAAAAAATGTATATAAAGTCATTATCCCATCAGAAAAAAACATCCTGGTCTTAGGAAAAGATTTTCAATTTTTTCAAATTCTTTTTGAGAAACATTTGTATTTCAGAAAGGATGTCTTTTGAGAAGTGAAAGCAATATTGTCAGCAGAGATGAATTTCCTGCTTTCTATATCTGGAAAATTGCTGATGAATATATTATCAAAGTAAGTGAAAGAACAGAACCAAGTGATATTCCATTCAAAACATTTTTGTATATACTAAAATGATCATTTAATAATAATCATTTTTCTATTAGCTAATTCTGTCACGTAAATTAATGGCCTTTTTCTGAATTTAAAAAATACATTACAATTCGATTACTTTTCCAAACAGAATCACTTGCTGCCAAGGGTAAATGAATAAAGGTAGCATTAATTTTTAATTTATTATAAAAACCTTTTTCACTGTGAATTGTTAAAAATAAACATGTTTATAACAGCATCTATCTGGGCTAAAATTAATTGCTCTTTAGAAAGCTGACTTTGAATTTTTGGTCGATTTTTTCTTAATAAGATTCATTCAATATAAATAATACATATATGTAAACAAAAAACCTCGTTTAATACTTTAAAAAAAGTTGAATAGATCAACATAATATCCTGAGTAAGCTTTTGACTAATTAGAACCATACTCAACTTAAAGCATGGTCTGTATACTATGGTGAATGTATTTAACACTTTTTATTTTAAAGTATTAAAGAAGCTTACCTTAATATGTGTAGTATATATTATTTATTTGAAATACATTTTTTGAGAAAAGTTTAAAACTATTGGAATTACATAATAAGATTCATTCACCAAACAATTAATAATAATATTTGGTGATAATTTTTTGAATCATTACAGGCTTTCTTTGATTTTAAGACTGTTATAGTTTTGCTTGCAATTTCAAATCATAAGAATACTTTCCATATTTGTTCCAACTATGTTTACCTTTAGGTCTTAAATTGTTTTGAAAGATTAGTACTCCTGAGGTATTTCCTAATTTACTTCAAGCAAGAGAAAGTTCAATTTCACAAACATCTAGACATTGTTTAAATTTCCTATTATAGGAACATCGTGAAAGGTATGTTTGCAAATCTACTCTCATGATGCTTTTCCTCATTCTATCATTCTTAGACCTAGAAGTATGGTATATAAGAATGGTAACATGATTAAAGGGGATGGTAGTGGCTCCTTTAGATATGCTTTTACACGAACCAATCTTTCATAAAAGTATTCAGGGGAAGCCTTTGAAAAATTTTGTTTTTCTATGATATCTTTTCACTTTTCTTTCCTGGTATTGTCCAGTGATTTTGTAAATTTGTCAACAATATTGGTACTTTGGTATATAAGAATTGGTTATAAAATCACTACTACTAACTTTACTCAACCTGCAACAAATTATTACCATATTCACTAGAGGTGAACTCTCCCACAGCTGTTATTAAAAATGTGTTAAATATATTATAGGAAAATGGAAATGAAAATACTATTAATATTTTATTAAATTCCAACTGAAGATAGCTATCAACAATAGAAATGCAGATCCCAAGAATAAGTGACTTGCTTTATGGTGACTATGGAGAAAATGGGTGAAATATCAGTAGTTCAGCAGATAATATTGAATCATTTTTTTGTCAAAATAAAATATATAAGGAATTGTTCCCCCAATCTGAATGAATGGAAACTTCTCCTTGTTTACTATCATAAAGTAAATGTATGATGTTTAACTCTACCAATTCATTCCATACATTGGCCATCTGCTTGAACCTCATTTACATAATCCTAAAGACTTTTATGAGAATTTAAATCTATAATTACAAAAGATGAAGGAACAGCTCAAAGTAGATATTATGGCCCATTTGTATTGGGGATTATAAACTTTTCTTGGATAAAAATTGTCTATCTGGATGGTGACTGCAGTATCATTTGATCTTTCTTTAATAGAAGTTGATTGTTTTACAAATAACATGGAATAAAAGTAGCCAATAGTATTCCACCATTTTTAATATTTTTTAATACTGAATAGTTTTGTATTTTTGGGTACTAATGTTTTATATTAGTCGTTCTCCTTTCCCTACGACTTTAAATATAATCTCCAGATTCACTTCATTTTAAGCTCGATGAAGCTGTCAAAGAATTTTGCGAAATAGTAGACCAGTGAAGCTATTTGTATAACAACTGTTGTTTCTAAGGACCAAGGATTTTCCACAAGTCATAGACAATTCTTAATATCCTTTAATCCTGAAATCTTGTATGAAGCAGCTAAATAGTTTAAAATGATAATATCGGTTTTTACAAAAATATTACTGCCATCTTTTTAAAATTTTATTATGATTAGAAAATGATGCAGTGTTTGGATTTATATTTGTTCATAATAGATGTCAGCTTTTCAGCCTATATCGCACGATTGAGTTCAGCAGGTGTTTCTGTGATGTTGCACCAGCAGAGTTAAATAACATAACAACTCATCATTTTCAACTTTGTAGTAAACTTTATTGCTTTGTTGTATACCAAAAATAATTTCTTGGAGTAAAAAACCCAGATCTATTCCTCTACTTAACCACCACACATACTAATGGTAACAATGTTACTATAATTATTGATTTTTTTTCACATCTTATTAAACAATCGTGAAAATATAAAAGCTTTAAATGATTTTTATTTTCATGGTATAATGATAAAAAATGTTACCTTTATTTAATATAACATTTTCACGACAAATCAAATAAATTTCCAAATTGTGTTTGTTTTGTGCAACAAAATAGTCCTTTCACTTGTCTTGAATACCAGTATTATCATGAGATATTTGTTGTTTCTCTTTTACAGTGGCTGCTTCAATTGTGAATATTTATATTCTCATTTGACAGAAAGCAATTCGTTTTACAACAGAGAAAACTATACGTGAAATAATACCAAAACAGGTAAGTAGTGAACTATAGGTAGGACGGTTTACTCACGTACAAAATAAGAAATCGGAATTGTAATCACTGTCAGTAAATGTCTTTTATGCTTAGTTTCACATTTGCGTTAAGGATATTCACAATTTAATGAAAGGAAGCTTTTGACTGAAAAACAGATTTGCTCCTATTTCGAAACAGTAATCTAAAACATTCTATATTACATATTTTAGTCATGGGATCTTAAAGGTTATCTACAAATCCTTTTAAATAATTTGCAAAAGGATGAAGAAAATCTTTGAATATACTGATTTTTTTACTTATGACACCTACCATAGTCTGAGTAGGAAGCACCTTCCTGAGCTCCCAAAAGTTTTTTTTTTCTTAAAGATTCCCTAAATTTATAACCATCGGAAAAAAGGCCTTGAAATCGTTTAAGGTAAGTGGTTCTTATATTTTATCTAAATGGATGTGAGTTCAGTTACTCACAATCCGAATTATAATGTAAAATTTGTTCCTTGCATAAACGCGGCTAACATAGACCAAACTACAAAGCAAATTCATTCTAGTTATGGGAAAATTAAAATACAAAATAAATCTAACAAAGGTTCTTGGAGTATTCTAACAAGATCCAAAAAAAGGATCCATTTCTTTTTCATAAAAAAAATAAATAAAACTATAAAATATGTCGTACAGAAAAAACCTCTTGAAGACGTTATCGAAGGTCTAATGGTAGACATTAGCAATGGAGACTTCATTGGAAGTTCGCCTAATGCAGAAATACAAACAGCCAGCTGTAGCAATCTTACTGAAGCACCAAATCCATTGAATCAACATCAAAATATGTCTTTTGGACACTCCTTAAATATGTCTAATATAACTAATTTAGGAAAAATAAATAAAAATAACGAGTTGCAAGATAACATAAATATGAACGTAACCACAAGCCCGCACTATAACATGAACCTAGGCTCTGCACAAAACGCTGAGCACTTTGATTGCGGTAAAACAGGGCCTGTTTCAGAAAAGCAAACAAATAGTCTCTATATACATTCCATGAGAAGCTCATGTAATATTAAGACTAACTATAACAAATGTCTGAAATTAATTAAAAGTTACAATTGTTCAAACTCCCCCAAAATTAAAGAAAGCAAAGATTTACTTACAGATAAATTAGTTCCTATCATGGCTGACATTCCGGCGAAAGTCAGCGATGATACAGCCAGCAGCTCCAATGCATTTACCAAATATAAAAAAACGAATCATAATAAGAAGAAACAACAGTCGCTTAGATTATTTAAAAAATCTAATAAAAAAACCTGCTACAAAATTAATAATAATGGTATTGATAAAAAAAAAAAAAAACACACTGATAAAAAACCTCTAGAAATGGACACCGGAAAGTCAAATGAAATGATTAATGACTGCATCACTTTAGATTACTGCTCGCCATGCTTTGATATGACTGGTGCTGCAGTCGAAGTGACAAAACATAGAAGCAATAGAATTAACAGTGCGAATAAAATTAAGAACGTAAAGCTTAAGTCTAAGGCTCTTAATAAATGTAATAGCGATAGCAGAGACACACAACATATCATAGAAATAATTGAAAACAGTGAGAGCAATTATGAAACAGCACCTAATATTTCAAAACAAAATAAAACTAAAGTTCTATCTGATGAGGCAACCCCCATTAATAGTAATGAACTCACAATAGAAGACAGAGTTGAAAATAAATATAAATCTCAATTCCGATAATGCCGATATTTCGTGCTCTGGGACTAACGTAATAGAGACCAACGTAATTACGCCAACATTATATATCAATTACGAGACTCCCGATGAGCATAACTGTCAGGATAATGATTGTAAATCGGACAATCTCAATAAATCAGGTGATCCGGAATCTAATCAAAAGGAAAAAGGAAATAATGTGAAAAAAAACCATTCCATACTTAATACATCAATATCTGAGAATATGTCAATTGTACACGTGAAGGCAGATGGCACTGCCAATGGCTGCAAAACCAAACTTAATAACCGGGAATCGCATAATACACCTAAATCTAATCCCAGTTGGAGTCATCAAACATCCAAAATCCTGCCCCAAAATATACTAACATACCAGCTAACTCAAAATCAACCCATTTCTGGTGAACAGAGAGTGCTAGCCGATGATGCTGACTGTTTTTCTTCCACATCAGAAGACAAAATGAACATTATAAACGCATATAGGCCAAAAGCTAATAAAACTGTATATACAAATCCCCTTGCATTAAGCCCGGATGATAAGCATCCAAGCACAAAATTACTATCTAATCATAGTCAAATAGATAGTGAATCATTTCCCAGTTTAATTTTTCATAACAGCACTAGAAATAATGCGGGATGGCTCAAGGAAATACACTATCCAAATAGAAATAAAAATAATTTACAAACACAATCATTTGAATATCCGTTAGAATCTCATACCATAGCTGGTCATCCACCACTCAACACTTGTCACAATAATGTCTCCCCTCCTGTCACTTCAAAACATACCTTATTGATGGGAAAACAAGATGAACTTGATCATAATTTGTTAAATCTCACACAAGCAAATAATGCAAATTTTACTAAACTACAAACTAACCCTGCTGATGAAACTAAATGTATCACACTTCCTATGTCATATGCTAGTGCAGCTCGGGCTGGAATGACACAATCTGGGTCGGTTAACCACTCTAGCAATGGCCAACCCTTTCTTCCTGCAGGTCACAATACTGATCACCAAGGCAGCAATGCAAATCAAAAAACTGTGGGAATGGACATTCTTGAGTTGATAGAACAGCAATCACACCATGAAGATGATCTAGTTCAAGTGGATCCAATTGAAAGTAACATTACACTAAATCAACTTTCAGTGGAGCAAATGGATACTATTGTCTCAAATTTTAACCTGACTATTCCAAACATGCTTCTGAAATTGCTGGCTAAACTATAGCAATGATAAGAGTATTATACTAGCGGTAACGGACCTAAAGTGTGCTCTGTTTAAATTTCCAATGAATGCCTTATTTGAGTTAATTAGAAGAGCAAATATTGCAAACGAAATACATAGGATTTTTACCCATCCGAATGACCGCTATATAGCAGTTAATCGGTGTCTGACATGATAGCAGTTTTTAAGAGAAATGAAATTTGTTTTTTTATATTTTCAAAGTTATAACTGAGACCTGTAATCAAAGTAAATAAGAAAGCCATACATCGTCGTATAATATTGAAACAATAATTACTCATGTACAAAATAAGAAACAAAATCACTATCCCAATGCGGTAAATGTTTTTAATTCTGCTTTCTCATTCAAGTTAAAGGAATGAAAGATTTAAGGAAAGAAGCTTTTGACTACAAAAGAATTTATTTGTATTTTTAAACGCTCTGATAAAATATTGTATATCACATATTTTAGTCGTAGCACTTAAAACGTAATCTACAAATTCTTTAAATAATTTGCAAAATTATAATGGAAATCTTTCAATGTTACTGATTTCCTCAGATGTGATGTGATGTGATGTACTGTAGTTTCTTCTTAAACGAATCAGTGCTGCCATCTCTCCAGAATTTCCGAAAACACCATGCGCGCTTTGAATAAAATGAATCAGAAAATACTGTAGTTATGAAGCAAGACGTCTGTGACTTTTTACGATTTTTATAGTCAAGATGCTGATGTCAACGAAAAGGAGGATAAGACACGAGCAGAGGTTTACCAGCAATTTAGCAGAATCTATTAGCTTTACAATCAAAAACTATCCTAATTTATTTTCTTTATGACAGGTTTGTTTGATTCTATGTATAAGTTTACAATTTTCTGAGAAAATAATTTATTATTTTAATTCTGAATTTATAAGTTTGATTATAATTTTGATATTTATTTCTGTGAATTTTTTTTGTCGTTCGTTTTTTTTTTTTTTTTCGAATTTTAATCATCCATATATTGAAAAACGGTAGTTTTACATTTTTTCAATTGATCCAATGTATATTAGATTCAAATTGAAAATCGGTAATTTAATAACATATATATATAATCAATAAAGAAAGACACGTATAAGGTGACATTGCATTTATAAGCTTGTATTTGCAAAAATGTAATACAGAGAGCATACCAATAGCTCAAACAAGCTCTTAATTGATAAGTGCGGTAAGAGAAAATATTTAACATCTCTATCCGAAAAACTCTTATCCCCAGACAATTTTGTTTTCAAACTTATGGATCATCTCAGTGAGCAGAAGCTCGAAACCAATTGGTCTAGGGATAAGAGTTTTTCAGATAGAGATTTTAAAGCTTGTGGCTCACCTCAGTGGAGCGCTGAGACTCTAGAAACTAGATCTAAAATACTAACTCAAAAGTCAGCACATATAAAACACATTTCTATCAATTTGAAAGCATGAACTTTTCAGACATGTAAATGTCTTCAAATCCAGCCTTACAAACCAGATAGCTATATGGGTCTGAATTCAGCTGTTTCACCATATAGTAATAGCCTCTACAATATAGGATCGCAAAAGCCTTCAAAGGTACACATATAATAATTAAAACAAGTCATACATTTTGTAACTTGCTTTTGCAAGCTTAAGCCATAAAAAAGATGTTGTCACATACTCTCTCTCTCTCTTTAATGTTGAGCTGAAGAAGAAATACAAGCATGGAGACCATTGAAAAACCATCACATCAAATGGTTGGAAGTTGACAATAATGCAAAGCTAGATAAATATATTTTCAATAATAACTGTCTAGACACTTATTTTAAATGAAATGAACTGTAATGAAGGATTATCATAAAATTTAGCTAGAAAGTACTCATTTGTATTTTCTCATGTAATATTTATTATGTTATATCATGTTAAATATGTGAGTGAGCGAATAAATAATAAAGTTTTCTTTTTGTTATTTGGTATATTCTCTCTCTCTCTCTCTCTCTGTCTTGTAACTGTCACCATTAATTTAAGGGAAGAAATATCTATATATGTGAAGTAAAATGGGCTGGACCCCTAATTAAGAGTAGTGGTTAGTTTGGGAGATTTCAAGTACTGGATTGGAATGACTGCCATCTGAGTATATAGGCAATGTATAACATATGGTCAGCTGGTTCCTGAGTTTTATTCTCAAAAAATAAAATGCTTTGGATGGCATTTTTTGTTCTAGCAGTCAAGGAGAGCTATGTCCAGGAAAAATGGTTGAGCTGTGTATTTGTATAGTCTCAATATCATTGATGGGTCATCTATGAATGGTATTCTACCTATCTGCTTGAAGTGCCAATCTGTTCCCAAAGGTATTAAAGACATAATTAAATAATTGCTTATATAAATGGTCATAAATAATAAAGATATTATTAAATAAATAATGTTATGAATATAAGAAAAAAGAATATAAAGAATAAATATGTATTGAGCTTGATAAGGAGTCTAATAAACTAAATATATTAAAACTTTGAAATTAAAGTCAAGATAATAAAATATAGTAAGTAGAGAATAAACATGTAAGATAAAATAGTCATAAAACAGGTTGGGGTGGGTGGGTATCTGGAACAATACAAATCCAAAACTGTATTAAGAGCAAAGTTTTATTAACAATAAAAATACTGTAGTAAATAGCATCCTTTCGACAGATAATTGTCGGGGACATAACGATGCTTGTAACAGAGTGTGCTAGGCAATTTAGTAGTTTTATTATTAGTAAAGATTTTCCCTTAATCCAGATTTTGTATTTGTATACATATTATCTCCATGGAGGCAAAGATTTTATAAAGTATAGCCATTCATTTGTTATGTTTTAGCACAGTATTTGATTTTGTGTTAACATCAAAGAATAAGAGAAATTACTTGTACTAATTTAAACCCAAGAAATGACAACAAATTTGTTAGTTGCAAGAACAATTCTAAAAGCCTTCTAAATCTTTTGGATATGGAGTAATCAAACTGAACCTTTTTTGGACAAGACATTTGTTTCTCATGTTATATGGGGCACAATATGGATCACAACTTTCTACATTGTAACCATAATCTGATAACATAAATATAAACATAATTTTTGCAAGATGTTGAGAAAAAGTTTTAACTATTTTAGATAATTCAGTTTTATAATTGTCCAGAACTACCCTTAATACATCATTAAGGTGAAAATCAATTAAATGATTTCTCTACACATTCTTCACAAATTTCATTTTGGAATAGGATAATTTACAAAGATATGCTGATGGGAATAATGTGAGAAGTGGTTTTGCACACGTTTGTCTAGTCCTAAATTTTCAGGCTCTAATGTCCAATATTAGTCACTCTCCTTTTCCTACATCTTTAAATATCATCTCCAGATTCACTTCATTTCTAATCTTGATTAATTTGTTAAAGAGAGCATAGATCACTGCAGCTATTTGTATATTAATTGCTGTTTCTAAGTACCAAAGACTTTCAAAAAGTCATAGAAAATTCGTAATATTTTTCATCCTGAAATCTTGTATAAGGCAGCTAAATAATTTTAAATGGTAATATAGTTTTCACAAAAATATCATCACCATTTTGTTGTCCTTTTATTATGGTTAGAATATGATGAAATATTTGATTATGTATTTCTCCTTAATAGATGCCAGCATCTCAGCCTATAGAACATGATTGAGTTCACCAGGTTTTTCTATGATGTTGCACCAGAAAAGCTAAAAGACACAATTATTCATCATTTTCAACATCACTGAAAACTTTGTTTGGTTGTAAAATGAAAATAATTTCTTGATGTAAAAATTCAGAACTATTCCTCTATTTAATCTTCACACATAGGCATGATAAAAAATGTTGCTATATTTATTGTTTTTTCCCTATCACATTAAACAATCATGATAAAGGCTTTAAATGGTTAGTGTTTCATGGTATAATGATAAAAATGTTATGCCTTTTCTAATATAACAGTTTCATGACAAGTTAAACAAATTTCTATGGTGCAACAAAATAGTTCTTTCAATTGAATTGAAATACTGCATTTTCTTATAATATTTGTTGTTTCTCTTTTAGAGTCACCCCTGCCATTGTGAATATTTACATTATCATTTGACATAAAACAATGTAATTTCACAAGGGTTAGAAATGTGCCGTTTTAATCGACACTTGCAATTATAAGAAACATCACTATCATGCATTAACACAAATAAATGTAACATGAGCATAGTTTCTGCGGTTGAAGATTTGAAAATTTTTCACAATGCAGCATGTTTCAGACACATGTAATGCATGGGCTGCAGTTCATGTAAGGGTTGTCTGATATGATAGGGCTTTAAGAGAATGAAATGTGTTATTTTGTTAGTATATTATCATATCTGTAATTGGACCACATGTAATGCATGGGCTGCAGTTCGAGTAAAGGTTATCTGCCATGATAGAAATTTAAGTGAATGAAATGTGTTATTTTGTTAGTATATAATCAAATCTGTAACTGATCTATAAAATCAACATGGACCACATGTAACGCATGGGCTGCAGTTCGAATACTGGTTATCTGAAATGATAAAACTTTAAGGGAAATGAAATTTGTTTTTTTTTTGTTAGTATTATTCAAAGCAACTTCCTCAACTCCCGTAAAGCACGTTCTGCAACAGGGGTGGGCAACTGCCAGCCCATGGGCTACATCTGGCCCATGACGATGTTGAATATGGTCCTCCCTGTAAATACCTAAATATAGAAAATTCGTATCTGACTACAATTGTTGTAAACCGCAATCTCACGTGTTCATATAACATTAACTTTATCTTAATGCCAAGAGAAATGTAAAATTCTAATTATAAAAATTAAAAATATTATCATAACTTGCAGTAATTTTAATTATAACTTCTAAAATATCAATTTTATATTAGAAAATATGGGCGGAATCACATTGCAAATAACGTTAATTTCGGTTTTAAAAGAATATATCTATGCAGCATCAGAGTATTATTTCTTAATTATTATTGTAGCATCAATCGAAGGAAGTTCCTTTGGGTTTAACTTCTATGGAAAAAACTATACTGATGCATGATATTTTATAAGTGAGTTTATGCCTTTTCTAATTATTACAATTTTTAATTTTATATAATTTATAAGCTATAAAATGTTCCAATTACAAAAAAAGAAAAACTGATGCCGAATTCCGCATTGATAACTGGTTCCTATTTATGTCATTAAATATTGTATTTCCTTTTTTAAAACATATATTTGATAATTTAATTTTTCAAGTAATGTAACATTTTTAGGTTGTGACTTTTCCCACAGAACTGCTACTAAAAAGACTTGTTACGTGAAATAATACTAAAACTCTAAGTACTGAACTTAAGCTATTTTGATTTATTCACGTACAAAATAAGAAACAAAATTAGTACTGAAATTCAGTAAATGTTTTAAAAAGCTGCTTTCCCATTCAAATCAAGAGGCTGAACAATTTAATAAAGATAAGCTTTTGACTGCAAAGCAGTTTGCTTCTATTTCTAAAAAATAAACTAAATGAGTCTATATTATATATTTTACTCATAGGAGTTAAAAGGTTATCTACAAATCCCTTTAAATAATTTGCAAAAGGATAGGAAAAGTCTTTCAATATTACTACTCTTCCCAGCTGACATAATCAATCAGTGCTGCCATCTCTCTTGAATTCTAGAAAGCAGAATACAAGATTTGAATAAAATCAATCCGAAAATACTGTATTAATGAATGCGGAACTCTATGACTTTTTATGATTTTTACAGTGAAGATGCTGACGTCAACAAAAAGAAGTCACAATCAAAACATTTACCAGCAATTTAGAAGCATCAATTGATTTTATAAAGGGGTTTTAGGATTAATAAAATCAAAAATATCCTAATTTACTTCCTTTATAACCGGTTTGTTTGATTTTATCTATAAGTTTAACTTTTTCTGAGAAAATAATTTATTATACTAATTCTAAAATTATTAGCTCTATATTTTTTTTTTTTTGTCATTCAATAAAATTTTGTTCATTTTTTTCCGTATTTTCAGCAACCCTATATTGAAAAACTAGTTTTACATTTTTATAAATTAATGTATTTAATAGAAGACCCAATAGATTCAAACTGAAAAATCGCTATTTTAATGACATATATATATAAATTCAAATATATTTCATCATCAGTTTCAACCACTATCAAAGCATTGCAGGACAAAGGTCTCTTCATCTGTGGTGTGCCACAAATGCAGACATTCGCCACACCACTCCAGCAAACTTCTTCATTTCATCTACTGATTCACAAATAGTCTTTATATAGATCATTGAAAATTTCTTGGATTTTATTTAAAATATCCACTGTCCATCTCGTATCATCTCTGTGAAAAATATACTGAGGCCAATTCCATTTCACTTCCTTTATTCTTTCAATATTGTCAGAGACTCCTCTCATTCATATATATGTTTTTTAATTATATCTCGTTACTTCTAATATGCAGTTTCCTATATTTTCTTTAGAGTTCTAAAGTGTCTATTTTGATCTTCAGTTAAGTGTCAATCCAATAATGTTATGAAGTTAAACTTCATTCAGTGTTCTTTAGGAGTAACTTTGGATCATAACCTAACTGGGTTCCCTCACTTATCTAAGATTACATCAAATTGATTTTTAGAAGTAATCTTTTTTGGAAAGATAGATAATAATACTTACATTATATGGTCTGGTTTTTCAGCATTCACATATGCTGTGGGTGAATATTGTAGTCCTGTGTAAAAAGACATTCTCACATTACACTTTTGTATAAGCTTTTAAATATTACACATATGTCTATTCCTATGCTATTCTTAAAGATATACCTTCATCAGATATGTCTCATAGAAAATATATACAAATTGTTAATCCAATCTTCCTTGCCAATAATGCAGATCGTAATTTCAGTACCAAACAATTGCCTCAAATCAAGATCATTTTTGATGTTCAAACAAGAATGTGCAATCGATGAATTGTGATGGACAAAAATGAATTATTATGTGATTCCAAATGAATTTGCTTTTTCTGATTCATCAATAATTCCAAGTAGATTTGATGTTCCCAGAATCAACTGGAGTCTCATCAACAGATTTACAATGACACACATTTGTGGTATTTGTGTGTTTCATAACTGGAATTTACGAGACCTTGATTATTTCAAATATGTGCAAATATAAACTGTGAATCACACAGATAGTCTCTGCCAGATTTATGACTATAGTAAGTGAATTGGAGATTTTAATAAACTCACTTGTGCATTTAAATCCTGGCTGTCATTTATGCAGGAGTCTTTATTTTATCTTCTTAAGGGTTAAACTGCCTCAATGCCTATAGTAAATAAATAATAAATAATATTTTATTAAATGACATATTTGTTGCAAAAATTTTAGCAATGTTAAACAGAATTATAAAAATAATTATTTTTCTTTTTAAAGATATGTAAATTTCCCCATAAAACTAATCAACAATTTAGCATTTAACATTCGCCTTAAAAATATATTTATCTCAAATAATTATAATTAATAGTGATAAAATAGTTTCTACAACCAAAGGATCTAGTAAATTATATTAATTTTTATAATTTTTCTGATTATATATCTTTTTGTTTTAGCATTTAAAGAAAAAATAAATTAAAAATTTAAATGAGTTATTTTTTTATATTGAGGCCTCAGAAATGGATTTGATAAACTGTGATAGTCCTGGTTTAGAATAGTCTTTCCCTGACTAGATCAAGGTATGACCCCTTTTTACTATTTTCAATAAACTTGTTTCTGCATATTTGTAATTAAAAGCAATTTTAATAAATCAAAAAAAACCTTATAATATATTTTTTCAGTGGAAAACACATATACACCTGGGTCTCATTTTACACGGTAGATAGGTTCCTTAGAAAGTGCGCACAAAAGTAATCGCACAAAAATAAACATAACTTACCTTGAGAAATGGGGGATAGGTGTTGTAATTTTCAGAATTCACATAAAAGCAAAGCAGCAAGGAAAAATTACTTTAAAATTCACAAAAATTAAACAAATAAAGTATGACTAATAAAAAATTTCAAATATTTGAAAAAAATTAATACAAGACAAACTTTTTTTATTAACTACAGTATTTAATTTTACATTTTTCATACATATTTTAAACATTACTGCTAGCATTTGTTTGTAAACTGGTAAGAAATCAGACTCAATGTGATGTGATGTATTGTGGCTTCTCCTTAAACAAAGTCAATAATTTCTCAGCAATTATGTCCAGAGAAACCTGTTAGCCACTTTATTGTTATTCATGATGGATGTACAACTAGCACCACATTCAGTCTTGTGCTGTGTTAAGAGTTTTCTGTTTCTATATTAAAAAATGAGATCACAATCAAAACAAAAAGATTATACATTATCATTAGTAAGATTATTTTCAGTTTATAAAATCTTTGTTGTTTATTTTAAAAATCTATGATTATTTATTTCTGTTATACCTAACAAAATACGTTTTAAAAGTTTAAAATTTTTGAATATTTATTGTGATATTTTTATATGTAAGTATAAATCCATTATTATTATTTACTCATTAGTATAAGTAGGTTATTTATATAGTGGTTAAGATTCTAAATAATAGCTTCAGGCCATATTCACATTAGCTGATAATATAATGTGATATTTTTGAAGAAAAAAGGATTTCAAGACAAAATAAGTTATTAATAATTTAAATTTCTTGATATCTAATAAATATAGTGAAATATGAAGGATATTAAGAAAAAACATGAATTGTATAACTTCAAAATCGCATTAAAATAGTCCACATAAAATGAGACCCAGGTGTATTAGAATTTTTATTATACATATTGTACTGGTAATGATAGCGCTCCATGAAAAATCGTGTTTCCAATTATTAAAAATAAAAATTTTCATAAATAATGCAAAAGTTTTAAAATTGACTAATAAATAATGAAATCACTTAGCTGCCCATAAATAAGTAAATTATAATATCTCATTTGAAAAAAAAAGGAAAATAATCTATGAAAGTTTAAAGAGTAATTGGAAGGGGGAGAAAATTAAACTTTGAAAAATTAAAAATAGTTAAATTTCAAGTAATTAAAAGTTAAAAGTATAAAAGTTTGAGAAATAAATCTTTTACATAAAATTAAAAATACCTCTTTTCATTTAATTTAAAGAAATGGAAATATATATGTGCATAAATGAAGAGTTGATTTTAAATATAAAGAAATGTGTGTTAGTAAAATAGAATATGAAAGTTAAATATTAAAAAAATAAATGAAAGTTTATAAGTTAAAAGAAATTCCCTCAAATATTGCAAATACTCATAAGCTACATAAAAGAAATGAATTAGCAATGGCTACTAATTTAAAAAATACATAAACAACTGGATTAATTAATTAAAATCTTATCAATATTTAATCAAAAGCAGTGGATGAATTTTAACAATGGATATATCTGGCAGGTATAGAAACTAATTAACAGAATGACCATAGGTCATCACATAAATGGTCAGTTTGTTATCATTCAATCAGTTTTACAAACAGTCTTTAGTCAGTTTTGTCACGTTTCCAGATTCAGTGTTTTTCAGGACAATATAATGTTAGCAGTCATCAGAAACATACAGACAGATTCCAGCCTCAGTCCAATGGAACATCAGGAACCTGTGTTAAACTAATAATGCCTGCCTAATAATTTGAAGTCACCAGAGATATATAACTGTTATGAATAAGAGTATCATGAAATAGAAATCATACACACCTACACAGAAGCCTAAAATCTAATTTGGTAAAAACTCCCATGAAGCAGCAAACAGCAAGGAGTCAATGTCCAAAATCCTATAGGTAATAAATAACATTTTTTATTTCATTTCTGATATTAAATGTAGCCATTGCAATAATTTGAAGTCTACAGAGTCAATAAAACAAATGAATTCTATAGCATACATAAAATGAACTATTGATGTGTGTGTTTATGTTATAATATATTTTATTGTATGCATTAAGAATATGTGTATGGTTATTATATAAAAATATCATTGTTAGTCTAATTGAGAATTTATAAAAGTAGTTTAAAAAATTATAATAATAAGTATTTAGTTAAAATAAATTATCTTTAAAACTTAATATTTGGTCGGTCTATACTTTTACCACTAATTAAAGCAGTAATGTATTATATTATTCCTTTTGACTGAGCTAGTTAGGATTTCTTGGTGCAGAATTAGTTTACCATTCAGAGCATGTTAACTACTGTAGTTAACTGGCACCTGGAGTTCTCTATGAAACAAAAAAATGCTTTGACTGATAGGTGTTGAATTCTGCAGTCAAAAAGATCTATGTCATTCAAACATGGTTGCAGTTATATATATATATATTGTAACAAACGGGTTCGAATACACGCATATGTAAAATATGACATAATTGATAGTGTTAATGTAGGGACCATGTATAAACAAATAAATAAAAGAATATATGTAAACGGTCATTCGAATCCGGTTACAAGTAATGTAGATATAGCGTATGTGTGAGTATAAAAATACGTAGTTAGTATCGGAGGGGTTGCGATCACTTATATATGTAGAGCTGTATAAAGCGCAATTAATTATTCTTAGATAGATTTTATTCACATAGTTTTTTTTTGAGTTTATTAATAATTTTGGTAACACGTGTTTTCTTTTGTTGAGTCACCTTGTGAACATGTGAGGACTGAAATAGGATGAGTGAATTGCTGTAGGCAGTTTGGTAATAACTGGCGCCGGGAAGGCGGAAAACTGGTCTGTGGATATAGTTTTTTTTTGTGTTGAAGAACAATGGAAGGACTGGTCAGCGGCGTAGGAATATGCAGAAAGATTTTGAAGAGTTAAAGGTGAATACAAAAGAACTTTTTTTTTTGTCTTGCGCTCGAGTGGGGAAAAAGAAAAAAAAAGAGAGAAGCGGCTTGAATCCTAACAAGGAGGACGCAAAGATTTTTCTTAAGAAGTTTTAATATTTTTTTGTCAGAAAATGTCGGGGTAATTGGATTGTGCGCTAGTCGTTACTCGACTCCGAGGATACTCGTCATGAATTCACCTGACTGGACTTGCGAACTGTCATAATAAATCAAGAGATTTTGTTCCATAGAGGAAATGTTGACCAAAATCGTTCGAGATTTAGACCTTTGCGAGAGAGTACACCAACTACTCCACCTCTGAAACCTGTCGCCAGACCTAACGACCATTGGAACTGTTTGCCATCCGTGAGATCCACCAGATCAAGTTCGTGGCCAGACGTCAATACAGACTTGTTTAATCGCGTGAGTCCAGGTAAAGTGACACGTCACCAACTATTTTCAGTATATGTATCTCAATAAAGAATTTGTGTTACCTCAGTTAATTGCTATATTAAAATTTTATATTTAAAGTTAGATATATGACTATATTAATCATTCCGCTCACATATATATGTATTTGCATTATTTGGTGTGTGGATGAATGAGCGTGATATATGTGTGTGTATGATAATGGATGGCCTGAGTGTTTGCATAGCAATCATATATGTAGGTTCGAAGAGATTTATTGGGAGGGTATATGATCAAGTAGAATAAATCCCATCAGACCAGGGTTAGATTAAGGATTTCGAGCTTTAAGCTATCACAAAATAAATATATGCGTAGGACAGTGTTGGTTAATTTATAGCCTTGTTCTCTAGATAGACAGATGTCCCCAACCTTGAGATTGAGCTAGTTCGGTGCGTCACCACATCAGATAGATATCAGAACCTATATATATATGTTTTCGAGGAGGTAATTCCTACCTACTGGTAAGATTGGCGCGTGAGATGGGTTCAAACCATGCTCATAAATACCTCTCGTCGAAGCTTCGGGTGAGAGTCCATAATGGAGGAATATGGATATGTCGGTGGGTGTTATAATATATTGTAACCTTCTCATGCTCTCATTACTTTAATAATTGGGCCCACACATTTCCGGGCACCATAATCGTCCTTTGTGACCTTCCACACAACAACTAATCTAGCCTTATGTTGTGTCACTATAATCTGCGTTTGCAACCTTCACTACCCGAAGAATCAAAAATATAAGCATAAAAAAAACAAGAAATGTTAAACTAACAAGATGATTTCTTTATTGAATTAAGATAGCATAAAACTATAAATCTAAAGAAGATCACTAGGTGATTAATGAAGATAATAACTTCTGGTCAAACCAGCTTTAAAATCCACCAACAAACATTATGAAATCAATTTAATGTTTGTCCAACCAATAAATAACTAATAATTCTATCTATGGAATGATTATGAAATTAGCACGCTCTTAATTTTACATATTTGTAAGTGCAAGCTATATATAAGTCATGTGACATCTGACTTGTTACTATTACTATTATTATTTTGCTGTTGTGGCTTTAGCTAAATTAAAGAGCTAAGCCTACTAATATATGGAGTATCTGAATTAAGTTCAGTCCCATATGAATTTTTCAGTTGGAGAGCTGACTTTAAAGACATGTAGATGTCTAAAAGTTTCAGGTCTTCTTTTAACAATTATCTTTTAGATAAATGCTTTGCTTGAGTTGGTTTTTTAGATCTAATGTCCCAACTCCTCACTGAAGAGACCCATAGGTCGAAACCGGTCTGGGGATGGGGACCATTTAAAATAAAAATAATTTGAATGCCTTCTCTTGTAGTAGCATTTATCATAAATAAAAAAAAAAAGCTTGTTTAGAGCTATTAGCATGCTCTTAATTTTACATATTTGTAAGTGCAAGCTATATATAAGTCACGTGACATCTGACTTGTTACTATTACTAAAATTAAGTAATAAGTAAATTATGGTGTAAATGACTAACTGAATGATGAAAACTAAGTAATAATGAAACAGTAAAATGAAATGAGTCTTAGAATGAAGAGAAAAGAATGAAGATGTAGGAGAATAAGGAATGATTAAAATGATGATAGAATAAGAGTTAATGAATAGTTAAGATGATAAGAGAATAAAAGATAATGAATGATTAATCAATTCTGATAATGAATTAATGTCAAATGAGAATAAATAAATAAAAGAACGATCAAGATAAAATTGAAGAACAATGTTGATGATGGAAACTAAAATCTTAAACTATAAATTAATATTGTATTGAATGGTTAGAAGATAAGTTAAATAAAATAGGGATTCCAAGCTTGACAAAACCAGAATATTTATCATAAAGTCAAAACAAGATATACATTTTAAGACAAAAGAAGTAATTTACACCTTAAAGTTTGATTGACTTTCATAAAACAGTGAGTATAATATAACTCCAATCCAACTACAATAAACAACTAAATATAAAATTTACTATAAATTCAAATTCTACATTGCAACTTAATAACTTATTCTTCTCAGGGTTCAAGCAATTCAAAATTGTTATAACAAATATACTTGGGTCAGTGAGACGAATTATGCCACTACCCAAATATAATGCACAAAGAGCTCTTAATATAAACTTGAATTAACAACTGTATTTAGCAGTTCCAAAGAAACTTTTTAAATCTATAACTAATATAAACTTTAAGCTTCAATAAATAGGAATAACTTTGTAATAACTAAACGCAATAACTCACTAAATTTCTTTTTTCAAATAATTATAAACAAGGTGATCAAGATCAGTGAATGATAACTCTGTGGATTCAAATAAACTGATTAAATCCATATTAAAGGTTTAATCATTTAGTATACCATCTAAAACAATGTGCACTCTAGGTTAATAATATTTTGATTATTAAGTGATGATGCATTAGATGTACTCTTAAACGATAGGGCTTAACAAAATTCTTCTGGTATATTAACAAATAGTTAAATGTATTATATTGATGGATGATGTTTTCTATATATAATCTTCTGATATGTTGATAGCAATAACAATAATAATGTGTGTGGTGATTAGCAATAGGACTACAGACAACTAAATAAATTTTTAATACAACAAGGTTTATTTACAGTGTTTACAAAATTTAGTTCAGAGACATTATCTGAAATAAACAGACATTACCCTACATTAAATAAAATCAGGGATTGAAAAATAATTAGATATTCCATTGACTATACCCATAGTAAATATGACTAACTTATACAATGATTTTCAGAGTATCACATTGCTGTTTATATTTCAATTATTATCCTATCTCATAGAATAAGATAGTTAACTTTCTTTAAGCTAACATAGCATTTAAATTATAGAACAAAATATATTTATGTCTTTGGGATATACTCAACTTTTTAAATCTAAAACTCTACATTATAATTTAGTGTATTAAACTGTAGTTATTTGATTTGTCCGAATATGATAAGGACAATCGCCACATGCAGCACAATTAATAATTTATTATAATTTAAGATAAATAGATTTAGTGTATTAAAGTGGGAACATACATCAAAAGTCAACTACACACATGTCACTAAAACATTGTCTATGTCCACAACACTATCATTTTAATAGTTAATATATCTCACCGATGATCCATTGGTGAATCACTACTTGATGAAAAATAAATCAACATTGTCCACATATATCTCTTACTCTTTCATCTAGAAATTCTACCATTACTATTAAACTTTGGTTGGTCCATTTATCAACTGATGAAGATCTGACAACTTCACACAGACACTATTCCAACTAAAAAACACTATAGATAGACCAGTGTCCCTTAATCTAACTTTAACTTATCCTTGCTATTTGATTAGGAAATACTAAACTTCACTATACACAGTGGAAAACTAACTATATAACATCATGAGGGATTTAAACAATAAACGGAGGCTCTACATAACAACATTATAGTTGTACAATAATATGGCCAATTCTAATACCTTTCCATAGGTAATAAAGTGGGAGCTTTACTTTATCACTGGGAAATAGAATTCAGACCATGGATATCCTCTTGGGACTAACTAGGCTATCTAAGCACTAATTATTAAATAGCTTCAATAATATCATTCTCTCATTTAATCAACATTGGGAGATTCTCTATCAGCCCATGCACAATATTAATATTATTCTATTTGATGCCCTTATATGTGGCATGCACTTATCTGCTGACAGCTGTCACAAATTCATATCAATCCAATAGCAAGATAAAATGATCCTAATAATAAAAGTGGAAATATCATTACTCCATTTCACAATGCAGAAACCATTAATATATTGATAAACAAATCACCCACATAAAGTCAAATGACCATTAATTATTTAAAAATAATAATTATACTATTATTATAGCAAGCAATACATACGTAAACAATGAAGATTAACCTACACTTATATTTAAAGTAGACAGGTTCATAGGCAAGATTAATAAATAAAAAAGGCTTATATTATTTTTTTTCCTATAAGAAACCAATTAGATCATTATAGTATATCTTTGACAAAATTTAGTCTGTTGGTTTACCCTTTAATAAAATATTAAAATCTGTTTTAAAAAAAGTATGAGAGATAAATCTCTATCTCTCTCTCTGTCTAGATAAATGATATTTAATATGATGTTTTCCCTCAACTGGGAAAATAAAAATACAGGTCATAAATGTATATATCATTATACATTTTTTTTATTCTTACTTAAGTATATTTTATACCACAATAAATAAATAAAAAGAGAATTTCTGAAATAATACCTTACAAACACATATTACAATAATAGATCTAAGCCATACATAAAAATAAATGAACATATTCTTCCCTTGTATTTTTTCTTTCTTAATTCACAGTTTATCCTCTCTTTTTGAGCTGAATGATACAAATACTAATATAATGAGTAAATGTTCATAAGTAATGCACATGTATATTTTACAATTATTATCTTCAATTTTGACATAGAGAAATAATATTCACACTTCCAAGTGTAACACAATTAAACAGATAGGTTTATTCACT
Source organism: Epiperipatus broadwayi (assembly GCA_028023455.1). Lineage (NCBI taxonomy): Eukaryota > Metazoa > Onychophora > Udeonychophora > Euonychophora > Peripatidae > Epiperipatus > Epiperipatus broadwayi. Next base: position 419,507 of record JAQFVV010000361.1, read on the forward strand.
TTTCTATAGATAATTTTCCTTAATGACTTAGTAGGTTTATTACAATTTTTTAAAACAAACTTTTTATAATAATTTATTGATTTCTTCATTGGTTTGGCCTTCCGTGGCGATATCTGTAATAAGTTTAAAGGATTTGGGCAATTTTAAACATTTAAAATATTATTAATTCGCATATGGACAATAAAGATTGAAAAGTACAGATTTATTTTATTTCACGTTCATCAAGAAAGTAATATATATTTAACAATAGTAAGAAGACTTTATTCAATTATAAATATGATATTCTTGGCATTCTTAATTAATCTATTACTTTCCATTTCTATAATTAAGTAGATTGGTGCCATAGTGACTGGGCAGACGAGTTTTCCTTCTTACTAAGAATAAACAATAAATTCATGCATTTTCCTTTTACTTTATTAAAATTTATACGATTTTAAAATGACTTTTTGATTTGTTTACTATATATCATAATATTTTTCTTCAAAAGTATTTCAAATTATTTTTCTTGAGATTTTAATTTACAAGCATGCATATTTTTCTGCTTGATGATAAGAGAGCGCAGCTTTTTCTTTTAAGTCTAAATAATGTATGCATCATTTAAAAATCTGAACATTAACCAATATCAATAAAATAAAAATAATTTCTTACATTTTCTTGAATTGTTCTGTATCTGAAGTAATATTTATTTAGGTAAAGACTTGTCCACATGGCTTTGATTTCTTTTTCCAGTATAAATCCTAGGAATTATATGATCTGATGGAAAAACAGGGTTGAATGCAGTACAAGGTTTAAGGTTTTCGGTAATACAGCATCGATTGATCCACACCATAAGATGGCGCTGTTGCTATGCTAAGGCACATAAATATGCTGTTTACAAGGCCACTCATAGATTTTACGGCCTGTAAACTGTTCAACCGCTAAAAATGTTGAAGTGTACCCATTACCCTGTACCGATCGGTTTCGTCTGTTCATATAACAAGATCTAGCATCTAGGCAAAAGTACCTTGAGTCCAGTCATGCGCAAGATACATAAGTCAGGAACATTCCTGAACTCTGCCCTATTTGCCTATTTTCCAGATCTACCAACTTATGAGCAACAATTCCAATGATACTGATCTAATTTATTTCTACCCCATCGGCATCACAAAGTCATGACACAAAAAGACTCTTATTTTCATGTACAGGATATTATGATTAGCGATTTTCGATCATCTAGTAAGTGGAACCTTTTTTATATAACATCAAATCCATTTCTATTCAATAAATGAAACAATGACTTAGATATTTAGAAAGATATAAGATTTATTAAATCAACTTGGAATATATATGATTGCAAATGTTATTGGTGTTACAATGTAAATAAAATGGGTGTTTATCTCCCTTGGATGACATTAACCTCCCTTACAATGCTATAAAATGAACGTATTTAATCATCAATAACAAATAATTCATGGCTTTATTCTAATGCGGCTATTTATATGTCAATAATTTATCGATGGAATGGGATACATAAGGTTTTTAATAATAGTGCTAGACTACAGTTACATAAAGTTCTTTGAATCCACCATTAATAAAACAATAGCACTCGTACCAATACTTAAGTTTATTGAGTTGGAGGATAAGGATAATTATATTTAATTAATATTTGCATTTGCTATATAAGAACCTGTGTGGGAAGCTAATTTGGGAAATAATAATAATGGCAGAAATATCGTATCTGAAAGTGTGAATGAAACCTATAGAAAAAATGGAAATCCATTTAGCGTAATCATAACAGTGCGGTTTAGGAGAATTAATAGGCTTTTAACGAGAACAAAATATGGGAGAGCGGTACATGTATGATGGCAATGGAGAGATCTATTCTAAGATCCAAGAAGATGCTTCAATTCACAGTTAAAGAGGGTGACTCTCTGCAAACGTCAGCAGGGTCGGATCATAAACAACGAACAATGCGCTTTATTGAATTGCCATAGGCTGGACTTTTGCCAGAGCGAACCCTATGCAATAATATCTCACGCTGAAGAAATCCAAAGAGGTTTTCCAAACCTTGTCCTTGGTATTGGAAGTGAAAATGAACGAAGCACAAAGATATATATAATGAAAGGCCGGTATATACGTAACACTTGCATTAATATAAATAGATATATTTAACTAAGGAATAAATAATTATCGCCTATCTTTATTAATAAAACCCAGCGTACCGGTATGATTTGATTACTACGTGGGTATGGAAGAATTACATTTAATGCTAATATAATATAGCTCATAGAACTAAAGGATCCCCCCCATTTATTAATTCTTAAAAAACAAAAAAAATCTCCACAAAATATAAAAATAATATATCTTTTTTTTTTTATTTTTAATAAATAAATACTTTTATTATTATTAAATATATATATAAAATCATGGGTGTTTATTTTTTTTAAAAAAAAAATATTTTTTTTTTTATTATAAAAATTTTTTTTGATTTTTTTAATTACGCTTTTTTTTTATAAACAAAAAACACATTTCTAAGAAAAAAGATTTTTACTTATTTTTTTAAAAAAACACTGTACAATAATTATCAAATTCTGATTTTATTTCCCCAGACTGGCAGGCACCCGCTATACTAAGAATAACAAATTTGTTTTTAAAAAATACTAGATTAACTACCCTCTGAAAAGTAAGGAGGGTTTTCTTTTATTAAGAGATAGCGTAAGCATTTGCGATTCTGGGGGAAATTATCGACATATAGTTTAGTATCAGAAAGTATAAAATATAATAATGAAAAAAAGTATTGCCACATAGATGTGAAATTAAGAACTAATAATTATTCAGGAGAGGTTTAATGTAGGAGAGATTACAGCTAAGTTATATAGAGAGAGAACAAGGTGTAATTAACAAAAAGATAAGAATTTTACAAATTGATTCATAAATAATATTAAATTTTACAAATGAAAGCTTTACAAAATGTTTAAAGAAATAGATAGGTGAGAGTTAAAATTATTCACGGTAACTTTAAAAGTCTAGCAGCATTTGAAATGATTATCTCTGTAAAATGTGGTGTTTCTTTTGATGATTTCAATTCCCTCGGAAACTAGATCTAGTTTGTCAAGCATAGTTATTCAGGCAGGCAATAAGTTTATTATTTAACAAATAGGCATATAATTATAGTCTATGAGTATCGGGATCCATGGGCACAGATTCCAGGGAAGGCCATCTCGAATGGCGAGAAAGGTGACTTAGATTTACTCAGTACACATTGAAATTAACGAATGCAAATTTTCTTGGTGACTGCTCTCATTGACTGTCCTAGTTACTCTAACCAATTAATTCGTAATTATTCCATGCCTTGGTATTTTTGGAATCTTTTTCTGATTGGTCATTGCTAATTGTTATCTAATTCAATTAATTTTTAAAAGAATTTGTACATACAATTTACCCATTGTGCTGGAAGATGCCATTGTGAGATAAGTTTTCAATTCGAAATTAAATTGATAAAAAAAAATATTTGTAACAAAAGTAAATCAATTAAGTTTAGTTTTTAATTTTGATTTTAGAGAAACTTTTAATTAAAGTTATGTTAGAATATTATACAAGATTACGCTTCTCACCTTTAATTAATTTTGACTAATTACAATCGCATCTTCCATATTGGATTTAAAAGAAAAGTGGAGTTTAATGGCAAAAATAATTTAAAAACACAATTTTATAAAATTACATATAACGAATTTTTCCAATAAATATTTGCTCAGCATGTTTGTCTCTACAATATCTTTAGGTATCTGAGCTGCAATTAATAAATACTTATTATATCTTTTATAGAATAACAAAATGCAGAAAATATATTGATATTATAGCTTGTTATAATTAATCTTCCGTTCTCTATTGCGCATATGTATTCCCTCTTTAAATACTATATTTATTTTTATTTTGTGTGTTTAAATTCAGATATTTAAGCATCTATCTTTGTTAATAAATATGTTAGTTAATAATACTCAAACAAAAGGATAAAAAAATGTGTTAGTGAGTGGAATATATATGCAAGAATAGGGTTTGAATTTAGGTGGGCTGTGAAGCACAATCTAAATCTCAGATTCCACTTCAACCCCAACATCTCTAGTGTGTCGAACATTATTAGCGACGAGTATCCAAGACTCTCTATAGACATTACTCTTAACTATTGTACAGCGTATGATGTGAAGGTGTCTTTATTTTGAATGACCAAAAGTATATTATAAGGTGTTTTTTTTTTTGGCTTGGGTGTTGTTTTTTTTATTTTGGTTTGTAAAAATTGTAACAATTTTCCAAACGCCCCTGGTTTCATTTTCAGGGGTCAGAATTCAGGAAATGAGGAATATTAGTCACAATTTGGCATAGTTCACAATCAAGTCGCGCACTTTCCGAGACTTTTTCAAGATCAAAACATTTCAATGGCAGATGATTGTCCAGCGTTTCGATTTGTAGATATGCCTACTACAGAAGCAGATGCGGTGGCCTTTCTTCAACAGAGAAATATTTTCCTCACACAGAAGAACTGCCTTTGTGGTAGTTTAATGAGAGTAAGGCATTGTAAACCCTGTCAAATGGAATGTGAATCATGCCAATGTCGATGAAGGTGTTCCATCCATCATAGAAGGTGGTTTGAGGGCTGCTGAATGTCTTTTTTGAAAGCGTTACGGCTAATCTATTACTGGAGCCGGGGTGAGCTCACAGTAAAGCATATGGCAGCTGAATTACAAATGTGTAAGAATGCAGTAAGGCATGTGACCATAGCTATTAGAGAACTGTGTCGAGAAAGCTTTACATGTCACCGAATAGGTGGTCCCAGTATGACAGTGGAAGTGGATGCAATGATTTTTGTTCTTGTTTGTTTTTAAAAGAAATCAAAAATATGTAAAGACCCATCATTAATTTTTCAAAATATATAAATTAATTTTTGATGTAATTGTTGTTTTTATGAATAAATACATGTTAAATGAACCCCCCAAAAAAAAAATATATGAAAGTTGTTTAAAAAAGCACGAAAAAATAAAGTAAAAAAAAAGACCGTATCAAAAGCGAAAAAAAAAAAGTTACTTTCAAAAAAAAAAGACCGTAATCCAATTTTGTTAAACAACAAGTTTTAAAATAAAAAAAAGGTTTTAAAAAACGTATTAAAAAAATAAATTTTAAATCAATTTATTTATTTACAAAAAAAGAAAATACGGTCCAAAAAAAAAAATCCAAACCCCCAAAAAAACACGATAACATTACAAAATAATAATAATCAAATCAGCCCGGTAAACATTATATGTAGTCGTTTTTCAGTAGCAACAGCGCCATCTTATGGCGTGGATCAATCGATACTGTTTTACCAGGTTTTTATTCCATTTTTTTTAATGAACACTATCTTATAATCCCATTTGAGTAGATTTCATTTCTTTTGATTTTTTCAGCTTTTTTTTCTTCCTTCTTTTATAAGTTTAGATATTGAAGTTCTCTTTTCATTTATTTTTTTCTTAATCACCCCCTTACAACTTTTTTATATTATATATAACTTGTATTGCACTGCATTGTGGTACCAAATGGACCAATAACAAACACTTAGTATGTATATCATTAATATTACTCCATCTACCTTTATTTTTAATAACTACTCATAAAATTCAAGACTGGTTTTAATTCACTACAAAACATGCTTAAGGGATTGACTGTAATTATTCATTTTAAAAGATTTATAAATTTAATTAATTTATTTATTTATTTTTCAATTGCTATTCATCAGTAATAAAATAGTAAACATTTTAATCTACCAATTAATAATAATACTGTTAAAATTTTATCCCTATTCAAGCCTACACTGGGTTTGAAATCTCTTCTCCACTCAAGCAGATTTTTTTAGTGCATCCAGAACAGTCTTTATTTAAAGTTATTTATTAAGCTTTTAATGCCATATATATCTTTGTGATTTAAAATTTTGGATTATTTAATACAAATAAAAGGTCACAATATATATATATATATATATATTATATATATATATATATATATATATATATATATATATATATATATATATATATATATATATATATATATATATATTATTAATCATGTCTGTTTCCAATTATAATAAAATATATATATTATTCAAAACAATACAATAATTAATACAGTAACAATATTTTAAACAAATATATACCAATTTAATAGAAGTACTTTCAACTATCTATGTAGTCGTTGTCAACTAGATTCAAATTGTATTAGAAAAAACCGTTACAAATGTAAACAAAAGTAATCGTCATACATCAATTTTCCCACATTCATTAATTTTTATATTGGCTGCCTGTCTATTTATCAACTGTTGCTTTTCACTTTTTATTAACATAGCTTCTTTAATTTTGCGTTTATTATTATTTCTTTCAATACACAGAATTTTAACTTTATTAAAATCAAAATCAAAACCATAATTACATGTTACATTATGATCAAAAAATACTGATGGTGATACATCATCATTTCTAACATTCTCTTGTCTTGATTTTTGCACTGTTTATATAATAACAAATGCTCCCTTGATCTTTTCTCCAATGTACATCGAGATTCCCCAATATATGCCTTTCCACAAACACATAGCCATTTATATATTGCACAACTTTGATTTAAAATACTACACCTATTTTTTGAATTATTTATTAATCTATTTAAATTAGGAGTAGTATAAAATGCAACTCGACATATATTTTTATATATCTGTTTTATAAATTTAACCTGTTCATTACAAATAAATGGTATTGATATCCAAGTATATTTTATTTTATCAATATCTATAGCATCTAAAATATTTCTATTATTATTAAACTTAGTAACAATATTATAAATTAATTTATGATCATATCCAACATTTAACAAATCCATAATAAATACATTTATGTTACTTATTTTATCAGAACTATATTTACATAATTTATTATTCCTAAATAAAAATGATTTTAAACCGGATAATTTATGTGCTATTGGCACATTTGAATACCAAGGAATATATCCTCTTTTTTCAATATCTTTTATTACCATACAATAATCTAATTTATTTTTATTATCGTGTAACTTTCGTATCCCTACACTGAATTGCTCTTTCTTCAAAAGATTTACTCCATTTTAAACCTTCTAAACTATTTAATTCATTGAATAATACATTTATAATATCTAAACTTCCACAAATGAAAACATCATCAACATACCTGTAATAAATTTTAATACCTTGGCAATATATATTAGTATTAAGAATTATATCTTCATATCTTGATACCACAAAACTACATATTTGTGAAACTACAGGAAGTCCCATAGGCCATCCGTAATCCATTTTATAATAATTTTCATTAAATATAGCATATATATTTTTATCAATAAAATATAATACATCATTTACAAATTTTACTTTTTTAAATTAATTTATAATATTGTTACTAAGTTTAATAATAATAGAAATATTTTAGATGCTATAGATATTGATAAAATAAAATATACTTGGATATCAATACCATTTATTTGTAATGAACAGGTTAAATTTATAAAACAGATATATAAAAATATATGTCGAGTTGCATTTTATACTACTCCTAATTTAAATAGATTAATAAATAATTCAAAAAATAGGTGTGGTATTTTAAATCAAAGTTGTGCAATATATAAATGGCTATGTGTTTGTGGAAAGGCATATATTGGGGAATCTCGATGTACATTGGAGAAAAGATCAAGGGAGCATTTGTTATTATATAAACGAGTGCAAAAATCAAGACAAGAGAATGTTAGAAATGATGATGTATCACCATCAGTATTTTTTGATCATAATGTAACATGTAATTATGGTTTTGATTTTGATTTTAATAAAGTTAAAATTCTGTGTATTGAAAGAAATAATAATAAACGCAAAATTAAAGAAGCTATGTTAATAAAAAGTGAAAAGCAACAGTTGATAAATAGACAGGCAGCCAATATAAAAATTAATGAATTGTGGGAAAATTGATGTATGACGTATTACTTTTGTTTACATTTGTAACGGTTTTTTCTAATACAATTTGAGTCTAGTTGACAACGACTACATAGATAGTTGAAAGTACTTCTATTAAATTGGTATATATTTGTTTAAAATATTGTTACTGTATTAATTATTGTATTGTTTTGAATAATTATATATATATATATGGCTTAGTCACGGGTACCTTCTGAGTATTATGCTTAAATTGCATTGCTGTAGATCGAATTAATAATAAATAATTGTATCATATTTTGCATGTATAAAAGTAAGTCATACAATTTGTTTTCATAAGTTTAGATTTTTTATTAAAAATTTCATGTCAGATTGAGTTCACCAAGTGATCTACGACCCCATCTAGTTCAATATATAATTTTATATTTTCCATAACTGTCTGTTCCACTTTGACTACTAATATTTTTTAATTTTTTTAGAAATATAATCTAAATAAAAAATATCTAATGTTGAATATTATAATGTCAAGTATTCCCATAGATTTTGAAATCATAAATATTGTTTATAACCAACATATAAAGGTCAATAATAATTTTGCAAATATAAAATGTTTTTCTGCTGGAGTTTGGATAAGAATCTTAAATCCTGACATAGAAAATAATTTATCACCACCATTTTTAATCATTATAAGTCCAACACAGGTTGAAGGCCCTTCCAAATTTATTCATGTTTATCAGAACCCTAGTTTTTGTCTCCCACAGTATGTTAGGAAACTTCTTTATTTCATTAACCCATCTTCCAAGTAGTATTTACTTAGGCCTTTTATCATTTCTAGCAATCTACTTTAAACCTTCAACTGTCTAACTATTATCCTTCTTTCCAGAAAGCTGTCCATCCCTGCTCCATTTCAGCATTTTAATTCTTTCCATCATCTCAGTGATACCTGTTTGTTCTCTCACCCACATACTTTGATTTCAATATCTTGCTGTTAATCTTCTCCATACTTTTTTGAGTAGTCGGAAATCTCAGATTCATAAGTATTTATATAACATATTTAATCTAACTTTAAATTTAAACATTGAAATATGTATGTTTATGGATTTCAAATAACTTACTTTCATTAATTGTAAACACTAGTAAAGTAAAGAAGGGGCATATTGTAATAAATAAGTGTTGAAACTATTTTCAGAGTGCAATTTTCTTTAAAAATAATTGCAATTACAAATAATCACAGTGCTTCTGCAGAACAACATTCATAACCCACTTAGAGGTTATAATCAGCAAATTGTGAATCCAGTGTTTAAAGATAGAAATATGAAACTTATATAGTAATCTTTACATTCATTAGCCATATGCATACAAATAGAAAATCTGTATTAAGAGCAAAATTTTATTAACAATAAAAATACTGTATGGATTAGCATGCTATCGACAGATAATTGTCATCGATGTAGAGATGATTGGAATAGAACATGCTAAGCACTACAGGATTTTTATTGTTAATAAATGTTTGCACTTAATACAGTATATATATATTGTAATGAATGATCCTTGATTCACATATCCTGATCACGAGGGCACCATTAGTCCGAAAATTGGAACTAGACAAAGATTATGTTGTGGAAATGGGATGGAGCAGAATATGGGAAAAATTAGACTGGGGAATGTAAAATTAAGTAACTAACAAGTATTTCTTGGTATAATTGCTGAGAGATTCTTGACTTCATTTAAGGAGTAGCTACAGTACATCACATCACATCACATCACTAGACATTTATTTTAAGGGTTGATAGGATATGCGAATCGAAATGCGCCAGACTAAACTCAGGGAAAAACAAGATATCTTAAATATTGTTTAGACAATTGAGAAAGCGAAGCACAAAGACAAATGTCATCGAAATTAAGTTTAAACAAATTTTAAAATTTTTATTTAAGAGCAATAGGATTATCTCAGGTATGTACCAGAAAGACGAAAACACAATTCTCTGGCAGACTTACCGACTCTCTAATAACGAATTCTACAGGAAGGAAGGAATTTCACTCAGCAGAAGATTCACCAAAACATTGGTTTTCACTTTCAGATACTTAAACAATACACTTTTGAAACAAATCAACGAAACCAGTGCCAGCGAGCTTTCCGAGGTCTGAAAAAGGTGTCGGACCACAAATGTCATCTGTCAGTAGAAGCTGCACCTATTATTACATTTAAAATAAAGGTGATTGATCCATCTCAAGAACAACTGATAAATATGATCGGAAATAAAAGGAAAACAAACAATTAAAACTGGCGAATCCCCAACCAAACAATTGGTGAAAACTAATCTAAGAATTAAAGGTCTCAATAGGAGACAAGTAAATCATTAGAAAATCAGTTGCGTCTGCTCCAGAATTTAAAGAAAATGAATTACCAATAATTATAATTAAAAAATAAATTTATGACACAAGTTCTGAGTACACGCTCTGATAAATTTCAAGCTATACAAGTAAATACAAAATAAATCTATTGGAGAGTGCACATGAGTACGAAAATATGAAAGCTATAAATACTTTAGCAGCGAAAGTCTCTCTCACCTGTAACTTACAAAAGGGATAAATATTATCTTCCCGCTGTTGACTTATAAAATTACTAAGCAAAAACAATTATAATTTCCACTTTCAGAAATATAAGAAATGAAGACTATGGAAATAAAGTCGCCAGCCAAAAGATTTGGTGGTTTGTAAAAGCCAAACACAGTATTTAAAATTAATTCAGGGCTACTAAAATAATTACAGGTAAGCATTCAAAATATACGTGACTGCCAAAGCATTTAGTCAAAGTTAGGCATAAAAATAGAAAACTCACTTGTCACTCTCCAATAAACAAAATTGAAAGCAAACTTTGAATCTTAAAACTAAGATTCCGAGACACACGGCAGAATATAAGAAATCACAACAAATATTACATATGAGGTTAAATATTACTTATGAATACAGATTTATAATTAGATTGAGTGGAGATTTAATGAAAAGAAATTTACCCTGGAAAGAATAAAAGAAAATTTCATCTTACGATAAAGCACAGTTCGCATAGAGTGCGCACGTTTATCTTTAGTCCATTTTCAGGTCCTTTGACAGCAGCAAGGCAGAGGCAGTGTTTATTTTAGAGGCTCATGGCATGACTGAATTAGAGCTGGCAGGCGTGAGTCCATCCTTTGTTTAAGCTAGCAAGACATCCTGATGATGGTAAAACTCATAGCGGTAGATTTTGTCATCTTGCACAGTAATGAAGTCTGTCAATAATTGCAAGTTTTTAGCAGAAATCAAATGTCCGAACTGCTACCCAAAATGGTATAACTCTCAGCAGCTGATAATCCAAGTGTCTCTCTGAAATACTGAATCTCTCTATCCTAAATTGGCAGGCTATCCTTGCCTCGCTACATTTCCCACGAAAAACTTTCCTTAGTGTCTAATTCTATATCTTAGGCAGAACAAATATTAATTTTACACTCAATCTAATTTAAGAATTCCAACCAGGGATTATTGTAGCAGTGAAACCTTTGGTAGTGGTTTAATATTTTTATGCTGGTCTGGTTAAATTTTGGATTTGGGGTAGATTTGATTATATATTGACTAGTTTAGCTTTATGCTTGTAATGTTTATATATATATTGAAACCATTTACACCATCATCAGTGTATATTTACATTTTTAAAATTTTATCTCAGCTGAATTCAAAACTTTATTCTTATCAAACAAATTTTTCTACAGTTATTCTTTCATTCCAAGGGTGAATTTTTACAGTGACGCATGTATTACTAATGGCCCTTCCCATATGAAGTTTTCCCGAAAACAAATCGAGTCCTTCACCTCTTATAAGAAGTTTTTCTGAACTTTGGGTCATTCAAAGGGCTAAGTGAAGCAACCGACAGAAGAACACATACATATCAGGTAATGAAATGGAATCCTCCTAGCTTTAATGTAACTTTTAATTAGACCTCTACATTTATGGACAACATATATTTTTTTTTGTTCATTGCCAAGTGCCAATCTCATTATATTCAAGAATTGTAGGGCCTATTAAATATTTATTTGATTCAGCCTTTTAATTAGTTGCCCGTCTTAATGCTCAGGGGTGGTAGCGCCTTGTGCCGGAGAAAAAACGAAGGTGAACAAAATTTCAGATCAATTCTATCTATATCTTTCTATTCTCTTTTATTCCCATTAAAGTTTAAACTAAACCTTACAATCATCACATACCTTACTATCTAATCTGTCTTGCTATAAATTATCATTCAATTCACACCAGCACGCACGTGTATAAGATTTTGGAACTTAAAATTCTATAACGTGTATCGCACTAAATCAATAATTTAATTACAGATATACTATTACTTATTCAAAAAACACAATCAATAAATGGCACACATATACATATAATAAATATTTTTAATGAATTATTATTATTAAGGAGAAGACAATAAAAAAATAATAATACAGGTATATTACGAAATATTCTCGCAATTAGGTTGAATTAACTTTAAAAATTTAAAATGGCATAATAAGTGTATATTTACCGGTATAGTATAATTTGAATAACTGGCTTATGTGTTTCCGAGTGCACTTGCAAAATGATTCCGGGGATCCTACCTAGGCAAATATGGGGTCCATCACTTCCACTTCATATTTCTTTCCTTTAGTCCCTCTAAAGTGGCATCTTCAATCTTCTGTTCCTTATTCTTTCGGCTTAATTCCAGAATGGCATACGATCAACACTGGATTCAAATAGCTTTAGTTATGTAGGGCAGTTAGAGATGTTGACTGTGGAATATATTTACGTGGCATATTAAAATGGCTGGAGTCCAAACACTGACCAAGCACGATGGTGATTCTACCCCATGCAATCCATGAGGTCACTCATATATGTAGTTCAGTTTGCACTATTTACTTCTCCAACTTTCTACTTTTCAGTTAATATAACAGCTTTTCCTAATAATTTTTCTTCAATAAAATTCAGGATATCTGCACTCCTTACACATCAGACTAGCAGAGCTCAACTGTCCCGTTTCTTTCAAATTAATTAATCAATCCCAGTTGCCTCCCTCCTGATCACTGGTATTCTTTTGTTTCAAAAATAGATTTTTTTTAAAAATGTCAAACAAAAAGAAAACCACTTAGCGATCTTGACTTTTACTTATATCTCTTTTTCTTTTAAATTTCTGAACTTTTAATTACAAATCCTTTTGTCAACTTTAACCAAACAAAAGAGATCGAAAATAGTTCAATAACTAATGGCATTCCATGTTCATATTTCTTTCTTTTTGATTTTTAATCAAAATTATTTCTGAAAAATCCATTTAATTAAAACAAACACACAAAAAAATATATCCATTCAAGCAGTTGGATTTGGCTTTCTTTATTTTTCTTTCTTTTTATTGAACAATGCGATCCGTTTGGCTAATTCATTCAGGAAGTTTATACTTACGAAAGAAATTTTTCTTTTACCTGCTTTAAAGTCTTCTAAATTTCTACTTTCTTGTTCTCAACAATAATATTTACCTACATATACATATGCCACTCATAATGTGCGCTTGGTATGTGCGACTTTTACAAATAATTATATAATACTAATAATATATAAATAAATAAATAAAAAATATCTACAAACTACATTTTCATTTCCTTTTTGTAACAGGGTTTGAACCCAGTTCCTGTTACAATGCCCCCCTGTTGGAAAGACTTCAAAATGAGGTTTATTTCAGTTTGAAGGCTACCAAAGAAAAAAAACAACTGACCCTAACCCTTTCCTATATGTACATGTCTTTTCCCTTCCCTTCTGTTTCCCATAAACTTCATTTTACTATTTGTTATGGCTTTTGGTGGTTAGAATCCTTTCCCTGATCATCATTTCTCCATTTGCCTCGATCTATAGGTTTATCCTGTTCGCTTTCATTCATATCTATAGCATTTAATACCTCAGCCACCTCTTCAATCGATGACCTCCCATTCCCTATCAGCATCTGTTCGATCCTTGTTGGCAAGTTGTGCCTGATGATTCTAATTATATGTCGCTCCATCATATTTCATTCGTCCAAGGTTCGCAATTTAGCCACTTGTCGCCGAAAAAATTGCATGTAGTTCTCTTGCCCATTTACTCTATATTTTTTGTGCATTATACGGTATCTCATGACCTCTTGATGCTCTTCCAACCAAAACATTTCACACACAGCTTCCGTATACTCTTTAGACGTTCGAGGTTGGCAAAATAGAGAGACTCCCACCATGATAATGCACTCCCCACCAAGTTGCTACATGCTATTATTACCTTGTTCCCTTCCGACATTTCATTTACGTTAAAGTACCTCTGTAGGCTCTTGAGGTGCTCTACTGGCGCCTCTTCTATTTGACCAGAGAATGAACGGATCTTAAGGAATTGGTTAACATTTTTCTGGCTACCTATCCCTTTCTCCATGATTTGCTGCTCTTCCCTTATCTTCTCTCCTATTATGACTTGGTCTGTCCTCTGTATTTTCCTCTACTTCTAACTTATCTGTCACTTGCTTTTCACTCTCCTCCACCTCTGCCTTACTGCTTCCTATTTCTTCACACAACTTTTTCTCCAGTTCTGCCAAACCCTTTTCATTTTCTATCTGCATCTGATAACCTTTCGTTCATTTCTACCTTTACCTCCCTTATTTCTTTTCATAACCTTTCTTCCATTTCTCATAACATTACCATGATCTGTTTAAACATGTCCATTTCCTTTTCCTTGTCTGACGTTTCTCAATCCATGTTGCTCTGTGACCTAGTTTTCATCCGATTTTAATTTTATATTATTTTTGTTTAATGCGATTAACAATACGTGCTGGGTTCAATGTCCCAGCCCTCAACCATTTCTCCATGTAGTATTTATTATTTTTCCCTTTTTGTTTTTGCCCTATTTGTCTATCTACCATTAAATTCTATTATTATTTTTCTCTTCCCAGAAAAATATTTATCTGAACAGCACTAATTTTTACACTTAAAAAAAAAAACAACTATATTTCCTCTCTTTTTTTTATTTTTTAAAAAAATGTTTTCTCCCTTTGATTTATGCACCCTCTATATCCTTCAGCTGCATTCACCCTATCGCTCTCTGTTCTTCAAAAGCCCTGTCATTGGGAGACCAATGAAACCATTTACACCATCATCAGTGTATGTTTACATTTAAAATATTTTAACTCAGCTGAATTCAAATCTTTATCCTTATCAAACCAATTTTTCTACAGTTATTCTTTCTCTCTGAGGGTGAATTTTTACAGGGACGCATGTATTACTAACGGCCCTTCCCATACGAAGTTTTCCTGAAAACAAATCGAGTCATTCACCTCTTATAAGAAGTTTTCCTGAACTTTGGGTCATTCAAAGGGGTAAGTGAAGCAACCGACAGAAGAACACATACATATCAGGTAATGAAATTGAACCCTCCCAGCTTTAACGTAACTTTTAATTAGATCTCTACGTTTATGGACAACATATATTTTTTTTTGTTCATTGCCAAGTGCCAATCTCATTATATACAAAAATCGTAGGGCCTATTAAATATTTATTTGATTCAGCCTTTTAATTAGTTGCCCATCTTAATGCTCAGGGGTGGTAGCACCTTGCACCAGAGAAGAAACAAAGGTGAACGAAATTTCAGATCAATTCTATCTATATCTTTCTATTCTCTTTTATTCCCATTAAAGTTTAAACTAAACCTTTTTACAATCCTCATATACCTTACTATCTAATCTGTCTCACTATAAATTATCATTCAATTCACACCAGCATGTACGTGTATAAGATTTTTGGACAAGCTTCAATACACTCCACCCTCCAACTCTTCAACCATCCATCCAATTAAAAATCTGATAATGAAATGCTCAAAGGCCACCCTGAGGTCAAGATTCTTGGTCTGGTATTAGAAAAATTTAGAGACACCTGTCTCTATATGTTGAAATCAGTACTGAGATTTCTTACGTAAAGATCATCACAATCTTTTATTATTTGTTTTGCCTTTAATCAGCTATGTAATTTTTGTAAATATTCACTTATGTTATTTTAAGTATAGAGGATTTGAACTCAGATTTTCAAGCACCTTTCACCTATCCACACTATCTCATACAACTGATACACACGACCACACACATGTTGGCCATATCATTCTTGTCTTTGACAATCATTAGTGGTTGCTCTCTGGATGCAGCAAACTGGCACAGTTGTGAAAGAATTTTAACCACAAGTAATTGCCTAAATCAGCTGATCAATTAACAGGGGAAATGGTAGAAACATCATAAGTCAGAATAAATGAATTCAACATTGATAATCTGAGTGATTGGTCACTATATGCTCAGAGAATAGAAATTTACTCTATACTAAATAGTATTACTGTAACATTAGCCTCTTTACTTTGTTTCACATGCCATGCAAAACCAAAATCACTGAAGATACAGCTCATTTAGATCATCAAAGAATTCCAGTTTATTGCTCAATTACACTTGAGAGGCAGACCACAAGGGAAAAAGGAAAAAATAAAAGATGATGTCATAGGGCTGGGAGAAATAGCAAAATTATGCCTTTATGGCTAATACTTAAAGAAAGCTCTCTTTGAGTAACTATTATATGGGATAACAGATAATATTACTAGCAGTAAAAGACCTAACCTATGAAGAAACAACCAGACATGGAACATCTTTCAAATTCCCACTCCATCAAGTGAGAAAGTTCAGAAGTTGATCAGAACAACTTCAAACTACCATTTATGAAATATCAGGAGCTGAACTTAAAATAGATAAACAAATAAAATGTTTCCAATGTGAGAAAATCTGTCACAAAGCCTGTAATTGCAATGAATAAAAGGTGAAACTTGTAAAATGACCAAGAATCCCAAGAGAGGGCACGACGATACAGGCAAATAGATGGGGAAGTTTGCACAGAAGATAGTTTTTCCGGATAGTTGGAGTAATACAAGAATAAGATTGTTATTTAAAGAAAAGGGTAAGGATCATAGAAAGTTAAATAATTATAGATCGATAGTGGTAACATCAGTTTTATATAAAGTTTTCTCCTATATGATAGCTGGAAGAGTTGTAAAATGAATGGAAGAGAATAATGTACTGGGGGAAATGCAAGGAGGTTTTAGGTAAGATAGGCATATAGGAGATAGTTTGTTTGTAGTTACCCAACTTATGGATATGAGTAGGAATTCAGGTAGATTGTTATATATGAGTTTTATAGATATAGAGAAAGCATATGATAGAGTAAATAGAAATAGATTATGGGTAAGGTTAGCAAATTTGGGAATGGATGAAGCTTTAGTAAATATTATTAAGAAATTATATAAAAATAGTTATTACACTTACCAACTAGGGGATATAGAATCAGTTAAAGTTAAAAATGGGGTGGGTTTAAGGCAAGGATGCCCTATGGCACCTACTTTGTTTTTGTTGTTTTTGTATAAAATGGAGAAAGCAATAGAAATACTAGGAAGATGGGTAGAAATACCGTTAATAGGTGGCAAGGGAGAATATACTTTGTCAGGTCTTTTTTTATGGATGATATTTTTTTGTGTGCAGAAAGAAGAGAAGATATGGAAATTATGTTGAGGACATGTGCAAGGGTGAGTAAAGAGATGGGGATTAAATTTAGTGAAGAAAAATCAAGTATAGTGATGGTTAATACAGGGAAAGAGAAGATGTAGAATTTTTATTGGGGGATATAAAATTGTTATGGATAGATATAAGTATTTGGGAATCATCTTATGTAATCAGGAAAATTGCTTGGATGAATGGGAGAAAAAATTGGTAAATGAAGCAAAGAAAAGAAAGGGTTTGGTAAAGAAACTAACAGTATCTTCATATAATAAATATGATGTAGCTAGAATTGTATGGGAGGGAGTTGGAGTAGCAGGGTTAACATATAGTAATGATGCATTATGTGCTAGTAAAAGGGTTTTAGATTATTTAGAAAAAGTATAAAGGGAAGTAGGAAGACATGCATTAGATGCAGAGATGTGGACAGCAAAGGAGGCAATTCAAGGAGAAATGGGATGGTCAAGTTTTTATATGAGAGATGCAAAAAGTAAAATGAAAATGGTAGGTTGCAGTTTATGGATAGTAAAAGAATAGCCAAAATAGTGTTTAATTGCATTATGAGTAAAGGGCAGGTAACAAGATGGGTGAGAAAGGTAATGCAGTATGCAAAAGATTTGGATAAAGAATTTATATCAGTATACTTGTATAAAAGGTGGGATGATTGTGTTAGGAGGACTGTTGAGTGTAATAGTGATAAGGAATGGGATAAAAGAATAGAAGCATTAATAAAAAATAGGGAGTTGGAGAGATGGAGAACTAGTATGGAGGGTAAGAATAGTTTAAATATATATAGGAGTAAACAGAATATTGGTTGCGAGTTAATTTATGATAATAGTAAGGAAAGTACTTTATTGTTTAAGGCTTGAACGGGATCTTTAGCAACAAGAGAATATACATGTAAATGGAAAACTATGGGTGAATTAGTGTGCAAATTGTGGAAGGAAGGTATAGAAAATATTAGGCATCTGTTGATTGAATGTAAATGCTTGAAAGCATAAAGTGTACAAATAATGAAGTTATGGGAGAGTAAATATGAACAAAGGGATTATACAAAAAATGAGTTATTGGTTTTTATGCTGGGTTTGCAAAAAGATAAGGGGGATTTAGATATAAAGGCTATAGAGTTGACAAAGATTATGTTGTGGAAATGGGATGGAGCAGAATATGGGAAAACTTAAAGTGGGGAATGGAAATTGAAGTGGCTAACAGGTTTATCTGGCATAGTTGCTGAGATATTCTTGACTTCGTTTAAGGAGAAGCCACAGTACATCACATCACATCACATGGGGGGGGGAGTTTAACTGTGGTGGGATGAAAGTAAAAGTAGCTAAATAAAAACACTACTCCAGACAACTTGGAACAAATTCTTCTAAAAGCAAAAACAATAAACAAATTAAAGACTATGGAAATAAATAGTGTAAAAAAATGCCTCATTGGTGGATTTGGAAAATTTAATAAAGAACACAAAATTCCTCCTTTTTTTACCTCAAGGTCTGATTTGTCAAATCCTTTTATACTGATGATCACATGATGTCTAGATGAAGATATTGTTATAATTCCTGGCCTTAAACAATAGACTTATGAATTTTTATAAACAGAGCAGTAAAACTTCCATTTCATGATACTAAATCAAAACAATTTTCACAATGATTTTTATTCAAAATAAATGAATCATAAAATTTATAAATTTCTCAGATATTTATTTTACATATTTTAAATTGACCTTTAATAAACACTTTATTACTTAAATGTATTTTTAAGAAAATAAATTAATCTTTGTTAAATAAAAATATAAAATGATTAATTTTTATTACATTTAAATTACATTGAGTTGACATCTTCAATCTTTCTTAGGTGGGCCATCGAGTCCGAGGATAAATTCATTCACAAGTTAAAATTTCTCGATCTGTTAACATCTTAGATTATAGAATGATTTTGAAACCTTTTGGCATTGGAGGTACTGTACACTCAAAATTCCATTACTCCCTTTTGCTCTTAAATATGCAGGCCTAAAAAACTTTCTTCATAGAAATCTCTCAAGCTCTGCTAGTATGAGGCTGATCAGAAACAAATCTTAACAATATAGGATACTATCTTTAAAATATTAACACAATTACTACAATTTCACCCTACAATTGCTCTCCCCAATGATAAAAAATGGTCTAGTCTTCCCTACATCTTAAAAGTCGTTAATAAGCTAAAAATATTTGTACCATAAATATAACATTATTTTTCTTTCACCTTCATCTCTTAACAAACTTTTAAATAATTCCAAGGATAAATCCCCAAAGAGGCCTTATATCAAATTGTTTCTAAGATCATCTGCTCTGACTTTATTTGTTTAAAGAATATCAGGAAGCGCAAGCTAACTTGATCACTAGACTGGTTCAACATAATTATCTGTGCTAGGAAAAGCACTGAATATTCTTTTATATTACCATGAGTTGCTGTCTGGTCATAATTTTGATACTTCCCCAGTCTATATCATTTGTTCAGAGTGCAACAATCAAAAGAGAAAGGTTAAGGAGGCTTTATCAATTGCCAAATATATCCATGCCATCAATAAAACACTCCAGCACCCCTCTTTCTAAACAGTGGTGCTTATAGTCCCCCCCCCACTTCTCATTAGTATAATTTTCCTTTAAATATTCATTTTGATCTTGATCCAATTTATTGTTTAACACATACATTATTTATGGATGAATCAAAATTATTTAGCTTCAATAAATTCTTTCATATATCAAACCAAAATCTGTTTAGTCATTATATATTTAATATTTGCTTATTCATTACATTTTTTTAATCTTGTTTACTGGTGAAGACTTGGATGATGGAGGGAATAATATAAAATGTTGAAACTGTAATATCTGCACTTATGACTGTGCCAAGGTTATAACTGCAAGTCATACTGTGTGGTCAGCAAATAACGTTATACAATTCCCACGCTGTTCTTTCTTAACGAAGCTCTCCAACGAATGCCTTGCTCTGCAACTAATGCTCTGCTCTGCAACTAATGCCCTTCTCTGCAACTAATGCCCTTCTCTGCAACTAATGCTCTTCTTGCAACTAATGCTCTTCTTGCAACTAATGCTCTTCTTGCAACTAATGCCCTTCTTGCAACTAATGCTCTTCTCTGCTGCGGTGTCTTTCAGCTACACCCGTGAACTACATTTTCACTGGGTGTGCTAGTCATTTACCGCCAGCACTGACACGAGATATCTTTGCTGATGTTAAACAGACGTCTCTCCAATACTGCTCACTACTCACTACTGCATGACTGCTCTCTACTGGAATTGTCCTCTAATTACTGCTAGGTGTTACAACATCTTCTATTCGCTCTCTGACAACTGCAATGATCTCAATCAATGCACTGACCAATAAGGTAACGTCTCTTATCTAGAAGCATTTGTAATTAGCAAATATTTCTAGGAATTGTCGATCGCCATTACGTCAATGCACTAATTAAATTCCTCAGCTATCAGAGTGCAAAACAGCCTTACGAATAACAAAAATGTCTGCCATTTTTACAAACACTACAGAAACATCTTGGCATTTCATTTTTCATAGCATCCCAAGGGACACCAGGAAGTTAGAAGTTAAAAAGTAATAATATGTTGATTTTGTCAATCTGTCTTTCACCCCCCCCCCCATTGTCTCAAGTAAAGGTGTTTTTTCTTCTTAGAACTTACTTACAAACTACTGAGGGATGACAAGTGGTACAATTATTTAATTCTCTTTTTTATAAATATACTTATTTAAGAGTTTCCTTTTCAAAATATGAGTATAAATATAAAAATAATTTCTATCTTATGACTTGTATTTTGTCCATGAGATAAAAATATTTTAAATTATAAAAAAAATTTCCAGATCTCTATATATGGGCATGACGCTATATATGAAACATTGAGCTAGCTGTAAATATCTCTCATTAAATTAATATCGTAGAGAGTGGACTAAGAATCAATGATTATTATGGGTTGTTAAACAGTTTATCTTCTTTATATGAAAGTTAAATATAATAGCTAGATTTCAAACCTATGATTGAAATTGTGGATGAGTTAAAGTTTTAAATAAATTCATGTTTTGTTATATAGGAATATATGCTATGATTATATAAGATTTCGCTATTTTAATTCAGCTTCGGTGTAATATAATTAAATATTGTTTTATTAAATACCAAAATTGCATTACTGCATAAGTGTAGGCATCAGTGGTTATAATAAATATATTTTGTTACCTCATTAGCATGATTCACTCTATTTATATATGCAGTGCATCCAGTCCTTTCTATATTAGGTCGGTCTGTCTGATGAGTTCTCTTCTTTGAAAACAAATTACGAATATATATATATGTTCAACAGATGGCGTTTTACCAAAACCACCGAACAAGTGTAAAATTTGTTTACATAAACGAAAAAAGAGTCAGAATTAACTACCTCTTTCATTTGCTCACCTCCAGATCAGCTGATTTCAAGCTGGTTTGCTCTCATCAGTGAGGGATAGAGTATAGAAACTAGATCTAAACACTGACTCTCAAGTGTTTATGCAAAACGTTTCTATCAGATTGCAAGCGTGAATTTTTCAGACCGGTAAAGTCTTCAAACTCAGCCTAGCATGCCAGATATTTATATGGGTCTGATCTCAGTTCAGTATCACACATAATCAAAGTCTCTGCAATATATATCATTGCAAAAAAACTTTAAAGGTACATTTATGAAAAACAAGTTATTCACGTAACTTGCTATCACTTGTTATTTATGTTCAACAGATGGCGTTTTACCAATACCACCGAACAAGTGTAAAATTTGTTTACATAAACGAAAAAAGAGTCAGAATTAACTACCTCTTTCATTTCTGGCTTGCTAGGCTGAGTTTGGAGACTTTACCGGTCTGAAAAATTCATGCTTGCAAACTGATAGAAACGTTTTGCATAAACACTTGAGAGTCAGTGTTTAGATCTAGTTTCTATACTCTATCCCTCACTGATGAGAGCAAACCAGCTTGAAATCAGCTGATCTGGGGGTGAGCAAATGAAAGAGGTAGTTAATTCTGACTCTTTTTTCGTTTATGTAAACAAATTTTACACTTGTTCGGTGGTTTTGGTAAAACGCCATCTGTTGAACATAAATAACAAGTGATAGCAAGTTACGTGAATAACTTGTTTTTGTTTTTCATATATATATAACTTATCATTGGGCTAGGTAAGCTCAGTGGATTGAAGCTCCAAATGGTAAATCTGACTATCTGGTCCACATATAACCTCATTTTATGATGAGCCTTTAGCTAGAAGCAGGAGCACCCTTGAGACCTGGGACATCTTCTTTGGTTTGTGAAACATGTCACCAAGATCACTAAGTGGAACCATTTTATCATTATGCTCAGTGAACCCTCAGACAATAATGTAGTCCTGCAATGTTTCAAGATTCCTCCTTTATGTTAAGCTTTCACCTAAAGCTCTCTAGGCATAGCCTTGTGCAATCTCTTAATGTAGCTCATACACAGTTACTAGCCCTAGTATTATTATGTTTAAATAATTAAAATATAGTTAATTCAAACCCATTAATTGATTGATTGGTGGTAGTGTTAATAACTTATGGATTAAATGAGCCACACTACCTTGATGACTATTTAGATCACCATCATCTTTGATTATATTTGTAAAAAACCAATAGATTAACTTTTATTCTAATATACAAATATCTAAGCCAACCTGTTCATGGATTTTCTTTGGCAATTAATAAATGTTATTTCTTATTAATAATATGTTGTCATCATCATTAGATGGGTTGGAACCATATAAATAATAAATATGTAATTGGTAGCTAGAAGTTAGTAATCATGAGGTAGAGTCTATATGAATACTGAAGTGAGCAGAGCTGTATGAAGAAGAGAAGCTGTGTGATGTCAAGGGTGTTAATTATGCAGTAGAGACTAGGAAAGCTAGGTAGGGATTTAAACTAGGATCACAGGGGTAGCAATGCTCTTATGTATGCTGGTTGAGAATGCCTGCTTGTTCTTTCTGTCTTGTTAGCAAATTATAGATATTTGACTATTGCAACATAGAATCTTCAAATGACTAAACAAAATGCAGAGTGCTGTATATTAGAAGTAATGAAAATTATTTGAAAAACCAATACCTGAATGAGAGAGAACTACTGACAATATTGAAAAAAAAGAGAGTGGAATGGAACTAGGCTGGGCTTATTTCTTAAAGGGGTGATAATAATATCCAATTGAAATTTTAAATTGGATCCATGAAAGTGTGTAATATTTGTAAAGAGATTTTGAGATCAGTGGATGAAATAAAGAAGTTTATTGGTGTGATGCAGAAAATGTTAAATAAAGAAGTTTATTGGTGTGATGCAGAAAATGTTTGCATTTATAGCAAACCACAGGTCTAGAGATTATCCTGAGAGGGTTTGATCATGTTTGAAAATGATAATGAAGTATATTTATGCATATGTTATTAGTACCGATTTTCAGTTTCAATCTACCTTATCTTTGGTCTGCTATTAAATACATTATTTCATACATAAAATTAAGGTTTTCAATTGTATTAACGTAGGATTCTCAAACTATGAAAAACAAAAATGAACATAATTGTATTTAATGAAAAAAAATTTCAAAGAAATAAATATCAAAATTGTAATCAAACTAATCATTTCAGAATGAGTATAATAAAATATTTTGTCATAAAATTTTATACTCAGACTCAAACAAATCAGAATATGTTTAATTTTACTTTTCATAACTTCAAAAGCAATATTACTGGCACTTATCATTGGAAGCTACAAAATTTCCAGTAATCTTTACGATCCTGTATGAATCTTAAAAGGACGAACGAGTTCTTGTTCATAATTACAGGGTTTTTCAATTGATTTTATTCAAAACAGGTATTCTGCTTATTGAAATTCATGAGAGATGGCAGCACTGATACATTATGTCAGCTGGGAAATCAATAATATTGAAAGACTTTCCTATATTTTTGCAAATTATTTAAAGGATTTATAGATAACTTTTTAAATCCAGTTACTAAAGTATATAATATACAATATTTTAGAAGTGTGTTTAGAAATAGAAACAAATTCCTTAGCAATCAAAAGTTTATTTTCATGAAATCTTTCATATTCTTAATTTGAATGAGAAGTTAGTCTTAAAAGTTCTTGATTCAATTGATAATGTGTTCTTTATTACTTAAGCTCAAAAAATAAGATACGTAAAAAACGGTATTTATTGGGCCCCAAAAAACACGTATTGAATCATCCAGATACTACATATAATTTGTTAACTGTAACTTAAAACATCTCCATTAACAGCAACTTATAATAGTTATTAACTGTAACTTCAAAATATTTATTAACTTTAACTTAAAACAATTATAAATACACTAGTCTGGGATTTAAAAATTTAATCATTCAATATTTACTTATTTCAAATTACTTAATTTCATTTTTTATCTTGTTTACTGGTAAAGACGATGGAGGGAGTAATCTTATAAAATGTTGAAACATCTTGGCATTTCTTTTTTCATGGAATCACAAGGTACAAAGGAGGGGAGGAGATGCTGAAAGTAAAAATAGCTCAATAAAAGTTAAAAACTAATAATATGTTAAGTTTGTAAATCTACCTTTTTCCCCTCCTCCCCCACATCATCTCAAAGTAAAGGTGTTCTTCTTCTTAAAACTTACTAGGAAAAACTAGTGAGAGATTATGAGTGGTATTATTATTTAATCCTTTTTTTATAGAAATAAACTTAAAATATTAATATAAATACGAAAATTAATTCTATCTCATGATTTTAAACTGTAGGAATTTAAACTACAGGAAATTGTCCAGATTCTCTATATATGTGCGGCATGATGCTATATATGTAATCTTGATCGAGCCATAAATATCTTCCATTAAATTAATATAGTAGAGAGCAGACTAAAAATCATTTATTATTATGGGTTTTTAAGATTTTTATCAGTTTATAAGTAAGTTAGATATAATAGTTCAGGCTCATATAGTTTCTTTGGGTAAAGAGCTAGGTTTGAAGACATGTAGGTGTCTGAAGATTTGGATCTTTTTCTTAATATTTAAGAATTAGATAAATGCTTGGCTTGAGTTAATATTTTGAATCTTATGTCCTAGCTCCTCACTGATGAGAGCCATAGCTCGAAACCGGTCTGGGGATGGGGACCATCATAGATAAAGGCTTCATGTATTTTCTATTGTAGCATTTATCATAAAAAATAAAATAATTGAGCTTGTTTAGAGCTAGTAGCAGGCTCTTTATATATTACATATAGGTAATACAAGCTATATAGGTCATGTGATATATGACTGATTTTTACTTTTAGATATAATAGCTAAATTTTAAAACTATGATTGATATTGCGGATTGGTTAAAGCATAGAGATATGCATTGAGTGGTAATACATATAGAGAATTTTGCCTGTTTTAATAACAGTTATAAGCAAGCATGGGAAATGGTGATCATGTGATGTTTATTGGCTTATATAAGATTTCACTATTTTAATATAGCTTGGGTGTAAAATAATTAAATATTATTTTGTTAAATACCATAATTGCATTACTACAAATTTGTGGGCATCAGTGGTTATATTAAATTTATTTCATTACTTCATTAGCATGATTCACTTTATTTATATATGCAATACATCCAGCCCTTGCTATGTTACATCTGTCTGCCTCATGAGTTCTCTTCTTTGAAAACAAATTACGAATATATATAACTCCAAGCCGTAAATCTGAGTATATGGTCCACACATACCCTAATTTTATGAATAGCCCTTAGCTAGAAGCAGGAGCTCCCCTATGGCCTGGGACATCTACTTCTGCTTATGAATCATGCCACCAAAATCACTAAGTCAATCCATCTTATCACTATGACCAGTGAATCCTCACACAATAATGTAGTCCTGTGGTGTTTCAAGATTTCTCCTTTATGTTAAATTTTGCCTAAGCCTCTATAGGCATAACCCTGTGTAATCTCTTAATTTAGCTCATATGTAGTAGTGCCCTGAACTTATTATGTTTAAATAATTAAAATATAGTTAATTCAAACCCATTAATTGATTGATTGCTGGTTGTGTTAATACCTTATGAATTAAATTAGTTAACACTACCTTGATGTCTATTTAGATTACCATCATCCTTGATTATATTTGTAAAAAAACTGTAGATTATCTTTTATTCTATTTACAAATATCTAAGCCAACCTGTTCATGGATTTTTTTTGATGATTAATAAATGTTATTTCTTATTAATAATGTGTTGTCATCATCATTAGATGGATTGGAACCATATAAATAATAAATATGTAATTGGTAGTTAGAAGTTAGTGATCATAGGTAAAGTCTATATGAATGCTGAAATGAGCAGAGTTGTATGAAGAAGGGAAGCTGAGTGATGTCAAGCATGTTAATAATGCAGTAGAGACTAGGAAAGCTAGCTAAGGATTTAAACTAGGATCACAGTGGTAGCAATACTCTTATGTATGCTGGTTGAGAATGCCTGCTTGTTCTCTCTGTCTTGTTAGCAAATTATAGATGTTCGACTATTACAACATAGAATCTTCAAATCACTAAACAAAATACGGAGTGCTGTATATTAGAAGTAATGAAAATTGTTTGAAAAACCAATACATCAATGTGACAGAATTACTGACAATATCGAAAGAAAAAAGCGAATGAAATGAAATTAGACTGAGCTTATTTCTT
The DNA here is from genome assembly GCA_028023455.1 of Epiperipatus broadwayi. NCBI lineage: Eukaryota > Metazoa > Onychophora > Udeonychophora > Euonychophora > Peripatidae > Epiperipatus > Epiperipatus broadwayi. Next base: position 446,775 of record JAQFVV010000361.1, read on the forward strand.
AAAGGAGTGATAATAGGTGGGCAATTAAAATTTTAAATTGGATCCATGAAAGTGTGTAATATTTGTAAAGAGATTTTGAGATCAGTGGATGAAATAAAGAAGTTTACTGGTGTGATGTAAAAAATGTCTGCATTTATAGCAAACTACGGGTCTAGAGACTATCCTGCAACGGTTTGATCATGGTTGAAAAATGATGATGAAGTATATTTGAATTTATACATATATTATTAATACCAATTTACAGTTTCAATCTACTATATGTTTGGTCTGCTATTAAATACATTATTTCATAAAGTGTAAAATTACAGGTTTTCAATTGTATTAACGTAGGATTCTCAAACTATGAAAAACAAAAATGAACAAAATTGTATTGAATGAAAAAAAATTCGAAGAAATAAATATCAAAATTGTAATCAAACTAATCATTTCAGAATGAGTATAATAAAATATTTTGTCATAAAATTTTATACTCAGACTCAAACAAATCAGAATATGTTTAATTTTACTTTTCATAACTTCAAAAGCAATATTACAGGCACTTATCATTGGAAGCTACAAAATTGCCAGTAAACTTCACGATCCTGTATGAAACTTAAAAGGAGATTTTCAATTGATTTTATTCAAAATGTGTATTCTGGTTTCTGAAATTCATGAGAGGTGGCAGCACTGATATATTATGTCAACTTATGGATATGAGTAGAAATTCAAGTAAACAGTTACATATGAGTTTTATAGATATAGAGAAGGCATATCATAGAGTAAATAGAAATAGATTATAGATACATTTAGCAAATTTGGGAATGGATGAAGCTTTAATAGATATTAAGAAATTATATGAAAATAATTATATATATATAATTATGTTCATATAATAGATTCAAACTGAAAATCGGTATTTTAATAATATATATATATATTGTACCTCAACTTTAGTTCAAGTAGCTAGTTGATTGAATCTAACCTTGGGATCAAACAAGGATGGCTAGTGTGTTTATCTAATGATATTAATAATAAGACCAAGTATACCCGGGCACCACATTGCAACTATGAAATCGTAATGCCCACCAGAGATCATCATCATCCATGCTTATTACTATAGAAGACAATGGAGAAAGTAATTTAATTGTCTCTCAAAAAATATATATTGTAGTGTTTTGTAAAATGGCAGACATGTTTGTGCACTCCAGAAAAAACTAGAATTTATTCGTAAGGCTGTTTTTAGATCGCGCTCTGATAGCTGAGGAATTTAATTAGTGCATTGACGTAATGGCGATCGACAATTCCTAGAAATATTTGCTAATTACAAATGTTTCTAGATAAGAGACGTTACCTTATTGGTCAATGCATTGATTGATCATTGCAGTTGTCAGAGAGCGATAAGAAGACTGGGTAACATCAAGCAGTGTAACATAGAGAGCAATCATGCAGTAGCGAGTAGCAGTATGGAGTGCATCTACAGTAGAGTTACTGTTCAATGCAGTAGGAGATAGCTGACGGTGGTTGCAGTGCTTACTACAAAGAGTTCGTGTACAGCTACACTGGACTGGGGCTAAAGTAGGCCCATTGTGAACCATTTTGTAGCAGCCAGCCTGAAAGAACATCGTGGGAATTGAACTTTAGCGAACTGTAGAAATAGATCATTGCAGACCATTCGTTTGGAGAGCATCCGCTTGCAGACCATTCATTGGAGAGCAGTCGGTGCAGACCATTCGTTGGAGAGCATCCATGGCAGAGCATTCAGTGCAGACCATTCGTTTGGAGAGCATCCATTGCAGAGAATACAGAGAATATTCAGAGCATTCATTGCAGACCATTCGTTGGAGAGCATATGCAGTTGAACAGTAGCGAACATTATTTGCTGACCGCACAGTATGACTTGCAGCTATAACATTGGCACAGTTGTAAGTGCGGATATAACATATATAATGTTAATAAATCCATTTCAATTTTTTGTAATCTTGGTTTCAAACTTAGGAACAATTATGCAAATGTTTCCGTCATAAATTCTTATTACTAACTGAATAATAATGAGACAACTTTTCTCACAACCCTATATAAATACATGATCTCGAGTGGCAACTACGAGAATGTTGTATACATTTCTAATACATACATGACTAAAAATAAATTAGTAATCGATGAGGAGAACTCACAATTTATACTTATAATATAAAATTATTATTTACTTTAAAGTAGAATAAAAAAATGTTATAAATAAATCCTTCCAATTTAATCCCACTACTTTATTTTTCGTTCTCAGCATCTATCACTTTCAATAGTTACAATTATATAACACTGACTGTCTGTGTTATGTTCTCCTTTAAACTGATAACTCTTAATCCTATTCTCTTCCAAACACATATAAGCCTTCCAACCAACTATAGATCCATCATCATTATTATAATGATATTTTCCGAATTTTAATATTTACACTACTTGACTTCCAAGCTAGTCCATAGATTTAATAATCGAAATACTCTTTCTCAAGATATAGATCTGCTAACGAGGGGCAATTATTAACGATTACATTGCAATGGATATGATCCCCAACTTGCTGGATTAAACTTTAATGTGAGTTTACCTATGGGAATCATATTAAACACCGAAAGCAGGAAAGGGATTTTATGTCTGCTCCCAATATTCATAACATCAACGAAACAAATAATTAAATTTAATATACCTAAATTGACTATTTTCCCTCATCTTATTCTATTTCATATCATTTTTTTGCCAAATTTAATTAGTATTTTTACATTTTTTCATAAAATTCTGTTTTTTTATTTGCAGACCGATTTTATGTATACCGTATATTCTGCTTATTCAAACTGACGACAGATGGCAGGAGTGATTTATTGTCAGCTCGAATATACACGTAATTGGAAAAATATGGTTGATTTAGTCTGCAAGTTATAAAAATGTAAATGTTTGGAAGCAGAAAGGGTACAAATAATGAAGTTATGGAAGGTTAAATATGAACAAAGTGATTATACAGAAAGTGAGTTATTGGTTTTTTTATGCTAGGTTTGGGAAAAAAATAAGGAGGATTTAGATATGAAGGTCATGGAGTTGACAAAGATTATGTTGTGGAAATGGGATGGAGCAGATTATGGGAAAACTTAGGGTGGACAATGGAAAAGGAAGGCAAAGTGGCTAACAGGTTTCTCTGGGCATAGCTGCAGAGAGATTCCTGACTCCGTTTAAGGAGAAGTCACAGTACATCACATCACATGGAAGTGAACATATATGTAAATCTTTTAAATATAACTTTCACAATAATTTGTAAAGTGTTTTTATAAAGTAGTTTTCTGCTATTTTGCTGTGACTCTTCTTAGAGAAACTATCAAACAGTCAAATGAAGTCAGAAATCTTTTCACAGGGATCATATGTTCAGAAAGTCCATTATCCAAGTTGAATATTCTCCGTCTGAACTATTCTATACTATATTTAATTCATCTAATTCTTTTCTCACTATTGCCCTTTTATAATTTACAATTATCTAAGTGACTTTTTTTTCTTTTGCTATTTTATTTTTTAAAAATTGTTTTTTAGCTACATTACTCTTATTTTTGTATTTTTATTTCTCGAAAAGTTATAAACTAAAAAAGCCAAATATAGTTATCCAACTCTTGATATAGTTTTTTCTAATTTTGTTCAACATGTTATAGTCCAAAAATAAATGGTCAATACTCTCCCATTTTCATACACAAATTACATTTTTTTCCAAAAATTTTGTCATTTTTGTTTCTTTTATTTAATATCTGAAGCTCATGTCTTTGCGCTAAATAACAGTAGTTTTATCGGTGAACTAATCTGTTGTTTTTTTCCTTTCTTCTCATGATTATTTACCTTTACATTTATTTCATTTCCTATTATATAAATAAATAAAAGAAATACATTCGTAATCAATTAACTTTGCATGTTGTAAAAATATTTCTAGTTGATAGACAGAGCATGTGCTAGTATAGGAAATGTGATCATGTGATATTTCTAGTTCATCATGTTTGTTATTTTCACTATATAATCCAGTTAAACACAATTTATTTTACTTTAATTTCCCTCCTTAAAAAATAAATCTATTTTATTTCCTGTTGAATAGTTGATTTTTTATTCACAATTCAATATGTGACTCATTTCTGAATTTAAAGCGATTATCCTTTTCCAAATTATTATACATACCTTATTTTGTTATGTGAGAAACATGCAGAATTTTTATGCAAGTCTGCATGTTTATGCTTGACCCTAACTGATTACTGTCCGTATAATCCTATTTTACTAATTATTTAAATACATTTACTTCTCTATTCCTTCAATACAAATACTCCATTTCCCTTTTTCAGTTGTATCCATTCACTAATTGTTTTCTGAGATACTATTTTCATTTATAGCCTTCTTAATATTTTTGTTGAAATGAATTCTTTTTATTAATATTATACTTTTCTGGCAGAATCGTTATTTAAAAAAAACAAAAACAGAAGAAATGATTAAATAAAATAAAATTCTCAAATAAAAGATAGAATGTACTTTTGATTATTGTTATTATTATTACTACTACTGCTACTGCTGATTTTTTTTTTCTGCTTATCTGTCATAAATACTCTGTTCAAACCACTCCTAAATGCTGTAATTGACACAACCGGATTTATATAATGAAGTTGGTCTGAAAACAGTGTGCAGTATCCAATATTAATATTGCTTGTAACAAATCTTTTTCTGCGCATTTTATAGTGTATTTTTGACAGATTCCCAAATCATGAATTAATTCTTGTTTATTGCCACCTTGTGGTTATGTTATTGAACATTAGAGCTCTAATTTAAGAAAAAAAATGCCCCAATTTAATCACAAGAAAATAAACATTTGTCTAATCCTTTGTTCAGAAGTAAAAATTATAATTTAACTGAACTGGAGTTGGCTAACTGTATTGGAGTTAATTACGTTAATAGAACCACTGAAACATCACATGATCACCATTTCATATGCTTACACAAGCTTTTAAAACAATAGCAAAACTTCTTGCATCCTCTGTTTACTATGGTTTACACTGGGTGCCATTACTATATAGGGATAGAGAAGATGTAGAATTTTTATTGGGAGATATTAAGTTAAGTGTGGTGAATAGATATAGTTATTTGGGAATTATTTTAAGTAATCAGAAAAATTATTTGGATGAATGGGAGAAAAAATAGATAAATGAAGCAAAGAAAAGAAAGGGATTGATAAAGAAATTAACAGTATTTTCATATAATAAATATGATGTAGCTAGAATTATATGGAAAGGAGTTGCAGTAGCAGGGTTAACATATGGTAATGATGCATTATATGTTAGTAAAAAGATATTAGATTATTTAGAAAAAGCTCAAAGGGAAGTAGGAAGACATGCATTAGATGCAGATGTATGGACAGCAAGGGAGGCAATTCAAGGAGAAATGGGATGGTCAAGTTTTCATATGAGAGATGCAAAAAGTAAAATGAAAATGTTTGGTAGATTGCAGTTTATGGATAATAAAAGAATAGCTAAAATAGTATTTAATTGGGTTATGAGTAAAGGGCGGGTAACAAGATGGGTGAGAAAGGTAATGCAGTATGCAAAAGATTTGGATAAAGAATTTATATCAGTATATTTGTACAAAAGATGGGATGATTGTGTTAAGAGGATTATTGAGTGTTATAGTAGTAAGTAATGGGATAAAAGAATAAATTTATTAATAAAGACTAGGGAGTTAGAGAGATGGAGAAATAGTATGGAGAGTAAAAAGAGTTTAAATATATATAGAAATAAACAGAATATTAGGTGTGATTTAATATATGATAATAGTAAGGAAAGTAGTTTATTGTTTAAGGCTCGAACGGGATCTTTAGCTACAAAAGAATATTCATGTAAATGGAAAAATATGGGTGATTTATTTTGTAAATTATGTAAGGAAGGAATAGAAAATATTAGGCATTTGTTAATTGAATGTAAATGTTTGAAAACAGAAAGGGTACATATAATGAAGTTGTGGAAAAATAAATATGAAAAGGGTGATTATACAGAAAGTGAATTATTGGTTTTTATGCTGGGTTTGGGAAAAGATAAGGGGGATTTAGATATAAAGGTTATAGAGTTGACAAAGATTATGTTGTGGAAATGGGATAGAGCAGATTATGGGTAAATTTAGCGTGGGGAATGTAAAATAAAATGGCTAACAGGTTTATCTGGGCATAATGCTGAGATATTCTTGATTTCGTTTAAGGAGAAGCCATGATACATCACATCACATCACATGGAAAAATCAGTAATATTTATGAACTTTTCCTATACACTGCAAATTGTTTAATAGGATTTGCAGATAATCATTGAACCAGCATTTCTAAAATATATAATTCGATAATGAGGAACAGATACGTGTACAAATACAAGATTTGTTTGCTTTAAAGCTTTGGTTTCAGTAAATATATCAAATCCAGAGATTGATTTAAAGATAATCATAAAAAGTATTTACCGTCGGTTTATATTGAATCCAGTGCTATAATTGGTCCCCCCAAAAAAAGTAATATCTACAAATTGTTATTGATATTACTTAACCCATTGTCATTTTTTACTAACAGTAAATAATCCCATAAAAAATAGCTGGATGAATACTATTATATAAGATTCTGATTTCCATCTCTCATTTACTAAATAATAATAGATTCACAACTTGTTTGTTATGATCTCAGAGAATGTCGAGACATATTTTTCTGGAGGAAGCACTAACTTTGTTTATAATTGCAATTATTTTTAGAGAAATCTCCAATTTGAAAAAGTTTTAAACTCTTATTCCAATATGGTTCCCCTTCTTTATTATACTAATGTTTAAGTCAAATATTTTTTTTACTTTTGGGAAATATACATATATTCTAGTACATGGGTGGGTGTGCGGCGCAACTGTTCCCAAAAGCTATAAAGTGTTAATATAAAATAGATAACTAAAAACAAATGAGCGCTTTCAAAGAATCTTGCCTTCATAATCATAGCTTGCTACTACGTTTAATGATATGCAAATATGCTTTTTCATCTCACGAGACAAGGGACACGTGCCATGCTTTATTGAAGAAATGGAATTAGCATATTTGCATATCATTAAACGTAGTAGCAAGCTATGATTATGAAGGCAAGATCCTTTGAAAGCGCTCAGCTCATTTATTTTTAGTTATCTATTTTATATTAACACTTTATAGCTTTTGGGAACAGTTGCGCCGCACACGTGCTAGTTTATACTAATGTTTGAAAATAATGGAAGGAAATGATTTGAGATTGATTAGGGCACATCCTTTCAAAACATTAAAATTTATGTTAGTTTAGGAGATGGACATCTTTCCAGAAGAGATGGACAATTAAAGTTCTAAAATGAATCTCAAGAGTTTGTAAAAGTCATACTCAAAGATAACTTGAAAGATGGGATGGATGAAAAAGGGAGTTTGCTCGTCTATTTTGAATAAGAGAGGCTAGAGTTATGAGAACGTCTATTAAAGTGGGAGAGACCTTCATTCTGTAGTGAAAATGATGATGATAAATTATTTACTATACCAATATTTTTTTTAATTACCATTAGGTTGCATTATATATTCACAAAATTATTACTGTTTTAGAATTTAAAGCCTAATAGAACTGTCCACACTATAATTTCCAATAGAATAGCCCAGGCAAAACTCTCTCCATACAGTAGTGCCACCCTGTGCCAACCAGAGTAATTGTTTAATAACAATTATGTGCTAGTCTAAGAGATGGTGAGCATGTGATGTTTAGTAGAATATCCCAGGTTGAAAAATATTTTATTTGGATTATTGATTTAAAATATGTATTATTTTTAAGTGAGTTAACTAATAATGGTAATCATCATCATTATCAGAGTTGATTAAATTACTTATAGAAAATATAAAATTATAATAGTTTTGGCCTTTTTTTAAAAAAAAGAAGAAGAAGGGGGGGTTTCTAATATAAGCTTGTACTGGAAAACTATTTGAAAGTGATATTTTTAAATATTAAAATTGCTTTTTATGGAAGTGTGTTAATAGAAGTGTTTGCAGATTTTTTGAAAATTGTAACAGGACCATGCTTTCAATGAGTTTGAACCAGAGGTATCACAGGTCATTAAATCCAATTTAAAAGACTCTGATTAAAAAAAAGTCTCGCAAAAAAATTTTAGTCAGAAAAAGAAAGAATGAGGGGCTTAGCTTGTACACACACACGTAGATATATAACTTTATTACAATAAATACATAACTAATCAGTATACAACAGATATATTTTTCTTACCTACTCATAAAAATAATATTGAATTTATCTTAAACTTAATTTTCCTAATCTAATAATCTCCTACTCTCAACAGGATGTTTGTTTCTAAAACTGAAAATAGAATACCGTAGTGCAAAATATTTGACTTGTATATCCAAAATTTAAGTTTGAAAAATGTATATTCTTTTGAGGATGAAGAAATGTCAATTCTATTTATAGACTTTATTCATTCATGCTAGTCTTCAACTTCGCATTTTATTTAAAATAATGATGGTGATATTTTTTATAGACTTTAATTTAAACTATATACTTAATATATTGCCAAAAGTTTATGTTGATCTTATAAACAGACAAAAAAGGCTTTCTTTTACAGTCCATGTAAAATCTGCCTATATCATTTTACTAAGAATAACAAAGCTGTTAAGATTAAAAACAGAAATAGAATTTAGCGCCTGTAATATTTATTTTACAAATAAAATAAAACGGTAAGAAGTAACTGAAAAAGGATGTTAAGTTACCAAACTCAAAGATATATATTTATTAAACATCACATGATCACCATTTTTTATGCTTGCTCATAATTGTTATTACAACAGGCAAAATTCTCCATACAGTAGTGCCACTCAGTGTAAGCCAGAGTAATCAATGGATGCCGGAAGGCTTGTGCATAAAATCCCTATCTAGAAACTAGTCTGGGGATATTGGATGAGTAGGCATTAGATAGGAATTTTATGCACAAACCTTCCTGCATCTATTGATTACTCTGGTTGGCACAGGGTGGCACTACTGTATGGAGAGTTTTGCCTGTTCTAATGGTTGGTTACTGTAAAACCAAGTAGTTTGAGCATCAATTAAGCAAAATGGGGGTGACAATTCTATTCAATTGAATGAAATTGTGATTTTGTTTTCTTACCTGGGAATTAATCTTAGAAACTTTTTTTTTTAACAAAATTCTTTGTTGCTGTGGTAATTAGTTCTAATCATTTTCAACCATTATCGATCCACTATAGAAAAGTTTCTTCAAATTTAATAAAGTTTCTGTTATATATAACTTCTCTGTGTTACACCAAAATTTCTTCAAAAATTCAACGGATATTTCAATTATGAATTATCAGGCAACTGAAGAAAAAAACATGTTTTTTCCTGATCTTAAAATAAGTGATTAAAATCCAGAAAACTCATGTTAACTGGTGGTATATGTAGCTGAATAACCCATCTATCCTCATTTATTACTTAGAAACAAGAACATTTGGAGTTGACAGTGGAATTTACCCTGCTAATTCCTTTAAAACCTCAAAGAGGAATTAAAGATATTCTTCCAGTTAACAGTCAACTCCTTTCCAAACCCACGACTGCTCACATAAATAAATTCAATATTCTGTTACTTGAGTTATGAAAAATTGGAGTAATCTATAAATCACATGTATTTAATTATTAATATATCTGAGCTGTTGGTAAATATAGTTGGCTGGGAGAGAAGTAGGAGGCCGTTGAGTCAGAAAAATGGGAAAAAATGATTTTTTTTTAAAAAAAAATTCATTTTATTAAGTAAAATATTCAAATTACTCTCCCAAAAGTTATATTTCAGCAGCGCCCTCTGTGAATAAATGTAAAGTCTGAACTTCAGACAACTGATTCAAAAGATTACACAGAGATCGCTGCTGAGATATAATGTTTGGGAGGGTGATTTGAATATTTTTATTTTATTTTCAGCTAGCAATATGTACTGGAATATTTTGTATACATAAACATTAGAGGTTTTGACATTAAATTTCAAAAATATGTTTCACCAAATTTCAGTAAATAAAAAATCGAAAAAAAAATTACTTAGAATACCAATATATATGGGATCAGATAAATGTAATAAACTCCCCTGTGGATTATGGGTAGTTCCAAATATATCCCAAGCAAAATTAAGTACATTACTTCAAGAAATGGAAGAAGTTAGTCAACATTTTGATGATATTATGACTCCATCAAAAAAAATATTGTTAGACACACTTGGAGTAAAACTATGCACTGAAATAGCCTAGGAAAATTAAGGAGATTGAATTCTTCGATTTCATTATCCCAGAAAGGGGGAACTCATATCTAAAAATGTAAAGGAATCACAAGTATTCCTAGATCTTGCAAAATTTTTTGAAAGTATTTTTTTAAGTGGACTCGAATGGCAAAACCACTATATATTTTTTTAAAAAAATAGAACAAAAGTGGATTTGGGAAAAGATAAGAGAAAATAATGATCTTAAATAATACATATAATGCCACCAATTATAAAGTTGGAGTTGTTATTATATAGATAATACATAACGAAGAAAATCATATAACTTATGTAATCTTTAACTGGGGTCATTTGAAATGATAGTCAATTGGCTGAGCACCCATAGGTGGTTATTTGTGAACAAATTTCATCAATATTGAAGTGATAAATCATATGAAAGGGTTGTTACTCATAAGTTACTGTTCAAATCAAAACCAATATGTGATCATATAAGGCTACATATGTTATGGTAGCATAACCTTTTAGTAGCATATAATTAACATTTAACATACCCAAAAAAAATTCTGTTTCATATAAATTAAAGCTTTATTAAGAATAACTAAAGTCAATTATATTGTCTATGGCTATTGTATTTAAATCTGCAATATTAAAGAATACGATAGTAGTGCATTAGACAAGGCAAGATAATGGTTACCAATTCCTGATAAAGAATATGCCAAGAATAGCAAACTAGTCATACTTGGGGATTGGGAAGTTTCAGGAATGATTCTGGTGCATTCTTAGGAACTCCCAGGCATTATTCTGGAATTCAATGAGAGAGAAACAGAGATTTCATGCCATATCATGGTTTTAAAAAAGTTCTCCAATTAATCCATAAAGGACATTCTAGTGGAATAAAAACTCTTGATCCTTGCAATGTTTTTTGAAAATTATGGTAAGGAATAAGTCAACATGGCATCAGAAAGATATATTATTCTTCACAAGTTATATATAGTTAAAGGTTATAAGACCATAATAGAGAGTATATGTGTGTCATACGGATCTTTCTAAGGCATATACATTTATTAAATAAAATAATAAAAAATCAAATGGACTTATTACTCCGGATTTTATAAATTTTAGTGCCAGAAATGCTAGAACTGAAATCAATCCCAGAACATTACACTCTAGAATCTGGCATTCTATCATTACACCGAACCATGATGGATATACAGTTATATAGTTAATATTAATGTATATTTTTGATGGTTGTCTATCAAATAGTAAAAAACACTAGTTCTAAAGAAATAATTAAAAAGCTAAAAGATTTTCCCACTATGCAATCGTAAAAACACCAATTACAGATAATGATACAAGTGTCATCCTAAACGAAACATTAAATGAATGTGGAAAACCACTTATGCAAGCACTACCTTACAATCCTAGATTCAAACAGACCTGAAGCCACTGATGAACAAAGCAAAAAGTGACATCAATACAGCACTGTTAGATTAACATACTATAACATCAACCTCCATTGGAAAATCAACAACAGAAACATTATTGCAAATTTTAAGCTAAAAATAAAATTGTTGTTTCCAAATAAGACAAAAGTATAAATAAACCCAACCAAAAAACACAATTTGTTGAAAATAAAAAGGTTTGGATAAATAAGAAAAAACTCGAAATGAAGAAATTAAGTAAATACCATCAAACTGTATTGTAATCAGAGAGACAGTAGTGGAAATGTATATAGGTGGCACATAAACCACCCCAAATATAATTATGAAGCCAGAGTTAACAAAAACAGAAAATGAAATACTTCTTGAAATACTGTTTAAAAAAGATGAGAAAGGAGGACATAATAGAAATACAAAAAATAAGTCTTAGCTACCAAGGTATTGATATTATACACAACAAATCTGAAAAATCAAAGAAATAGGAAAAAAGGTATTTACAAAAATATACTTGCAACTATAAAAGGAAAAGGGAGAGAAGGCAATACTTCTGGATTGAAAAGAATTGTGATATATTTATTGTAACCTTCATCTACTAATGGTATATCAGTACAAAAATTTATAAAGAACCTAAACTAACTGATGTCCGTGAACTATGATGAATAGAACCTAACTTAGCCTAAAAATAAAATATAAATGCTATTGTTGAGACTCTATTTCACAATGATAATTGATATATTCTACATGTGAGGTCACAAAATACAGGTTTTAACATTAGAAAGTATACAAAATACACCACTAGTGAAATTGCTATTAAGGAAGACTTCCGAATATTGTACGTTACAAATCATTAAGAAAATCCTTATAACATCAAGCGTTGGTGGCCAAATGGTCAGCACAGCCGCCTTACAAGCAGTTATCCCGGATTCACGAGTTCGCTCCCCAGCCGACGCTTTGACACATAAAAAAAAAATCCCTATAACTAACATAATACATTCATATTTAAACAATTATTACCACGATTTAAATAGCTATATATTCCATTACTAATAATAATAAACCACAGCATTATAAATTTTAAATACACATATTAAATTATTCTACTTTAATACTAAAGTATCTCATCAAAATCCCAGGAGTAATGATTATTCCTTTAATAACAACACTAATGGTTAATGGTTAGATAGCTGAATGACAAGAGGGATTTTATTGAAATCCAACCATGTAAATAAAATAATAATTTTATAATTTATAAATGTTAACTAAAACAACTATTGCACAATACATCTGGCTTCAACAACTAAACAAATGCGATTATTTATCTTTTCAACATGTGTGTGGTCAGGTGGATCAGCAATACGAGATGACTTGGAGAGTTGAGGGTCATGAGAAAGTCTGAGTTCGAATCCTTTATATATTAAACAAATATTAATAATTAAATTATTAAGTTAACATTAAAGTACTAACTTATGAAAACACTTTTCATTAATTGACCATACACTTAAGTCTATAATAACTATCAGTTAGAACAGTGGCCACCAACCCTATGCCCGCAGGCCCCATGGCACTCGCAGACCATTACTATACTTTTACACTATAAAAAATTATTTATCTGATACAAATAAATTTAATTTTTAAGATTTCTTATGAATTATTGTATTATATTGTAATCAAATTGCAGGTCATACTATACTTTTACAGCGTAAAACAGTCTACCATTAACAATATCCAACTATAAATTTACATTGAAAAAATAAATGTTGCCCGCCACCTGGCCGGTATTATAGAATGTGCTCTTAAGTGCAAAAAGGTTGGTGACCGCTGAGTTAGAAGAATCATTCTCTTCTAATCACATCACTTATCCTTAATTAAAAACATAATCTTTTTTAAATTAATCTTTGAACCACTAAGTAGTTTAGCATTAACCCATTCCATTTATCTTTCAAACAAACTTAATACTTGTTTTACTGAATATTATTTAGCTAAAATAATACAATAATTGATACATAATCATTTTACAAACTTCTATATACTTTTATAATCTTAGAATTGTACAATAACCAGAATATATAAAGGGTTCGAACTCAGACTTTCACACGACCCTAAACTCTCCATTCTATGTCATATTAGTGACCCATCTGATCACACTAAACCAGCATAATATTTTCCTCATAGACCATTCCCCAGAGGAGAATAATGCACGCCTTATTCCTCAGCCATGGCAATATAAAACAGCAAAATGATTTACTTTAATACTAAAATGATGTAAATATCACAGACCACAACTTTGCGAAAAGAAAGCCAGAAACTGGCTTTTTTTAATAATCGGAACACGTACACCTTTATTATAACATCAACCTTTTTAGAAAAGAAATAGAAATAACATAACTCCTTAGAATAGGCACACTTTTTTTTTATACCTTTTTTTCTTATTCCCTATCTTGCATATCCATCTGACATGACGTAGTCAGAGTCTCTTTAGTCCATGCTGCCATACCCCCAGGTAAATTGATGCATTAGCAGCACGTTACATTTGTATTTTCAATCCAACTGAATTTATTTTGTACTTTTATTTTTGATCCCTTACTCGTGATCTGATTACAACAAAGATTTTACTTTTTTTTCTTTAAACTAATTTTAAAAACTTTTAGGAATATTTCTCAGTGTTCTGTTATCTCGCCCCACTCACTATGGCTTTGCAATTTCAAATAAACAGGAGGGATTTCTATTTTTGTACATTTATACGTTTATAAGTTGTAAACAGATTTTCAAGTTTTATAAATGAAAATATTATATATATTAGTAGTTACGCGATGGAATGTTAATATTATGAAATTAATAAATCATTTAAATTACATAATTTAATTTAATATTTATTTGATATTGGAGTATGTACGTATTTTGGCATATTCAACAACATTTACATATATTACCTAGTACCGTTATACACACACAATCCAATATTTAAGGTTTAAATTGTGGTGGGATATAAGAGTGAGTAAAAAATGAAAAACAAATGGAATTGAAGTGAAACTAAGATTTGAACTCGAATCTTGCTGTTTCAATATTAACTTGTGTGCTATTACTAACAGTTGATTATATTTGCAATATTTAAATAAATTTAAATTTTTCTAAAGACATTCAATACTCATATTAGATGATGAAAATAGTCCAACATATAAATACAAATGAGCCCAATGACCATTAGCTGGGTCCATATTGTTTATTTTAATAGAATGCCTATCAAACTTTCAAAGTATTTTCTTTATTATACTTTATCAAGATTATCCATGTAAATTTTAATCTTTCTTTTCTTATTGTGTTTATTTTGGGCAGATTATCATTTCTATGTAAAAATGACTTAAAGGTTATCAATTTATTTTTATCTAATAGTATTGGAATTAGTATATATATATATATATTGTAATGAGATGGGGTGGATGAGAAGTTGAGGGAAGTGAAAATGAAATATTTACAAAAAGTATATTTAAGTAAAAAGGTATTTTATAAGAAGCATGAGATCAGAGATCTTTGAGAACATTGTGAGATCAGCCAGCTAACTCAGAAGAACAGCTAAAAAAAAAAAAACTATACATCAATCATATATCAACCAGCATTATCAAAAGGTATAAGTATAAGTAAAATACCATTCATCATCATCATTGATGGGAATAAACAAATAAGTACAATAAATCAGAATAAAATCAACAGACCATCTTGTGGCTGGATTGAAAATGGGTCTTCTTTAGACCAGGCTAACTATTGAGCCTTTGCCAGCTTGAGCAATTATTTAAACAACTTGGATGCACCAGCTTACTGCCCATCCATTAAAAATACACAATAATCAGAAATCAAAACAATAATATTGGGACATTAAAACATGCTGATCATCATCAATGCTCAGGCCATTTGTAGTGGCAACTATAAACTTAAATTTTTTTAACAAGACTAAACTAAAATAAAATATAGTGTGTGGGCTTTAAAGAATATCCTCTTTTGCATCAACCAGGATGATGATTGATCATCTCTGGATGCCCCAAAGCACTAAATACACATCCCCATTTATATATTCATCCTGTGCTTGAATCTAGCTCAGGGAACATAAGCTCTATTACTGTATGTTACCAAGAGATGATGGAAACCATTTTTAACAATGAAATAAGTTTATTAATAACAATAAAAAAAAGATATTTAAGGTCTTATAGGATAATGCTCTGATTTTGAAAAGTATACAAAATTATATACACAACTAAAGTTATTACATCAATTGCATTATTTCTTAATTAGTTTCTATAACACACACACACATATATATATACATCCGTACACAAATGTGTGTTTTATAATATATGATGAAGACATTTCAATTAAACAAAATAATTATTACATTTGTGATTTCCATAATTACTATACAAAATTCAAATTGTTACATTGATTTACATATATATGTGCACAGACGTGCGATTTCTAATATACAATTAATATTCACTATCAAAAAAAAATGATTGAAGTTTCAGTTAAATGATATATGTTTTACATATTAAGTTTACTGAAACATGTATACAGAATTGCATAGATTATCAACAATAAATAATTTTTATAATTAATAATTCCCTTTTGAATATACATAAAATTTACATATTTAATCAATATCAAAAAAAAAATCACTTTATCAAATTCTATTACAGCTTTCTTTATTCTTTTTTTTAAAAAAAAGTATAGTCAATTTTTGAGAGATTAGAAAGCTTTTTATCAGTTTATCTCTTAACTAATTATAAATGTCTTTAATTTTAAAGTATAGATTTAAAATGGCTTCCCAAATGAATTATTTAAAAACAACTCACTTTTGTATACACATTTATCTGTGCTTCACTTCGTATATGTAGACACACCAGCATACGTATAACTACTTCTTTATTCAGCTGGTGTTTTCTCTTGGGCAAGTTGTTTTTTTGTCATTCCAGGTAATTGTCATCATCAGGTAAAAGTACATAATTCAGGTATGGTTGGCTTTTTTTCCCTTCTGTGTATAACTGTTCCAGGCAAACAGCTGTCATTTCCATGTTTAAGGCTATGAATTACAGCACAAATAAGTGGGTCATTTTCTCCATGTGAATTCAAACTCCTGCTAAGGAAAACAGCCTATTATCTTGCCTTCAACTACATGAGTTTATGGTAGCTATTCTGCAAATTCTCTGGTCAGCTAAAACCAACTGCTGCACTTTATCAAGTTGCAGTAAAATATTGAAAACCAATTTTTAGCTGACCATTCTTACAAAAATTATTATCCAGACTGGCTGATATTTTTTATCAGCTCTTTTTATAAAATCATCTGAGGTGTTATAACAACACCTTGATTAAAAACAGAATTTTATTTTTATCCCTCTAATGCCTTGGAATCTATATACATGTTTTTACTTAGGGGATTTTTAATAGATAAAAAATTTGTTTAATTAATTAAAAAATTCCAAAAATAAGTATGGTGTTTTTACATTTCAAAATCAGAATAATAATAATAATAATACAATATTTATATTTATTCAGACCTTTTAAAAGTTTAATTTATAAAACAATATTTTAAATCAGTTATTATTTATTTATTTCTATTTCAGTAAATGTAGAAATATCTACTATAATTTTTGTCTGTGTTTATTTCTACTTTTCCTTTATTTTATATATATATATATATGCACATACACTATATTAGTGTATGCTATGTAAGCCAACTGGTTACAATATATATATATACTGAATATTAATTATACTTGAAGTCTGCACAAACAATTTATCTATTATATCTGAACAAAGATTATAAAAATACTGACAGTGCTATTGGATAAAAAATTTAAATTAGTGTAAAATATACCTTCAAAGATTAAAACAAACTGATTCATTTTAAATACTCTAATTTATCATTTCACCATCTATACATATATCTAATGTTTAAATACAAGTATATATCTAATGTTTAAATACAAGTATAGTGTATATATATATATATATATTAATTTTAATGTTTTCACGGATAAAAGATGTCATATTATTATTACTATTTGCGGGATATTCCGTGTAGTGAAAAAGCTAAATGCTGACGTTTCAGTACAATATCAAGTACCTTCCTCAGAGCATCCTCTTTCTCAAATCATAAGAATGCATGTGAGATTTAAAATCGTTTTTATCATTTTCTTTCTCCTCATATTTAAATTCTATTGGTTGAGAAGTTTTAAAATTTATTTTCTCTTCCAATAGTTTCTTCCAAATGTTGTTAATCTTCTTTAACTCACACCTTTCATTTATGCTCTTGGGCCTTTTAAAAATCTCTATAGCTTCTCTTAGCAATCTCTGGTCATATTGTTCAATTTTTGCTAAAATATTTGTTTTTTCAAAATTGATATCATGATTTGTTAATTTAATATGAGAATAAATAGCTGATGAATTGGATTTTTCTCTCACTGCCAGAATGTGTTCTTCCTTTCTAATATTTATTCTACGATTAGTCTGTCCTATATATGTATGTGAACAGACCCTACATGGAATCTTCCGATCACCATGACACTCCAAAGCAATTTTATCTTTAGGAAGAGGAAATATTTCACTAATTTTTTTATAAGTAGTAAAAATTGTGTGAATATTATTATTCTTTAAAATGTTACCAATTCTATCAGTTACTCCTTTAATATATGGCAAAATTGTCTTAATTTTTGATGTATCAAAATCTTTTTTCTTTTGATATGTATAAGCCCTATTAATAATTTTGTAATTAAAACCATTATGAAGAAGCATTTTATTAGTAGCAAAAAGGTCCCGGTGAAAATGGCTATCATCAGAAAGTCTCTTTGTTCTATCCAATAATGTCTTTGCCACTGAAAATAGTTGTGCAGGATGGTGATGAGGGGAAAAATGCAGATATCTCCCAGTGTGTGTTGGTTTTTTATATATACCATGGGATAAAGAACCATCTATCCTTCTTTCAATCAAAACATCTAAAAAAGGTAATTGATTATTATTTTCTATTTCCATGGTAAATTTAATATTGTTGTGAAGAGAGTTTAAAAAATTAAAAAAGTCATCAAGAGCATGCTTACCATGAGGCCAAATAACAAAGGTATCATCAACATACCTCAGCCATATAGATGGTTTTTTAACTGCTAAAGTCAAAATTTTATTTTCCAAATCCTCCATAAAAATAGAAGCTAATGCTGGAGAAATTGGTGAACCCATAGCTAGACCTGATGTTTGTTTATACATCTGCCCATCAAAAACAAAAAATGTATTCGATAAGCAGTGTTCAATCAAAACCACAGCAAAATTCACAAGCCAGATATTCCATTGAGACCGATTGTAAGTGCAGTTGGTTCACCTACACAGACACTAGCTCGTTTTTTGACTTCTTTTTTACAGCCGCATTTAACAACGATGTCATCATATGTTAAAGATGCTAATCATTTTCTTGAGCTTATCCGGGATATTAAATTGACTAAGAATGATATTTTGGTAAGTTTTGACATTGTTTCACTTTTTACTAGTGTACCTGTAAATGAAGCGATTCAAGTTTTAAAAAATATTCAGTTGCCTAATTTTGCTGTGGTTTTGATTGAACACTGCTTATCGAATACATTTTTTGTTTTTGATGGGCAGATGTATAAACAAACATCAGGTCTAGCTATGGGTTCACCAATTTCTCCAGCATTAGCTTCTATTTTTATGGAGGATTTGGAAAATAAAATTTTGACTTTAGCAGTTAAAAAACCATCTATATGGCTGAGGTATGTTGATGATACCTTTGTTATTTGGCCTCATGGTAAGCATGCTCTTGATGACTTTTTTAATTTTTTAAACTCTCTTCACAACAATATTAAATTTACCATGGAAATAGAAAATAATAATCAATTACCTTTTTTAGATGTTTTGATTGAAAGAAGGATAGATGGTTCTTTATCCCATGGTATATATAAAAAACCAACACACACTGGGAGATATCTGCATTTTTCCTCTCATCACCATCCTGCACAACTATTTTCAGTGGCAAAGACATTATTGGATAGAACAAAGAGACTTTCTGATGATAGCCATTTTCACTGGGACCTTTTTGCTACTAATAAAATGCTTCTTCATAATGGTTTTAATTACAAAATTATTAATAGGGCTTATACATATCAAAAGAAAAAAGATTTTGATACATCAAAAATTAAGACAATTTTGCCATATATTAAAGGAGTAACTGATAGAATTGGTAACATTTTAAAGAATAATAATATTCACACAATTTTTACTACTTATAAAAAAATTAGTGAAATATTTCCTCTTCCTAAAGATAAAATTGCTTTGGAGTGTCATGGTGTATATGAAATTCCATGTAGGGTCTGTCCACATACATATATAGGACAGACTAATCGTAGAATAAATATTAGAAAGGAAGAACACATTCTGGCAGTGAGAGAAAAATCCAATTCATCAGCTATTTATTCTCATATTAAATTAACAAATCATGATATCAATTTTGAAAAAACAAATATTTTAGCAAAAATTGAACAATATGACCAGAGATTGCTAAGAGAAGCTATAGAGATTTTTAAAAGGCCCAAGAGCATAAATGAAAGGTGTGAGTTAAAGAAGATTAACAACATTTGGAAGAAACTATTGGAAGAGAAAATAAATTTTAAAACTTCTCAACCAATAGAATTTAAATATGAGGAGAAAGAAAATGATAAAAACGATTTTAAATCTCACATGCATTCTTATGATTTGAGAAAGAGGACGCTCTGAGGAAGGTACTTGATATTGTACTGAAACGTCAGCATTTAGCTTTTTCACTACACAGAATATCCCGCAAATAGTAATAATAATATGACACATATATATATATGGGTCTTGTTTTATGCAGATTTTTTAAATGTGATTTTGAAGTTATGCAATTCATGTTTCTTCTTAATATCTTTCATATTTCACTATATTTATTATTTATCAAGAAATATAAATTATTAATAACTTATTTTGACTTGAAATTTGCAAAAATATAACATTATATTAGCAGCTAACATGAATATGGTCTAAAGTTATTTAGAATCTTACTTATGAGTAAATAATAATAATAGATTATATTTACGAATATAAAAATATCACAATAAATATTCAAAAATTTTAAACTTTTAAAACATATTTTATTAGATATAACAGAAATAAATATTCTTTTAAATTTTTAAAAATAATCAGAAATAACATTTTGTTGATTTTGTAAACTGAAAATAATCTTTCTAATGATAATGTATAATCTTTTTGTTTTGATTGCGATCTAATTTTTTAAATATAGAAACAAAATGTGAACATTTAAAATTTATTTCAGTAGTTACCAAAAATATCTATCAAATGAAGACAAATTTATTTGCTCATAAGTAAAAATCATTTAATCATATATTTTACGTTGATGTGTGAGACAAAGAAAAACATCAGAAAATGCTGAATATGAGTTTGCTGCAGTTGTATATCTGTGTTATGTTTGTGCATGTTTATATTTTCTTTTATACATATATACACATGGAGGAACTTTTAGACAGAAAAAAGTTATAACAACTTTTATTTTTTGCTTAAAAAGAATGTATCTTTAAAATGTGTTTATATTTTCTTTTCTACACATATGTACATGGAGAAACTTTTAGACAGAAAAAAGTAACAAGTAAAAATATTTAAAAACTTTTAATTTCTACTTAAAAAGAACATATCTTTAAAAGTTTTTAAATATTTTTACTTGTAACTTTTTTCTGTCTAAAAGTTTCTCATATATATACATGTATAAAAGAAAATTTAACCTTTAGTCATTATTAACACACTCATACAAGCGTGTTATATATAGAGAGAGTTGCACTAGTGGAAGTGCATTTTCTAGCAGCTAGACATAGCAGTCTGGATATAGTGAGCTTCATAAACAATTAGTAAAAGCATCATCTCAAACTTTAATCACTGATTACATTGTCGATAGAAAACCATTAACACAGCACAAGACTAAAAGTGGCACTAGTTGTACTTCCTCTTGTGATGAATGTGATTTCTTACCAGTTCACAAACGAAACGCATATTGTCAAATAGCGATAATGATTAAAAGGTATATGAAAAAATGGAAAATAAATTACACATAAAAACATATTGTTTTGAATAAAATTAAATAGTTAATAAAAAAGTAAAAAAAGTTTGTCTTGTATCAATATTTTTCAAATATTTGAAATTTTTTATTAGTCATATTTTATTTCCTTTTTTTTTATGCAAATTTTAAATAATCTTTCCTCATTGCTTTGTTTTTATGCAATTTCTGAAAATTACGGAACATATCCCCCATTTTTCAAGGTAAGTTAAGTCTATTTTTGTGCAATTTTTTTTAATGCAGGTTTTCTGTGGAATTTACCCACCGTATAAAATGAGACCCAGGTATATACTTAATACAGATGTAATCAGAAAGGACTTGGAACCCAGATTTTCAAGCTCTCTTTAGTCATTCAGTTTATCTTATACAACTGGCACACATAACCACATATATGTGAGAAAGATAAATGAACTCCAATATATGTATTTCATGCTGAACCAGCACTCATCAGTTGGTCTGGACTATCATCTCCAACACATTAAGATAGCAAATCTTCAAACTTTAATAGACAGGCTTCAATCTTCTCCACTCTCCAACTCTTCAGCCATCTATATCATTGAAAATCTGATGGTGGCATTTTCAAAGCCCTTGTCTTGCACTGATTATATGTGGGTGGGAAATGATGATCTGGGTCAACTGATGAGTGCTGCTTCAGCACGAAATATGTATATTGGGGATCATTTATCTTTTTCACATGTATGTGATTATGTGTATCAGTTGTATAAGATAAACAAAACAACTATACATATATCTGTAAATACATTTAAACAGATTGGACTTTCAATAACTTGAGATATAATTTCTCTACTTAAGATTTTGGGTATAAAATCAAGAATCTACAATTGAGGAATTATGGTGTAAAATGATGTTCCAAATATTTTTTCCCCCTCCATATTGACAATAACGCCAAATGGATTTGATTCTCCTAAATGCAATTGGAATCTTATCAGCAGATTCAGGCCAAACTATGGCTATTGTGCTCATCTCCTTCATAAAAAAAACAATTTATCGATTACTGATTTGTGTACATGTGGGCAAACACAAACTATAAACTAATTGTCAAATCTTTAGTCATAATAGTTGAAAACTCTACAAGTTTCTTTTATATTTTATTAATAGTGAAGCTGTCGAAAAAAACATACACATAATAATAATAAATATGTATTATTATTATTTAAACCACCAAACATCACGTGGTTATCATTCCATATGCTTACACAAGCTGTTATAACAGAGACAAACTCTCCATACAGTAGCACCACCCAGTGCATGCTAGAGTAATCATTGGATGTAAGAATGTTTGTGCATAAACTCCCTACTGAGTATCTATTCATCCAATATCCCCAGACTAGTTTCTAGCTTGTGGCTTTCATCAGTGAGAAGCCTTGGATCTGAGAGCACTGCGCTTAGATCTTAGGATTTGATGCAACCCTCCAGTGGCCATCTTTTTACCTTTTAAGTTAACTATAAAACTATTAGTCAAAAATGAAAACAATATTTTCAATACAAGCTCATTCACTTGTGTAGCCATATAGATCTGAACCCACTTCAGCATCTATACACTTTGCCACTGTTATAACAGCTTGTGTAAGCATAGGGAATGGTGATCATGTGATGGATCGTGGTTCTATACCAATCCTGCCAAATAAGATTATGGTGACTATGACTATTAAATAACCAAACACATCAAAATGTATAGATGCTGAACTGGATTCAGATCTATATAACTATACAAGTAAATGACCTTGAATTGAAAACATCATTGTTTTTTATCTGGGGTTCCTAGCTTTATAGTTAATCAAATAAGTAAAAGGTGATTGCTGGAGGGTTGTAATAGATCCTAAGATCAAGGTGCAGTGCTCTCAAATAAAAGACTACTCAATGATGAAAGCCACAAGCTAGAAACCAGTCTGTGATATTAGAGTCTGTGGATATTAGATGAGTAGGCATTAGATATGCATAAACCTTCTTGCATCCATTGATTGTTCTAGTTTGCACTTAGGGTCATTGCCGAATGGAGAGTTTTACCTCTGTTATTGTTATTTCTGTGTTTACACGTTTTTGTATCTGTTATTAAAAATACTGAAATTTTATGATTTATATAGTTTTTATTCATATGACCCCATGTATGCATGCCATTTTCAGAGATATTAAATATAGATCCTATAAATTAAATAAATTAATTAACATAGTAAAATCTGATTTTTATAACCACTTCTATAAATATTACCCCATATATTTCCTATATTCTTAATCCATCCTATCCTTATTGGAAATAGAATCAAGTGATGTAGGTTGCTAAAAATCCCATATGCAAATTTTTTCTATCTGGCCACCTTTAGGAAAAAAACTGTTATTTATAATCTTGCATAAACAGAACAACTGTAGTAAAAATTCCAATATTCTGAAAAAATATTAATAATTATTTATATTTAACAATAACCTTAATCTGGACCAATTAAATATATGTTAAAGAAAATAAAATAAAATTGCATTTTATAAAAGCGATTTCAAGCGGACTTATTTAACGCAGGAAAAATAGAACTTAATTTTGTAAATAATTTTATCATTTTTGTTAAAATATTGTCATATCTGACCTTGCATTCAGAAGTGGAATTATTCCAGATTCCTTATATGATTGGCTAGCACTTGGTTGTTATCCAATGGGGATGAATCCTTCATTGGGTTTGTGCTCTGAATCCAAATGTTCCCAGTAAGGTAAGGGATCTGACAATAAATAGTCAGCATTTTTGGAGGCAAGAGAGAGTGTGTTAACTTCTGTCAACCTGAATGGCCGAATGTGCTCTCCAGTGAAACCTCTTCCCACAGCAAGAGTGTCTTCACTAGTTACTACTGATACACATCTACACAGTGTGACAAGCCATCTAGGAGTGGAAACTGCTATGACTGCAATCAACTTGAAGCAAGCCGTCTCAGTACAGATGAAAGAGTATGAACTAGAGCCGACTCAAGGCAAGCTGTCTTGTACAGCTGGAAGTCTTACTAGAAATTGCGAGGCAGGCTAATCATATAGATGGAAGTGAGTTCTGTCACATGGCATGACTATCTCATCATTAATTGTATAAACTACATTTATATTATTGATTAACTTATGTGTGTGTACTTTGTAATGAATAAATTATGCATATTAATTGTTGGGTAGTTTGTTGTTACTTTTTCTCTGGTTTGGATCCAAACCTGTAAATCAAGCCAAGCACAATAAATATATAAATGTAACTTATAGAATTGTTATGACAGGGGATCTTAAAATAATATTCAATGGTTCTCTGATATGGGCAACTCTTTTTAGGTATCTTGAAATCATTAGAAACGTTGACTCTGTATTTAACTTTTAAAGCTTATAAGCATGCTAACTGGCAGGGTAGTGACATATGATATCTTCACTTTTGGATGAGATAATTAATATCACTACAATAATACAATTAATTAGTGAAATGCACTAACACTATACAGAAAATTTTCTTAGAACTAGCATATTCTGTTAGTGAATACTGGGCACCTGTTTGGACAAAAAGTTCCCAAAGTAAACTCCTGAATATTCAACAAAATATTGTGTTTAAATCTATTCTTTGCAATGGTTTTGTCCTTTCACATATCCTATTACCAGATATAAAAAAAGTTGTTTCACAGAAAATGTACAAAAAGCTGTTAAACATATGTACCTTTCTAATAGCTCGAGATATAATTTAACCATCTGAGACTAGTTTCAAATCAAGATGCTCTTATGGATGTTCAACCAAAAATCTACAATCAAAGAATTATGGTGTCAAACCATTAAACATCACATGGTCACCATTTCTTATGCTTGCTCTGGTAAAACTCTTCATACAGTAGTGCCTCTTAGTGAAATCCAGAGTAATCAATGGATGCCAGAAGGCTTGCTCATCCAATATCCCCAAACTAGTTTCTAGCTTGTGAATTTTGTCAGTGAGGAGCCTTGGATCTGAAAGCCTGCTCCTAGATCTTAGGATCTAATGCAACCCTCCAGCAGCCACTTTTATTTCTACTTAACTACAAAACTATGAGAATTGTGTTTTACTCTCATAAATTTTGTAGTTAAGTAGATATAAAAGTTGGCTGCTGGAGGGTTGCATTAGATTCTAAGATCTAGGTGCAGTGCTCTCAGATCCAAGGCTCCTTACTGATGAAAGCCACAAGCTAGAAACTAGTCTGGGGGTATTGGATTAGTAAGCACTAGATGGGGATTTTATGCACAAGCCTTCTGGCATCCATTGATTACTCAGGCTTGCACTTAGTGGCACTAGAAGAGTTTTGCCTGTTTTGAAGAATTATGATGCATAGTAAATGTGGGAAAATACAAACTATGAACCACATAGTTAATGACAAACATCACACACAATCATCATTTATAGTTAACTAAATATGTAAAAGGTGACGTCTTGCATTAGATCCTAAAATCTAGGTGCATTGCTCTTAGATCCAAAGCTTCTTACTGATAAAAGCCGCAGGCTAGCGACCAATTTGAGGATATTGGATGAATAGGCACTAGATAGGGATTTTATGCACAAACCTTACATCCATCAATTATTAAAGCTTGCACTGGGTAGCACTATTGTATGAAGAATTTGCTACCGTAGTTAATGACTAAGAAATTTATAATAATAGTGGTAAAATTGAAGAACTTGATGTAAAGATGAATCTACTTCCCGATTGAAATTTCTGCAGTTCGTTTATGATATTTTGTTAATAGTTAAGCATTCAACCCCTCCATGCTAAATAAATAATATAACTTTTCTGTTGTAGAGCCCTTTAACTTCACTATGAGCAATATTTTTAATATATGAAATTATTATCTTGTTAGCATTTGATGTTCAGAAGGCTGCCATAAAATATCAAACTGAAGAATCATTTGTTCTGTATTTACAAATACCCTGGGATATCTTTGGAACTCTTAGCATATATGGCAATGCTACTAACTTGTTACTCATCCTCTTGGTTTCTGTTGGCCTTGAGTTTCTGTCTTCTTTTTAATATTTCTTTGCAAATTCCGATTTTAGAAATGATTTTTTAAATCAATATTGCTGTAATATTTGTTTAAAAATATAATTTTTTCTCAAAATATGATTTCTTAATGTTAATCTTTGAATTTACATGTTATATGTAGTGATTTACAAGATTCAAACTATGATTTACAATACGGAACTTGATTTACTGAGTGAACAGAAAAACCTTAAATTGTATATGCATATATCTTGCCATTCATAGCTTCTCATAGTCTACCAAGTAACCCTTGACCTTAATAGCAACTAGATAGATCACAGCTACCAAGAATCACATCGTCTCCACCATCCAGAAGATGAGAAAGTGAAAACCTGTACTAATCCCTGCAGCACCCATGTCCTAGACCCCCCCCCAATGCTAAGGACTAGGAACCAGGCCTTAGGGTATTTCCAAAGCTCAGACTCTCTCATCCAATGCCCTTACTAATTCCCACAGCACCCAGATCCCCACCAAAACCCAGGCTTGTGAGACCTTCCAAGCACCAAACCCTGCCATCCAGATGGCAGAGATGAGTGGTACAGCAGCCCCGATTTGAAGTTTAAGCCATAGTAGAACTCTCTGGCCTGAGTCACCCAAGCATGAGATTCTCTCATCCTCACAGACAAGACAAGCAATGCTGCAGCACTAATCAAAAATGTAAATCTTACATGCTTATATCATATGCCACTACAGATTATCACATAGTCTAATAACCAACCTATGAATCACCTAGAGAACAAAGAGATTAAAACCACAATGCTTCACATCATCTTCACTGTCCTGAAGATGAGAAAGATGAAACCCATACTAATCCCCATAGCACTCACATCCCAGCCTCCCATAAGAACCAGAGTTCGGGCCCCAGGAATCTTCCCAAGTTCCAGACTCACTCATCTGAAGCCCATACTAGAACCCAATACACCCATATCCCAGCCACCCTCCAAGATGGTTTTATATCCAAGTATTGAGAGAAGTTATAGAAAATATCAATGAATATGAGTTGCCATTACGCTTTGGATTTGTAATTTATGAAAAAGCATTAATTCAATGAGCACTTTTTCAATGATTAAAGCATTCGATCATCAAGATACAAAACCAGAATATTGTCATATTCTGAAAAATATTTATAAAAATGCAACAGCAAGAATTCCATACATAATGATACTAGGAAAATTAACACTGAGAAGGATATGGAACAGGGTGACTCCGTATCTCCAAAACTTTTTACAGGAGTGCTGAAAGAAATATTTTGTGGATTAAAATAGGAAGTTAAAAGAACAAAAGTAAATGGAGATTATTTAAGTCATCTAGGTTTTGCAGATGATAAGTAATGCTTCAGAGGTTCAGGAAATGTTGCAAGGGTTATCAGAAGAAAGTAGGAAAGTAGAACTAAAGATAAATGTTAAAAAACTAAAGTAATGTTCAATTAATTTTCTTAAAACATGAACATAAAGATTGATAATGATAAGTTAGAAGAAGTTAACAATTACAAATACCTTGGTCAGATTATTAATACAAATGGAAACACAATGGATGAAATTAATCACAGAATTCAACTTGGTTGAAATAACTTAATATTAAAAGGAAAAATGACTATATGTTTGAAAAGGAAGATTTTTAATAAATATGTTTTATCAGTTCTTACTTATGGATCTGAGACTATGACACTTAACAGAAGAGCAACACATAGACTTCAAACCACTCAAAGAAGTGTGAAGTTGTTAGAAATAACAGAGATTGAAAATCAAATACATGGGTAAGAGAACAATCAGGTGTTGCCGACATCATTGAAAGAATTAAGAGACTGAAATGGAATTGGTCTGGACATATTGCTAGAAGAGATGATAATGAATGGACATTTGAAATCTTAAACTGGATTCCAAAAAAATTGTAAAAGACCTAGAAACAGCCTGCATGTGAGATGGATGGATGAAATTAAGAAAATGTGCAGAGATGAATGAAAAGGAGAGGCTAGAGATCAGAAGATTGAACTTGGAGAGACCTTCATCCTGCAATAGAATGATATTGTTTGAAAATGATGATGATAATGATATAACCAGAACAAGAAAGGAAATAGCCTATATGGCTAAGCCCTCAGCCTGGAGGGAAATCTCTAAGGAAAATCTTTATAATGATTGAAAAGTCAATTTTAAAGACGGGTTAAAAATTCTGTAGATAATTGCATCTGTGGTTCCTCTCCCTTTCTGAACTTAAGATTCAAATATGGTAAACTCAGTAAAAACATAGTATCATCAATATATATTTATTAGAAACTTTAATGTTAAACTAAAATATAAATTATAATTTATACAAATACCACAAATTTTCATAAATGGGATGTGTAGAGGTTTACCCGACGTGAGGACCAATAAACGGTGGCTTAAAATAGCAATAGATATCTAGTTGTCGCATTGAATTAACCAAAGCGGCAAAAGTTAAGTTAGTTTACCAAATGGTAATATTAATTCCAAAAATACGGAGATAAACAGTAGTTAATGAAATATATAACCTGTTTCATTAACTACTGTTTATCTCCATATTTTTTGAATTAATATATTTTAGTATTACATTTATTTATTTTTTGGGGGAAGGGGTCGGAATTGATTATTAATACGAAAGTAAGCGAAAAGGTATAATTTCCAAGATTTTTTTTCACTATAGAAGTCGAGATTATTAAAGTACAAACAATAGAAAATAGATTCAGAGAACAATCCCGACAACCAATCACAAATCTGAATTTTGAAATAGTTAATCAGTTGGCGATTTCATTAATGGATCACTGAGAAGCATAAATTAGTTAAGTAATTAGCATATCAATTGCTTTGTATTTTTCATTGAGGACTCTGCTACCATGTGATGTAAATGTGATACACTGTGAATTCTCCTTAAACGGAGTCAGTAATCTCTCACCAACTATACCCAGAGAGACCTGTTAACCACTTTACTTTACTGCCCTCTCGTGTATAATTGGTGAATTAACTGTATTAACGTTATTAGCTTAGTAATTGATCTTCAGTTTTGTAGTGGTGCATCGTATTTAGCACACGTTTTTTTTTTTTGCATATTAATACAAGAAAACCAAAAATTATATAATTTTATTTAGACAAGATATTTAAAAGTTAAATAATCGAATTTTTTATAACTTTTACATTTTATTCTTCTATGAGCCGTTGCTTTTTTAAATATAGTATGCGCCGGCTATAATCAGAATTGCCCAGAGTGTGTTAAGAAATCAAATTAATGCAATAATGTACATGTGAGAACATACACACCCTTTATAATTAGCTTACATAGCTCGCTACATGATGGCAAACACGAATTTCACGAACATCTTATGTATTAGGTTCGGCATATATATCCATCTAAAATTATTCAACCTTTTTTTTTTGTAAAGCGTATTTCTCTTCTCTGTCATAAAATCTTTATATATACAGTACAGTCGAAAATCATTGTCAAATTAACTTATTTTATTAAATTAAAATTCATCCATCCCTCCACTTTAAAAAACTAGGCTAACAATATTTTAAGCTATATCTAGAGTGATTGCCAAAAGAATGTGTAAAAATAAAGCCGACCCGCGAAAAGAATGTGATTAATGTTAGTTTTGATGTTTAAAATTATTTGAGAAAAATGTTTTTTCCAAGCCTCGTTAATTTTGTTTTAATATTATTTATATCAACTAAGCTAAACAGATGTTTAGGAAGTGGTCGATAAATGGGTATCTAACTATAATTAGCTAGAGATAGAGAGTAAACATTCCAGTTAATCTAGTTCGGTCAGAAGTAGCCTTCATTCCTAGTAGGAAAAAGTTATGTTATTATGAATACTAAGCCTTTTACAATATTGTCATAATTAATTGATTTGCTAATGCTTGACTTATTCTATGTTTTACTGCATAGACAAAATAATCATCCTTTGTACCATAATATCAAACTTGATGATATATATATATGTGAGATGGATGGATGAAATAAGACTGCGCAGGGGTGATGGGAAGAAGAGAAGCTAAAGATCGGAAAAGATGGATTGAACTTGACCGTCATGCTTTAATGAATTGATAATGGTTGATGATGATATGTACATATTCAAGTAGATCTCCAGATTATTTTTAGCTGTAGGTAAACAAGGAAGAACTCCCACTCAGCTGTGGTGAATATATTTTCTCTTTCACTATTTCTCTGAACTACAATGGATTATTAAAAAGTTATTTAGTGTTATCTACAAAATAAATCCCATCTTTAAAGACATACAAGCACAATAAAAATATCTTTCATCTGCTGACCAAAACCGACTTTAGTCTGACCAGATATTTTTTCTAATAGCAACAGTAAAACTGAAAATAAAAAACAATCTCATGTTTAGTATTATTTTTGGAATGGTCCACCATCTGAAACTTATGCATTAATTAATACTCTTACATGATACTAAATCAAGATATAAAAAGTCTTAAAATCCATTTCTATGATAAATATGTCATTTTTTCTTTAATCCTGTGGCGGTCACAACTAATCTGAAAGATATAAAGTGTTTTCTTAAATCACTCCACTGTAGGATGAAGGTCTGTCTCTCCAAGTTTAATCCATCTTCTCCAAACTAGTATCTGTTTTCTGCATCACTCTCACACACTTTATTTCATTCATCCAACTCATATGTAGTTTCTTTCTAGGTCTTTTAAAATCTCTCCGAATCCAATTTAAGATTTGAATTGTATATCTATTATCATTTATTGTAACACTATGTCTAGCCCAACTCCACTTCAGTCTCTTAATTCTTTCCACCCATATATTGCATTTTCAATCTCTTCTTGTTATTCCTAACATGTACCTCTCCATACTTCTTTGAGTGGTCTGAAGTTTTTGTATTGCTCTTCTGTTAAGTCTCCATAATCCTTAAGTAAGAACTGGTGAAACACATTTATTAGAAACTTCCCTTTCAAACACTGAGATATTTCCCTTTTTATATTGCTATTTCTAACAAAAGCACTCCAATCTAGTTCAATTCTATGATTAATCTCATAGATTATGTTTCCATCTTTAGCAATAATCTGATTAAGATATGTTGTTAACTTAAATATTGTTGTATATATTAAGTGCATAGGTTCAAAGTCATTACTAATTGCAGATTTGTGACTAACATTATGTTTAAGTTATAATGTGTGTAACATTTGATAGTAAGCTATATTTGAGAGATAACTCCCAAGTTGGTACTAATGTTTGTGCTGATTATTATACAATTTTTGTAAACTAACTATTGAAGATTCTGATTAATTAATGTTAAAGGCAATTTTTGATTGTGTGTTTTTTAGCAGTTATCCATATTGTTATTTGAAATTCTTTATACCATTTTGCTTATAATAATCAATCTAAATAAAATTGAAACAAACAACCAATTATATAATTATCTTCAACAATATAATTAACATTACTCATATAAATAAATGACATAGTAAAAATAAAATTTTAAACTATATATATACACATATATTTTTATATACCTATATAAATAAATATTCTACTCTCCCTCCCCCTTTTTTTTTATAAACTCTCATTCCCACTTCTACTATAATTTTTAAATCTTCCAATTATCTAATAATGCCCATTTACTATCTAACTATATTTACACATCTATCCAAATTTTTCTGAATATATAAAGTTTCATAACATATCCTTTTTCGATAATCTTTAACATATTTTATAACTCTAATATTCTTCTCACACTCCATTTTATGACCAATATCTCTCCTACTACTTGCTCTGTTATGCTTCTTCCTTTTATCACTTATCATTCATCCTGTCTTTCCTATATACAACTTATTACAACTTTGACTTTCAATTTTATAAACCATTCCTCCCTTACTATTAATACCATTTATCCTATTTGTATTAAATAACCATCTACCCAAAGACTTACTATTTTTCTAAGCTATTCTTACATTATCTGGTAATTTCCCTCTTCTTTGAATACAGAATATACATCCATTTACAATTTTTATATTTATTCTTATCATACTTATTTCTACTATTTATATTTTGAACTCTGAAAATATTTTTAATTACCTTTCTTTTATATATTTTAGCATAATCATTCTCTACTTCTAATTTCTGCTCATATGTCTCTTTCTTATCTAATGTAAGTTTATCATTTTTTAATTTGAATCCCTTTAAAACCTCTACTTTTTGACACCAGGGCTGATATTATTTTGGATCAATTAAACCACTAATTTTTCTATCTTTAATATAATTCCTTACCAATATTTCATTCATCATTCCTCTCTTCATAAAAATATCTAAATATTTTCTTCCATTTACCTCTCTCTCCACTGTAAACCTAATTTTTATTCAATTCATTAAAAACATTATCAATACTTCTACTATTTCCAATAACAATAATATAAATAATAGAATGACTTCAAAGTAGGCTTTCATTCACCACCTTCTACTAATAAATTAATCAACAATGCAAAGGATATCATTACACCTGAACTACCCCCCCCCCACATAGTGTACAAGATGACTTGCCTCCAACAAGAGTGCCAAGCAACATACAGTGAAACTAAAACAAATATTGCCACTAGAGAATCGCAACATAATGCGAACTAAGGCTGAAGGGAGCTCAATAATTGTAGAGCATGGAGTCACAGGCTACACCTTCCAACCAGCTTCAACTGAGATAATGTGCACAGAATGCAATGCCACGAAATGCAAAGTGAAGGATTGTTTTATCACAGATGATCCCAAAGCAATCAATCGAAGAGATGTCTGCTTTATTATCTCTAAAAAGAGGGCCGTTTAAATATTATTGAATAAATTTGCATACAGTACTGTGGCATTCACTAACTATTAGTGAAAAGAGCTATTCCCGAAAGAACTTAGCTTATCAATTGTTTATATACAGCTTCATTGTGTATAAAATACAAGCTTAGTATTAGAAAAATCTTATATTTTATTATATATAATAAAATACAAATTTGTAATGTTTTTAAATATATATTTTTTTACATTTCAGCACGACTGTATCTTTTAGAAGCACATGACCTACACATCAGTTTTTTTTTTGATAGTGACCTCTGCAGAGTTAAATATAGTTCAATGTTGATTTCTTAAATTCTGTAATTTTATATTTTAATAAGAATAAAATCTGTTAGTTTATGCTAAGTATAATCTGATTAAACATTGTTAACTTTATGCTAACTATAATCTAATTAAACATTGTTAACACTACTATACTTTTAAAATGAATGGAAGATACAATTCAGTTATAGGCAATTGAAACATTCAATCATTACAAAGTTTCTCTTTCTGGGTGCAGCTAACAGGATCATAATTTCTTACCCAATTGATCATTTTCTTCAAGGAAAATACTTTTTAAAAATATTCTACAATTCTTCCCTTCTTATTGCATAGTTTACGGCAATTCCTTTTAAAATAATAATCCTGTTTATTCTTCATGATGAATTTTATTTAACTTCTCTACAGCAGTTTCAACTGCGTAACAGCTTTCTTCAGATCTTTTAATAATTTTCTCTCAATTTACAAATTAACTCTTAATTGAAAGGATATTATTAAATGATCTGAATTGGACTTCCAGACAGCCAAAACTGTTGCAAGAAGTTAAAGTATTTTAAAAACTATACAGGAGTAATGTCGTTTTTTTTTAAAGTTCTCCTTTCGAGTTAAAAACTTGCTTATTAAGAAATTAATTTATTTTACAGTGTATTTTGCTTATTCTATCTATTTCGGTTAAAAACGCTATGTTGATATAATGTAAAATGTCTTCTACTCATACGAAATCATACTTACAATTCATAGGGTATATATCCAAAAGACCCATTAGCCACATTCTTCATATAATTTCTGTGATATAAAAATATTTTCTATTATATTACTTTGTATGATTTATTTAATTTATCACATATGTAAGATTCATTACATTATGGGTAATACATTTTACTTTAGAATAATTTAATATATAATATTAGCAGACCTTTTAGTTTCTATTAATATAATAAACTTTTTCTTATCCTTCAGTGTAATTTGACCACAGATCTATTTATGCCATGGCACCATGTCACTTCCAAAATATATTTATAAAATTTTATTTTTGCAAACACACCTAATCATGATTATTAATTAATCTTATAATAAAATTCTTCTTTTTTTTAATTTCAACAAGCAAAGAGTCATAATTGGATAATGGAAAGGAAGCAAACTTAGTGCAGTAGTAACAAATTATTAAGCATCACATGATCACTATCTCTTATACTAGCACATAATTGTTTATAAACAAAGCGAAAATCTCCATACAGTAGTGCCACCCTGTGCCAACCAGAGTAATCAAAGCTTCTCACTGACGATGGCCACAAGCCAGAAATTTGTCTGGGGATATTGGATGAGTAGGCATTAGATAGGGATTTTATGCACAAGCCTTCTGGCATTCATTGATTACTCTGGTTGGCACAGGATGGCACTACTGTATGGAGAGTTTTGCTTTGTTTTGCACAGTAGTAACACCCAGTGCAAAAAGGTTTGTGCATAAAATATCTACCTAGATCAATTGTAAATGCAGAAACCAAAATATTTACAAATAACATATTGACTTTTCCATAGCATTCATATTTCTTTAAAGCTTTCTAATTGTGATTTAATATTTGTGAAATTTGAAGCGGATTAGAAAAAACTGGTAGAATT
Organism: Epiperipatus broadwayi; assembly: GCA_028023455.1. Classification (NCBI taxonomy): domain Eukaryota; kingdom Metazoa; phylum Onychophora; class Udeonychophora; order Euonychophora; family Peripatidae; genus Epiperipatus; species Epiperipatus broadwayi. The sequence goes on from JAQFVV010000361.1 coordinate 482,312, forward strand.
GTTAGAGCATGAAATGTAAAGAGAAGTGTGTCGTGTTTTTCGTTGTGGGCCTAATGAGTGGTGAACACCCAGATCAATTGTAAATGAAGAAACTAAAATAAACATATAGACTTTTTGACAGCTTTGTATTTCTTAAAGCTTTCTAATTGTGACTTAATATTTGTGGAATTTGAAATAGATTAGTAAAACCTTATGCGATTGTTAGAGCATAAAATGTTAATACAACATGATATTCATAGTTAAGAAGGAAAACTTCTAAAGATTCCTATAAAAATATTTGATGCATAAAAAAACAGCAAATAAAATATTTCAATAAATATATAATTTTATTAAATATTTTCATACAAAAATGTATCAAAAGTTCTCCATTACAGCATAGTAAAAAGTTATTTAATGTAAAGCAAAATTACAATCTTCCAATATTCTGCTACATATTTAAGAGTTATTTGACATTCTACACATTTTACGGTAAAAATGCAAAGTGAAAAGCAAATCACATATAATTATCAAATTTCAAAATGTTCCCATAAATATTTTACTATCTTATTGCATAAATTAATTACATAATAATCATAAATATTTCTGAATAATTCTTACAATTTACAAAAAGCATTTTTATTTGAATTCAGAAGTGTCGCAATTAAATTACAATGCCCCAAAAAGTTAAGACGTCTATACGTTTCAGAACCCTTTAAATAGAACTATATTCATTTAAACATTTAAAATCATTTTAAAAATGTTGAAACATTATCACATACATTTATAATTTTTAAAACCAACGCTATGAATACTTTAGAAATTTAACACAAATTCATTAAGAACATATATTATTAGTAGTAGTTTATAGATTATAAGTATAAACTATCAAATAATGATTGACACTTCAAAGAATCTGTTTATATGTCAAACCTCCATTTGTATACTATAAACATTATCAGAAATTTTAATTAAATATTTTTTGAATGGATAATGTGACATACCTCCTTGATTTTTTTGATCGTTAAGCTTATGGCAAACAATATGACAATGGAAGTACAAATAGCATAGCCTGCTGCCCTCTAGTGATCAAGATGGACAACTATAATTTGTGTTTGCCTTACTCCTTTATATAATTACGTATATTGGTCCAATTTATAGCTATATTTGACAGAAATCAACTAAAATTGCAAATTCAAGGTTTAGTTCTTATATCCCTACTACAATGATTTGTACTTTCACAAATGGTCGGGCAAGATATATATTTAAAAATGTAACCCTCTCAGATAGAAGAATTCAACTATTTTAGTTTTTCTAAGGCAGTGAGCAATTTGTTTATATTGAATGTTTCTATTTATGTTAGTAAAGGAATTTGAACTCAAGATTTTCCGGTCTATTTTTCCTCCACTCCACCTCAAGCAACTAATACACATGGCAACATACATAAAAAATATACAAAGTCTTCAATATACGCATTTCGTGTAGAACCGAGCACTGATTGTACATATGTGTGGGAGATTATTATCTGACCCAACTGATGACAGCCGGTTCCGCACAAAATATGTATATTGGGAATTATATATCTTTTTCGCATGTGTGTGCTCATATGTATTGGTTGCTTGAGATGGAGTGGAGGACAAATAGATTGAAAAATCCAGAGTTCAAATATTTTAGTTTTTATAAAATCATCTCTGCATTTAGCATTGGCCATTTTGAAAGAATTTTTGTTTTAATCTAAAATGTAGATTGTTAGAAGCAGACCTTAAATTGTGTGTATATATTATAATAATATATACACGGCAAAATGAAAGTCTACTATAGATCAAATTCTCACCAATTATCATTTTTTGTATTAAAAAGGCAAAATCTTGGACATATTTAGTTGTTTTTTAAAATCTATAATATTAAAAACCTCAGCCATTCAGCCTGTGTATTCGAACCTGAATTATATGTGATTGATGGACAACCCCAAGCACAAATTGTTCATTCATTACATTTCATTTGAATACAGTTAAATATAATAATTAACAAAATAATTAAAGCATTTCCCAAGTTTAAAACTACTTTCTTCCGCTGCTTCTTGATATAATTTATTATTTTGAAATTATGTTGTGTTAATGTTTAAAAAATATACATATATTGATCGCTATTTTTATTCTTATCGTCAATATTATTTTGTTGTTACTTTTCGCAGAACCCCTTAACATAATATTACCTCTAGGATAATAATCATGATGGCTAAAATATAAAATAACTTTGCTGATTAAAATTAATACATAAATAATAATAAATACATAAACAAAATAATAAAAGTTTAACTAAAAACGGATAAGCAATATATCCTTATAACATATCTATTTCTACATAAAATTATGAAGAATTAATTTTCTAGCAACAACGTATTTCAATTTTCACCGGACAAATTAAAATATATATACTTAGTTCAGTAGACTATTTTTTAATGGTTTCTTAGTTCATAAAAAATAAAATAAAAACCACATTTTTTGTTTATAATTCATATTGCGATTTTCATAACATTTACTATTAATGAATCAAATTTTTTTCCCTCTCAAATAATAAGCAGAAATTTAACATAATCTCTTCCTCAATAAATTGCATTTTAAATGGAGAAAGTAAAGCAAAAAAAATATTTACATAATACACCATTCATAGTTTTGATTCAGATTCTGAATATAAAAAATTAACATACTCGATAAAATCTAAGCATTTAACCATCTCTTATAGAAATGGAGTTAAGCATTTCAGACTTTATTAAAAAAAAAATAGCAAAATAGCAGTTTATTTCATTGCGAAATAAAAAATATTTACAAAAATTACAATTTTGATTGAATTAATCAAAATCCATTCTTCTGTAATCTGATAATCCTAGGAGAACGACAAGCAAAATCGGAAATAAGGAAAAAATCATTAACTAATTTAGCTGTTTTTTTTTATTTTGTAAATAAATATTTTTGCAGATTTAAAAAACAAAATACAGTTTATTATTTAAGTAAATAAATCCTCTAAAACAAAAAAAAATAATGATGTATCTTACAATTATTTACAGCGTTCTAGGAACTAATTTTTTTCAACATACAAAATAAGATGAAACAAAAAATTTAGCATTAAAAAAAATTGATCGTGTTTTCAAAATGCACATTACTCTACGAGTTGTAGTAAATGGCAGTAAGGTTCTTTTTTTAAGAAAAAGAATAGTAAATTTAAAAATAAAATGAACCAGATCTCGATTGCAAATATATCAAAAGATTACAACATCTTTTTTATATATATATAAAAATACATATGTTGAAAGAATGCAGAACTCGTACTGTTTTCGTTCAACATTTTAAGTCACAGATCTCGTAGAAATAGATCCAAGAGATTATTTTAGACAATTTGATTGCATAGATTTTTGCTGTCAAGTATTTGAATATCGATAGGTCCTTCTTCCGAAGAATTATTTTGAATAAATGTATTATGTGCCTCGGTTTCAGTAGATTCCAGTGGCAAAGATTCAATAAAACCAGTCTTAACAATGTTACAATCCATAGGTGAATCCATACTATCACATGCAGAAACCAGTAGTTGCTCCGGTCGCAATTCAGGATTTATATCTGGATTTTTTACTTTACTTTTCTTATATGTAACAACTCCATAAATGATTCCAACAACTAGGAGAACACAACCGAGTCCACAAAAAATAACCGCTCCAACCACTCCATCATTATTATGTTGTACAATGACATTATTCAACAGCAAAGCAGTGATGACAACACTAGTGATAATAGTAATAATGCCAAGGAAACTGAAAATAATGGAGCACCAAAGACTTTTGCGATGAACCATCATTTTAAGTTTGCGGTGATGGCTAAGAAGAGGCGCAAACTAAACAAAAAATAAATAAATTCATTATTAATAGGAATATAAAAATTAAGTCATAAATAACAATTTTATAGCATAAGAAAATAAACAATTACACACACATACAACAAATTTAATAGGTGTAACACTATAATCTAAAACTTTTGCTTCAGTAATCTTTCTGGAAATGATTTTGGTGGACTAAGAAAACAAAGTAGTAATAATTCAAAATACTTTTCACATCCTTCCCTGCCATCATATTACCCACATGCTGCCAAAAATTTTAAATATTAAATAATTATTAACTTTAGTATTATAATAATACAAATATACTTAATTAATAAAACTAGTATAATATCAATGAGTTATTGTCTCTGCCCTCCTTGACATCAACGTAAGTATTAAATACTATAATAAATTTTCATAGTACGATATAAAACATGAAATTACCTGCTCCAATTTCATTAAATAAAATATATAGACATATATTAAATACTTATCAAATAAAATAATTGAATGAACTGAAAAAGATGAAATAGAAACATGGCTTTCAAGTTTATTATAGATTTCTTTAGAAATATTACCAAATTTACCACTTTCTTTACTTTGCTGTAACAACTTATATAAATGCAATTTATCCATTTTACTTTGAACACTTTTTAGCAAAAAGCCTTTTATTGTACATATATGCATACCTAATCTTATGTTTCGACTGCCATGCAGTCTTCTTCTGAGCTATGACATAATGAACAAAATAAAATCCAAATAAAAAATGCAAACAATAAAAATTTTGAGTTTTATATGTTTTGTTATATTTTATGTTATTTTAAATAATACCATAAAAAATGTAAACAATAAAAAATTTAAGTTTTATTATGTTTTGTTATATTTTATGTTGTTTTTAATTTATTAAAAATAACATAAAATATAACAAAACATAATAAAACTTAAATTTTTTATGATTTATATGTTTATGATATTATTTATACAGTTATGTATTTTATTTTGTTCATTATGTCATAGCTCTAAAGAAGACTGCAGGACAGTCGAAACGTAAGATTGTAATATGTGCAATAATTTTTTTTGCTAAAAAGTGTTAAAATTACATTTACATAGGTCTTTCTATTATTATTTTTTTTAAAGAACGGGTGTCTTAAAAATTAAATAATTAATTCTGGCAGTCATAAGAATCTGATATTCTTCTATAATTTTGTTTGAAGGAAAAGACCAGAGTATTTGTTGTTGAATTAACAGTATTTGCACCTTTAGCTTAAATGATTTCTCTGGGGAAAAATAACTGTTGGCGGCAAGACTGATCTGATCGCAAGTCAAAAAATTAAATTACTTGTGACTGCTAATCCTTAATTAACTAACAGCTAAAAGTAATTACAAATCTGAATAATGCGTAATTATAAATATTTTAAAAGTTACTGCAAAAAAAAGGAAGTCACTTCAATGGAAAAAAACCAGAAACTATATTATTTCTCTTCAATAAAACAAATAATCCGATGGTTTGTTGCTTGGCCAATTCATCATACAAAGTTCGAGAACTGAAAATGATCGAGGCAAGTTGCGATCTGTTGACCTCAAGCTTTAAAATCTATTAGAATTACGGCTGTAAACTGTGCAAACTATCAGTAGTAATAAGAATACTTGTAAATATACTTATATATGAAAAAATGAAGGCCATTTAATTTAAACGACATTTGCGTAAGCAAATGAGTGGGTTTTTTTTAAAAAAGGTTTTCTAAATTTTTCATCACTTATATTTTAAAAAGTCTGACTGCTAGCATTACTTTTCCAACTCTTTGGATAACAATGGCTGTGTTTGGACTTAAACATTTTAACGGTAACAGCTTGTTGGTATCTGTAGACGATTACGCAGTATGCATTATGGTAGATTCTTTTAAACCAATTTTATTTTATAATATATGAAATGTCATTCTGAAACAAATTCTTCTATTGGCTTAAGTTTAATCAAAACAACTGGCTTTAAAAAAGCTTATACATAATAATGATTTAAATTAATGGTCGTAAAATGTAAACAACATTTTGATTTGATGATTAACTTTCCGATTTAATCATATAATGGTATAGGCCACTATTAAGTCAGAAGTTGGGAAATCCCTGAATTCCTCTCGCATTATTCCACGTCCTTGCCACTTGTTGTCTTTATTTAAGTGGTATGAATTAATGCAGTGCAGTGAGTGGAAGACTTAGTCCAGTTCTCTTTTGACAAGATAAAACTGAGAGCAGAAAAGGATTATATCCAACTAAAGAAATGTGAGTCAACAAATACATAGAAAGAAGAATCCTTTAGAAAAATATTAAGTCCATAGTAGCTATGACGGTATATCATCTTTGATATTAAACTAATAATTTTAAATAGTCAATAATAATTCTAAAACTCCTTTATTTATATTGGGCTACCAATTTAATTTTTAACAGAAATATATTAATTCACGAAGAATTATTGAAGCCTTTTTTTTTTTATATACAATGTATGACTTTCAAAATTAAAAGTATGAGGTGTGAAGTTATCCATAATGTAACTGTATCGAAATCATGAGTATTAAACATTCATGTTTGAGCTTGTTTAAGCTAGCATGTGTAAATTTTAAACTGATATGGCTAATTGTTAGTTAGCTATTGAGAAAATAATAAATATCTGTACGTAAGCTCTGGCGTAAAAAATGGGTCCTAAGGCATTCATTGAGAGACTTTTGAACCAAAAATCAATCACACAATTAGACCATTCTGCCTATTCACCTCACTTAGCTCCCTGTGATTTTTGGTTATTTCCCAAATTAAAAACTGCACTGAAAGGATGAAGACTTTCTACTATAACTCATATTCAAAAGAATATGAGATACAAAAGAATACGAGATAGCTGCTCAACAGTATTCTTGAAAATATGTGTCAGGTGTGCTTCCAGAATGCTTTAATCAGTGTATAGATGTACAAGGGGAGGCGACAGTAGCCACCATGAATATTTTAAGTACATTCTGGGAATTAAATTGTCACACCTCAAAACTTTTGTAATTAAGCTTTACAAGCTGTTTTAACTGCTCAAAGGAAAATAAATAATTTACTTACAAAAATAATTCATAATTTTAAACAATCTTCTAATGATTCCATATATAATTTAAAAAAAATTTTTTTTTAGATATTTTATTCAATGAATGCGCGATTGGAACATACACTCCACTTTGACTTCATATTTCGATGTAATAAACAACACATGGATACTTATAAATTATAGTAACTTGCCATTGCTCAAGGATTGTTCAATTTATTTAAAAGCAAAAAAATATACTTCTAATCATCACGGAATTAAATCGTACAATTTTCACACCAAATCAAATCACTGTAAAAAATGTCATCCAGAGGATTCCGAGATCAGATAAATTTACTTGTAAAAAAAAAAAAAAAACAATATAAAAATTTATAGCAAGTTTTGCATCCGAGATAGGAAATTCTCTTTTGAATGTAACTACTTTTACAATATTAATAATAAGCAGACTAGATAAGGAATACAAAAAAAAGGTTAAGACTTGTAAAAATCTATAAATTGCCCAATATATTTTTTTTAAGTACAATTTATCCAAACTGTTTTCGAACATTTTTTAAAAAAACTCTTTATTTGTACATATATACATACACGTACGTTTCGACTGTCCTACAGTCTTCTTCAGAGCCGATTTAAGTTTTAATTACTTGAGTCTATTATTTAAGTTTATATCGAATGATAATATAAACTTGCCTTATAATTAAGATTCTTAATTTTAAAAAAAAGACTGATAAATATTTTACTGTTAAGCTACTATTACATTTTTTAAACATCATTAAGTGAAATTTATGTCATGTAGATAACTTAAAAGAAATGTTTTCTCTTAGCATCCGTTACCAAATTTAACTTATATATAATTTCAGCTTAGATTCCACAATCCAACATCTTCTTGGAACATCGATGATAACATAATACAAATGTAGGGTTCCATGAACATTTTTATCTTTAAATGATTATCAACCATTCCTTTTGTCAATATTGCAATCCATGGTAAATCTTGATAGTTTCATAGCTTCATGGCGGGTAAACATAACATTTGTTGTCAATCATTCTGTTTTAGTCATAAAGATATCAAATAATGGAAAGTCTGTGTTCCCTCCTAAATAATGTATCTACTCACAGTACATATTTCCTTAGCCCAAAATCTATTTATAGAAGTAAAGTAAGATAAAACACAAAATTTTAAGCGCAAGAAAGTGTGTCCTCCTTGCTGCATCATGATCATGTGATTTTCTAATCTCAAAAAGACGTTATTATTCTATAAAACTTAGTAAGATATTTCATTTTTAAATTTAATAAATTATCCATGCACTCTACATTTATTCCAAATTAATAAACATATTTATTAAATACAAAACCTTTGTTTTTTTTATTTAGTTATTTAGACAGTACAAAGGGGACTATAGATGGCAATGTGTACACACAAAATCACAATATCCAATCTAATAATTTAAATTAGCCGAGAAAAAATTATAAAAAAGTAACAATAGAGGGAAAAATAAAAAAACAATAAGATTTTATGCAAAATAATATCCAGTCTTTCCTTAATCATAAAGTAACCCATAAGGTGGGCATAGATGTTATTAATTGGGTACTGCTTATTGGTGTTTGCATTTATCAAAAGGTCAATGCATTGTCCGATAACTCATTTCAAAACTAAATTTCTTTAGTTTTTGATAAAAAATTCATAGAATAATTTACATTTTAAACCACACAATTCATCTAATCTTTTAAAACAAGGATTGCTCCATTTGCATATATATTAGATGTTTTACCCAGTCAAACACACAATTGGGACAAAAGCATAGTATCACATTAACTTCCCCGTGTATAATCACAGAGGCTAAACTCTCCATACAGTAGCACCACCAGTGCAAACCAGAATAATCAATGGACTCTAGGTTTGTGCATAAAATCCCTATCTAGTGCCTACTCATCCAATATCCCCAAACCAATTTCCAGCTTGTTGTTTTCATCAGTGAGGATCTGAGAGTACTGCATCTAGATCCTACGGTGCAGTGCTGTCAGATCCAAGACTCCTCACTGATGACAGCCACAAGCTTGAAACTAGTCTGCGGATATTGGATGAGTAGGCACTAGATAGGGATTTTATGCACAAACCCTGCATTCATTAATTATTCTGGCTTGCACTGGGTGGTGCTATTGTATGGAGAGTTTAGTCTCTGTGTAAACAACTTGTGTAAGTATAAGAAACGGTGATCTTGCAATGTTTAGTAGTTTAAAATCAATCCAGCCTATATATATATCCTTAATAATAAGATTCAAGCCACACCAAGGACAACAAATTCATAAATAGTAACAAGCTGTAATGAAATATATCCACAAAATTTTCATTTTTATTCAATTAAGCTCTGTTTATGTTTTTATATAGAAATGATTGTCATAAATAATTTAAATAATTTATTTGATAAAATAAAATAATGAAAACACCAAAAACAACTATATTACACTAATATGCCAATTTTACTTAAAATATTGATTACAAATTATTTATCTATATATATAACACTAGCGAGATATATGTTCTAAAACACATATATCTGTGTTACATGTGTTAAAATAAATAATCAAAAAAAAAGAAAAAGAAAAACGAGAATAATTAAAAATATATATATATTTAAGTAGATTTTAAAACATAACTTTATAAAAATAAAAGATTGCATAAACTATTTATTAAAAGTGGGGTGGGGAAAAGAATAAGAAGGAGATTTAAAACCTGCTCTCTCTTCTTTTTATTAATTAAAAAGAAAAATGTTTTAAAAAAACTTAATAAATGTAAAATATTAAAATAAAATTAATTATAAAAAAAACTTTTGTGAAAATATCTCATAGGCAGGAATGCAATTAATTTGAAAAGATTTCTGGACAATAAGATATTAGATTAATCTAATAAAGATTAGATAAAATGAAATGTAAAAATTAATTAAAAATACATTTAGATTGTGATAAAAATTAAAGTTATGATAAGGAAATAAACAATGGGAGAGTTATATATAAAAGTTGTGACTTGGCTAATGTTATACATATTCATACCTGGATTCATTCAGATATTCAGTCAATCAGTGAGTTTCAAGTTCACTAGTTCATTGATCAATTTGTGACTGATGGCATAGTTACAATGACCCTCAATGAGCCAGTCATTACTGCTGCGGACAATGAGCAAGTCCTTACTGCTGTGGACAATATCAATGCAGAAGCCACATAATTAGCAACATGCATTGCTAGAGTCATAGGAGTGTTTGACTGGGCTTCATGCCCAGAGACCTCCGCTTCATAAATTATCCTCACCTGAAACCAATACCTAAACTGTAAGAGACCCTGATGCATCCTCCCTCTCTCCCATTATCAGTATGAAGAATGGAAGAAAAGCCATGAAACCATTGATGGAGACCAAAAGGCCAACTTATTTGATCTATTCTCTCTCTCTCTTTGCACTGTGACACATTCAATTTAAGGGTATAAATATTTATATATGTTAAATAAAATGCACTGGACCCCCTAATAAAAAGTGGGAGTTAGCTTGGAATATTTCAAGTGCTGAATTTATGTGCCAATCGTCTGAGCATACCAGCTATATATAATATATGGTCAGATGGCACTTGAGGCTTTGTTCTCAAAAACAAATAAAATGCTTTGGATGGCAGGTTTTGTTCCAGCAGTTGAGGGGTGCTATAGCCAGGAAATATGGTCGAGCTGTGTAGTTTGTACAGGCTCGATCTGGCCATAGGTATTGTTGATGGTTCCATATATATTTGTGAGCAGGGCTGATATTCAAAATGTTTAACAGGTACGCTAAAAAAAGGTAGGAGGTAAATAAATAATATTTACTATATTAATATTATTTTATTTTATTGAGAGATTATAGAAAACCTATTATAAATAATCACTCAAAAAAATATTCAATGTTCTTATCAATAGTATGCACAGAGAATAAAATAATCGTACCTAATCTAATAGCTTCTTCCATATCATACTTTGATTTATGCTTGATATATTGCAAAATGTTTGTTTCATGTCGTTATCACTAGACAAATGATATCCTTAATAACATAGATATCAACATATCCTAGATAGAAGAACAGTTGAAATTGACAGGTCTAAACTAACTAAATTATAACATATTAAAGATGTACTTAAATATAAAACTTTTATTTACAATTTTTTTAATTTCTTTGAAAAGAATGACAATTGATTTATTATTTTTGTGGGATTTGTTTTAATAACAGATAGGGAAAACTTTACAAATTTAATAATGGGTAAGGCCATACCTGAATATCACTCCTGTATGACATGAGAATGTGCATGTAAATTGCCCAAATGCAGTTATCGCTGTATGTTTACATTTCCAAATTAAGATTTATCAATGTTATTAAGAAAAAAATATTTGAAAACAAATTATTACCCAATTTAATATTTATTTTATTGGACCCCTCCCCCACCCCCAAACATATTTTCATATATAAGTCTTAGATTAAGAAAAAAATGTGGAAATATTTCCATAGAGTAGCGCTTTTATGTCATTTTAATATAACAATTTTATATAAATTAATTTAAACTTACTAACAAAATTCCTACTTTAAACCATATTAAAATTTGTAATTTATGAATAAATTTAAAATTATTAACTTATTTTAATTTTTTACTTTCACTTCATGATAAAGATTAATTTTCTCAACTTTACTTTTTTATGGGACATTAACTTTATTAAATGTACTTTATCTTAATATCATATCAACTGAACATATTGTGAAAATTCCATTTTCAATCAAAAACATAGAAAAGTAATATTGCATCTGTGGGAGTTAACAACATAAAGAGTATACCTAATTGCAGGAAACTGCTCATTTTATTTTTTCTTAATTCATTTAAATGCATTCATTAATTACTTAAGTACTTTTTTAAAAAATAAATCACTACTAAATTGCTAAACAGAGAGGGGAAGGGAAGATCAATTTTTAAGATTATCAGCATTTTGAAGATAAAAAAAAACAGGGGATAAAATTGTAACTCAATTTAGATAACTAAAATGCTATTTTATCTCTATTTATAGAAAATTTCTTTAAAATGAATTTAAATTTTTTTTTTATTAATTCCTAATATCTTTATTTTTGCACAATATTTTTTTTTTCTAACTATGGTAACCGAAGTCGCAAAATATTGTGGAACTGAATTATTTAAAAAGGGTGCCAAGACAAGTGTTACTATTTCTATTTTTCTCTGCATACATCTCGCATTCACAAAATTATTTTGATTACAATAATCTTTGATTTTTACAAGAGCTCTAAATATGCCTGTCGTGAACCTCAATTACGATTTTGAAGATCAATCTATGGGAGTGTTTTTTGGATATTTTCTGTTACATTCTCAAAAATAGCGATTACAGTATTGTCACCAAATAGCCGACTCTCAAAGATTCACTGCAAGCTGTATTACAAATGGATACTGTTTTGCTAAACTTTGCAAAATGATCGCAAGCGATGCAAACTGTCAACAATAAAGGTCAAATATCAACTGGTCATAGCATCCCAATTTTGTGTCTAGTAATTTCAGCTTGCCCTTGGCAAAGGTATAATTCTCTAAAACAACTTTTAACTATTCAATCGTGAACTGTTTGCAATCTATTAAACTTTACCCCCAACCTTTCTTTGGTTTCAGTTTCTTACAAGCAGAATTATTATTTAGATCCATTTTTCGTTGTGCAGATACACACACCAGAATCTCTAAAAAATATTCACTTAACATTAATGTTTGACTAGCCATTATAATATGAAAATAAATTTTGTTTTACATTTTAAAACATATTCCATAACTGAAGTTTCTATTACTCGAAGATTACTATATCAATTTGTTATGATCTCCAAATTTAGATTTATTCAAAATAATACAAAAATCTTAAAAAAATTTGAAAATCATTTTAATTCAGGTATCTCTATCTGAAACTGAATTTAAAAATAAAAATAAGATTTAAAAAATTATCATCAATAGGATTCTGTCCCATGGATAGGCCCAGAGAGTATTCACATCACCAATTCATCCATTCAATTCCATGTAATTCTTCCCATATATCATCCAACAATGTAATCTTTTCCATTCTTTCTCCTTGCTTCCACTCACCACTCCCTTCAAATCATCTTACATTGAACTATACTTTCTTCTAAATATATGTCCAATCCAATTGCTCTTTCTATTTCTAATTTCCTCAATCAAGCTTATTTAAAAAATTGTATTTGACAAAAAAGAAAATTGCTTAACAATAAATGAATAGGAATTAATGGGATGGAATGGAAACTTATCACGATTAATGTACAAATCAAACTGTTTGAAATCCAAATATTGCAAAATAATATCGCTATGGAGAGTTTTTGCTTTGTTTTGAATTGTTTAATAACAATTATGTGCTAGTATGAGATAGTGATCATGTGATGTTTAGTGGTTTAATACCCCTTTTCCCAGTCTTTTTAACAGCACTGTAAATGTTGTATATTTTAATTCAATAAATGTATTGAATGCTTCTAATTTTTCTTTTCCATTTTGAATAATAAGATATTTTGGGTTCCATGGTGGATTTCTATACATCTCTTCGTCATTATTTTTCACCATCATCGATCCACTGCAGGATGAAAGTCTCTCCAAGCTCAATTCAGTTGATCCGATCCTTAGCCTTTCTTTTCCACATCATATCAATAAACTTTCTTATTTCACCCATCGATCTCATGTGATCTCAAAGAGTTTTATAATCTCTTGGGAACCACCATTCTTCTATTATCATTTCTTCTAGGAATATGTACAGACCAATTCAATTTAATCCCTTAATTTGAAGGCGAAATACTTGGATGCTTCACTTTTGAGCCTTCCTTGTCACTTCACATATATCTCTCCACACTTCATTTTCTTTTATATTACATTGAATTTAAAAATCCAGAAACCATGAAATATGATAAAAATCAGTTGTCATTGATATATTTTTTTTTAAATAATAAAATTATAGAATTGACTGTAATTAAAATAACAGAACGTATTTTTTTAAAAAGGTCCAATAAATATGCATACAGATTTGACCTGAATTTCCAAAATAAAGTTTGAAAATAAGAAAACTTCCTGGTCATTAAAAACACATACATATATGTATGAATTATTATTCAGAAAAAATCAGTAATTAATTCTAATGATTTATTATTGCACTTCAATTTGGGGAAAAACCTATACTGTACTTTCTAATAAAGCAGGTCATTTATCAAATTCGTATTTATACTTCACATTATTAATTTGAAAGTAACAGAAAAATTTCTAATATTCAGATCAAGTTTCAATAAAAACATAATTCATAATTTGGTCCGAGTTTTTTATTTTAAAAAAGATTAAATAATACCTTAAGAATGAAAAAACTCACATGATCAATTAAAAATACAATTTAGACTTTGAATAGAACTTTCAATTAAATAAACAGAAAAAAAATAAATCTCACCCAAAAAGAATTCACAAGATTATTTCAATTAAATATTCCAATACACGGTAAATTCTAAACTTTTCTTTGAAAGAAACTAGTTGATAGAAAATCACAATGAGAATTAATGTACTTTTACAAATACCTTTTTATAATCAACCAATGAAAATTTAGACAGTGAATTAGCCAAGATACTGGCGCCATCTTTTGAAAACAGTTTGGAAAAATTTCAATTTAACATTTTAGCTTTTTGAAAGACATCTACAGTGGGCTATAAAAAGATTAAAATTTAAGTCATAAAATAATGCTAGTATAATTTAAAATAACAAAAAATATATAAATCAAGGGGGAAATGGAGATAAAATTATTAAAACATAATTGTGAAAATTAAATGGGGGAAATAAAAACTGTTTTGATTTTTAACAGAAAACAAAGAGGACAGATATAAACACAATAACTAAGACATAAATTATTAACTAGATGGAAAAAAATTATTTACAACAAATGGAATGTTTTCTAATTGGAGTGTATCTATTCAAGTGTGACTTACTTTGCATATCTTTAAACAATGATCTAATCAACTAAAACCATAAAAATGAAGATATATTCATTATTAGAACTGAACTGATGTTAAAATAATAAACCAAATACCAAGAAACACTATTAGACAAGCAAATAAAGTAGAATCCTAAGCAACAAACATAATTAGTTCCACTAATACATTCAATAAAAAATCTTTTTTTTTCCATATGTCATAGCATCGGCTGGGAGGCGAACCCACAACTGTCTGCAACCAACTGCTTGCTTGCAAGGTGGCTGCGCTGACCTCTCGACTAACAATGCTTGACTTCAACAGTGCATTGAAATGAATGTGGCTAGAGCAAAGCTTTCATCCTATACACTCACTTAAACAGCAAAAATTCGAAGTCAAAAATATAAGAACAAAATTAATTTACAGTATTTAATTTTTATACATGTAAATTTGTTAAGTTCTATCTCAGTTATAACTAAAATCAAATTTTTAAAAGCATAAAAAATATTACACTGACATTACCAATGTCAGGCTTTTACATTAATACACATTAATTAATAATTCTACTTGGTCTGCAGTATTATATTGTCAAATATTTATCTGCAAATTCCCTTCAACATTTACGCATTTTTTATTTTATGCTTATTTTTTTAAAAAAAAACATTCCATATTGAACACGCATATCATGGATATTTTTGACCCTATGTTCCCATTAGTTTTCTAATCCCATTTTCCTAGATCATGATTATACAATATGTGGTAGAATAATATAAAGAAACAGGTATGAGAACTAAATTAGTAACAAAACCTTTACAAAACATGAAAGACAATACGAACAAACAGAATATTTTGGGTATGCTATATCAGCCAATAGCATTTGCATTAATTGATTTAGCCGTTTCGTATTTGACAATATAACAAACTGTTTACATTATGTTGGTAAAATACAGATAGTTTTTCAAAATACTTGTTTTAATATGTTTTTAATAATAATTAAGCTAAAACATAATTTTATTTTGCTACAAACTATTTAAATGTATGAATACATATATAAAAAATTAATTGTATAGTTTAAGCCAAGATTTAATTATATGTCATTTAAAATGCATTGCAAGTACACCTATACCTCGCTTAGAACATATCCTTAATGGGAAAATTCACAATAGCGGTGGTCATCAATTTGTGCCCACTATTTTGATTTACAATCGATTATTCACTGTAGTCATCGTAAAAAATATTTTTTTTTCGGAGGCCATTTTGTGAGATTGATGTCACAGGATCTTAAAATACAATTAATGAATGTACAGTATTTTATTTATTTTTCATCCAGGATCTTTGCATGACAATCAGTTCATTAATGATATATATCCAAAGTAAAGATTTTCATCGTTAATGATTACAAAGCCCCCCCCCCCCCCCAAAGTGTTTCATTCAATATAATAAATAATGAAAATCATATTTTAATGAAATACATTAATATTGTATTAAATTTTAAAATGTGTACATTAGTTTAAAAACTGTACACTGTATTTACTCACTTTTATGGATTAAAATTTTTATTAACAGTACTTTGCTTAAAGCAAAAATAATGTTCATCGTATAGTAATTTAGTTATTGTAATTGTTATTTTGAAAAAAAAAAAAGATTTTATAATAATGAATTTTTATGAACAAAAATTATAAATATAAATTTAAAATAATCTATTGGTTTGGTTTTAAAACATCTTGTAATGTTATTGAACATTTCTAAAAACATACAACTGAAGAAAAAAATGAAAATTTTATTCAGCATAAAACTGTTAAAAAAATGTATGCAAAATTGCATACAAATAAACTCTAAAAGACTCATACCATTAATATTTATTTAAATGGTTCAACTGTACTAATTGAAAAAATTTTAAATCATTTCATTAAACATGTCTATCGCACTTAATAAAATGCGCCACCTCGTGACAAAAAATTTTTTTCACAACTAGTGTAGTATTTATATACCTTTATTTAAATCTGCATAATATATATTGTAAAAAAAAAAAGCCTCAAATATTGACTACGATATGAAAACATAGAATGCATTAGATACGTTTTCCCCCTTTTTAATGTCAGAATTTTTTTTTTTAAATAGTTCTGACAATATGCGCTATTCTAATTTTGCAACTCTTACACTAATGATAAATAAGTTTTTATGATCAATTAAATAAGTTTTTGTTTAACATTTTTTTAAATTCTAAATAATTTTGTGTGAAAGTAATATAACATAGTAGTACAAATTTGAAAAAAAAAAACTTCAGTATGGATTTTTTTTCAGCGCAATGAAAAATATTTGCGCAAAACACAAAAAAATTGTTAACTGATAGTTTACTTTCCCTTTCTCATCTATTTTGCTGCACTTTTGAACAAGATTCATTTTTTTACTAGCAATTCTGTTTACATTTTCAATTACAATCATGGCTGAAAAAAAAAAATCTCTGAACTTTGGAAATAGATATCTTAAGTCAACTAGAAAGAGAACAAACTCATGATACTTGTTCTATAATTTTATCCACGGTTACTGGCGACACTATTTATTAAAACCAAAACAAAATAGAACACAATGCTCAGACCATCATAGGTATAGCGAAACTTTCTAAAATCAAGAAATCATGGATCCCTTATTTAAAAAATCCAAGAAGCATATCGACCATCCATTCTAAACTTTTTCTCTAGACTCTCAACCATCATTTCATGTATTTTTCCAAAAAAAAAAAGAATATCATCAAAGGATTTAGAAGATAACAATAGACCTTAGAATACACAATACATGATTCAGAAAACTAGATAATTACAATTGATGAATGAATCACCAGAAGTGGTTTTTTACATACATTTAAGTTGCATTATCATACATACGTACACATTTTAAGTGCGTACTTGTGTAGTACACATAACACAGTTTACACAAGTATATAATGCACATCAAGGGTTTTTTTTAATTACTATATATACTAGATTAAATTGTTTGTTAACAGCATATAATGTAATTTTTAGCTGGAGGAACAATCCACATTTTCTTCCATAGGAAACCTCTATATCCACTTGTTCTTTATACAATATTCTTGCTTAACAATGAGTCTGGACAAGCAGTGGTTGTCGAGTTGTCAGCACAGTTGCCTTACAAGCAGGTGTCCTGGTTTTACGTGTTCGCTTTCCAGCCAATGCTTCGACACATGGAAAAAAACAATGAGTTTTAGGGGACCAATTGCTTTTGCTAAGCTGAGTAAAGATGTATTTACAATTTAAATTACATCTGTTTATAGAAATCTCATGAAATATTATTGCATTTAATTTAAGACATAATAAAACTATAATTTATGAAGTTATATATTTCAGCTTTAATTTTTATTTTGAGAGAAATAACTTTAATATCTCAAATCCTGTGTAAAAAGAAACTGACGGATATTTGATAAGACCAATTATAGCAATACCATGGGATTAGAGAGCTTTGAGAAATGAAGCTGAAACTTAGGCAAATTAAATCGGCAAATGAGTCTTACAAAGTGCTTTCGTTGCATGATTTGAAGGGCAAGGTTCATGTCTTAAGTTAACGAAGAAAAACTATGTTGAACAAATTGTAGACTGCACAAGACAGTCATATGGGACTCCATATAATTTAAAATATATTTTAATACAGATGTAAATATAATAAAACCTTTGTGATGCAAAAAACTTGGATTGTTTCTTTTTTTAGCAAAAAAAATCAAAGATTTAAAACCCTAATATTTATAATGCGCTAAAACGTAAAAACACAGACACAATAATTAAATAAACTTTACTACTGCTACGTGGACATAATTAATTCGTTAAAATAATTGTTTCTTATAAAAAATAACCTTTTTCATTATTAAATGTATTTGGGAGCATAAAAATCAAACATAAAAAAAAAAAAAAACTCAAGATAAATCTGTGATGACGATTCAAGATGTCTTTTTAACCAGTGCCTATCTTTAGATACTACCTCACAAAGGGTAAATCTAATCATGTAAAATACTATGCTCTTTATTATATCCACCTGATTCTGTTTTACATGTAGGCCTTAAAAACCAGTAAAAATAATATTATAAACCAATTAGGATTGTTTATTATAAAAATATAGTATATTAACATTTAAAATTTAAATGAAGTAACTAAATCTCTGGGAGCTATGTGGAAACAATACTGTGAGTCAATAAATGCAAATAGAATGTTCTAAGTGACCACATATTCTTGAGCTCTGTTGGGTTGGGCATTCATTTATTAATGATGTTGGAAAGCATGAAATTTGTATTTTAGCTGGACTTAAGTTCTGTATAAATCATTCTAAAATTATAATTGAATATCTAAGAGATAAAGGCGGTGCCTCAATTTTTAACAACTTCATACTATTAACGATAAGCATAACTTAAGGTCTATAAAATTTATTAAAATCTCTGGATGTTATGTATAAACAACACTATATGTCAATAATTCTTTGCTTTTTTTATATACTGTGTTGCTTATAAAAAGCTTCCGGAGGTTTGGGTTATTTCCATTTAAATTTCATACACATTGTACTCTGCATATTTATGTTTACATTCAACATTTATAACTCATTTTATTCTCATTTTTATTTGTAATTAATAAATGTATGAATAAAGAATTGTCATGTGATACTTTATCAATTTAACGTGCGCAAATTTTATTATTTTACTTTTCAACTAAACATTTTTAAAACAAGGCTTACAAAATGATTCCATTTTTATAACTACTTCACTCATGTGATGAAGCAAGAATGAAATGTTGATTGTTGCTGATGCGTCTAAATAAAAAATCATTCACTTGAGTTTGCACTGTAGCCTTAAATTTTAATTCTAACAATTTTTTGCTACAATTAAAACTAATAGGAGAATTTTAAAAAAAAAATGTGTGGAACCATGTTAAAACAAAACAAATGTAAAAAGAGAATTGAATTTTTTCCATATCTTATTAGAATTAAAACAAATTTAAAAAGAATTTTTTTTACGAGACTATATAACTTATCTTTAAATCTGAATATTTTCAAATTAGTTCTAAATTTTTTAGGTTTTGGCTTTTTTTTTATTATGCAAACTCAGATCTATTTTAAAGTTTTGCTTGACCAGATTTCTGTCTGTTGCTTTTAATTGATATTTTAGTCACATGACCCGTTATAAATACTTCACATTTTGGGGTTTCCCCCAAATTAGTCACATGACCAGAGTTCTAATTTTTTTTTGCATTTTTCGCATATTTTTTCATCACTTAGATGTGTCAGATGTTTTTGGTCATTTTTGAAATTCAAAATGGCGGAGATCGCGTACTAAATTAGCACCATATTTTCTTATGTGGAAAAAGTCATAACTTAATGTAGAGTCTGGCAGATTATTTCTATTCATATTTTTCTATTATCAACAATGTCCAAGCTCACCAAAATGCATAGTTTTTCCATAGAACAGTTAGCAGCAATAATAATTTATATGTATTACAATTGTAAGATTTTAGTTTTTTAATTATAAAAGTAATACTGATGTTCATCGTCAATGAGACACCCATTTGGCTGACTTATCCTTAGTTATTTAACACTGAACTTTTATGAATTACGTGTTATTGTGTAAGAAGCATAAGATATTAGTTCAGATATGCATACATGTGTATAGCTAGAAAACCATTATATACAATTGTGTTACATCTATGCGTATAATATATACACATTTAAAGTTATACAATGTAGAGCAATAAATTTTAAGTGTATATGTATTATGTATGCATGCATATATATAACACACAATTGTTTATAAGTTTTCTAGCTATACATGAGCATGTCGTTCCTTAAAGTTTCTTTATTGAAAAAAGTACTAAACCAATAAAAAAACTGCACGATAGATGGCTCAGTACATTAAAATTCAAGCACCAAAAAGTGTCAAAATTGACTTACAAACAATGATCCTGAGATCAAAAATCTGTGCACTAAATAATTGTCAGGAATTATTCTAACTACATAAACAAGATGATTCATGTTTTTATACACAATATACTATTCTTATTATTCAGTATCTTTATATTAGATTCAGCCATCTCACACTCTATGTTTGAATAACCTTCTACTACTACAAGACTATTTGAAAAACAATAGTTTATATTTTATATATGGTATATAGTGTAATAATGTTCAAGGCTATATAGTTTATATGTAATCATTAAAATCAGTCAACACTTGGACAATCCCATTATTAATAACAATCTCAATCTGTTGTCAAGGCAATCTCCTTTTAAAGATGGATTCCACCTTTATTGTTAAAAAGTTGCCTTGACAACAGATTGAGATTGTTGACTGTAATTGATATTTTTTATAGACTTTCTTAAATAATTCTACAAGGTCCAGACAATAGCATAAGTGGATCATTATTCATCTAATTCTCAATTAGACTGATTATTACAATACATAAAGTCTTTTTTTTCCAGATATGCATTTAATTTTATAATGGTCCTGAACAGCAAATTTAATTGAGGCTCTATCTTTTTTTTTTCATGTCATAGCATCGGCTGGGAGGCGAACCCTCGACTGTTTGCAACCAACTCCTTGCTTGCGAGGCAGTTGTGCTGACCTCTCGGCTAACAATGCTTGACAGGCTCTATCATTTTTAAATGAACACAGTACCCAAACATTTTTTTGCAGTCTTGTGTTTCCTGATTAACATTAACTTCTCAGCAGATATATCACATTATATATTCAAAGTTTAAGTAATATTGCCACCTTATTAATAATTATTTCCATGACATTTGATATTAATTGAATATAAATCAAAAAATGGTAGTTGAAAAATTTTGTTTTTAAATATTTTTCATCCGATGTTTACTTAATTATTTAAAACACTTCTCGAGTACAACATTACATATTTATTATGGAAACATAATATAAAGTGGTAATAAAATTTTGTAAGATGAATATTACAACAAATAATCCTTAAAATTTATAGCAAGCTAATAAATTCATACCAGAAAAAGATGCAAAACTAGTGGTCATTATTAAATAGCTTCAGTAGAAAATTCCATGTTATCTTGGAATGGCACTTCCAGTTAAATTCACCGGAGACAATTTGTCCCTAATTCCATTTGAATGGTCTTTGTGTGTACATATATTACAATATTGCAACAAATACTTCCATATCATTAGTAGATAATATTTTAGTTTTTGTTTTTATTAAAAGATGCCAGGAGTTATCTACAAAAATGTACAAAAAGAAGTAGGAAGACATGCATTAGATGCAGACGTGTGGTCGGCAAAGGAGGCAATTCAAGGAGAAATGGGATAGTCAATTTTTTATATGAGAGATGCAAAGAGCAAAATGAAAATGTTCAGTAGATTGCAATTTATGGATAATAAGAGAATAGCCAAAATAGTATTTAATTGGGTTTTGAGTAAAGGGCAGGCAACAAGATGGCTGAGAAAGTAGTATGGTATGCAGAAGATTTGGATAAATTTATGTCAGTATACTTATACAAAAGATGGGATGATTGTGTTAGGATGATTGTTGAGTATTAGGGAATGGGATAGAAGAGCAGATGCATTAATAGGGAATTGGAGAAATGGAGAATTAATTTGGAAAGTAAAAAGTTTAAATATATATAGAAGTAAACAGAATATTGGATGTGAGTTAATTTATGATAATAGCAAGGAAAGTAGTTTACTGATTAAGGCTTGAACAGGATCTTTAGCAATAGAAATGCAGAAATATGGGTGATTTAGTCTGCAAGTTATGTAAGGAAGACAGAGAAAATATTAGGCATCTATTAATTGAATGTAAATGCCTGCAAGCAGAAAGAGTATAAATAATGAAGATGTGGAAGAATAAGTATAAACATAGTAATTATACAGAAAGTAGGTTATTGGGTTTTTATGCTGGGTTTGAGAAAAAAAGGGGGGATTTAGATATAAAGACCATGGAGTTGATAAAGATTATGTTGTGGAAATGGGACGAAAGCAGGGTATAGAAGAATATGGAAAAGGGGAATGGAAAGAGAAGGTAAGGAAGCTAACAGGTTTCTCTGGGCATAGTAGCTGAAAGATTCCAGGCTCCAAAAAAAGAGAACCACAATGCATCGCAAAGCTCTGTAGTTCAAAGACTGAATTAGAGAACTCAATTTGTATAAAATGGCAGCACTTACATCTTTTTATCATGCAGAAATGATTCTAAAGGTTTTTTACTTTCAAGGTGTTTTTGATCATTTGAAAAATGTTTTTATTTAATAAATATAAAATACATTTATTTTTATAATTAATGTTTTTAGAAAGATTTAAACTTATATCAATTGAGGAAAAGGAGATAAAAATACTTTACTTTCGTTTATATAAAGTTTTTCTTATTATTTCCTTAAATAAATGTAAACTTTTATAATCTTTTCATTCCTATAATTGTTCAAAATAATATTTAGTAATAATCATTTAAAAAAATAGTTGTAATTTGTGTAAAAAACATTATTCAAACCCAAAACCACATACAATGGAGCCATGAATTATGCTACATTTTGTTCCAAGTCCTCCCCGCATACAAATGTTTTGCTGCTAAATATTATTTATTAACTGCAAGAGTACAGTAGTTTTCAATATGCGCATATATATAAAAAAGACAATTTTATATATATAGTATGCACATATAAATTAAGATTATAGTATAATTTTTTTAAAATATATATTAATTATTAATAAACTGAGGAGACATTTGTGTATATATTACTCTATGTCTGTTCATTCTTGCATTTATCGAAGCAATAGGAGAAAAAACTTATCTCCTATCGTATTTTTATTTTTAAAATAAAGTAAATAGCAAAATGTCTGACTTTCGTTGCTATTAAATATGCTCTGAGCAATGTTTTTTTTTTTCATTAACTTTTTTTTTCTTAAAAAAATATACCAGAGGTCCCGTTATCAAGAAACCAGGATCTTTTGATGTTTAAATCACTATTAACTTTTACTGTTCTAAAATTTTGTAACTTTTAGAATTATGCTTAGAAAATATTTTATTATGCAAGATACTGTACATCTAATTGGGAATGGATAATAAAAGAAGAACAATATCTATGTGCTTTCAACATACACAGAGGAAATTTTATTAATATATATATATATCAGTATGGCGAGACAAAAAAAATGGCTACTGGCATTATTGTAAAATTTACAAATTATACTTTTTTAAAAAAACATGAATGTGCATGTTGCTGACTGTCAAATATTGTAAAATTTGTGAATTTTAATGTTTTTTTTTATATATTTCTTTACTTTTTTCTTTGGATAGCATATAATTAAAGTTGTATAATTCATGGCATCACTGTATATAAAAATTAAATTTTCTAAATTTAGTCTCAATTTAAATATGGTTTTGTAAAAGATTAAATGTGAAAATATTTCTCAATGTGACACATGCTGAACAGATTGGATCAATAATTGCCAAACTCCAAGTTTTTTAAACATTTAACCCCCCCCCCATCACTATATAACATTCACCTTCCTTAACATTGTCTTTAGGCTTTTTTTAGTAATATGCTTTTTATTGAAAAATGGAGGGAGAGCGGCATTTCATTCAATTTTAATATTAAATCATTTTTATATTACTAATTTTCATAAATGTGACTATTCTTAAAATTATTATTTTTTAATATTTTTAAAGTATATACTTTGTGCATATATTTATAGTCTATATAGTTAATTGTCATTTGAATAACATTTGCTTTATTGGTACAACGAATCATAACTGGGTCTAGAAGATCATTCATAACAATATATAATAAATTAGAGATAATCTATTCCAAATCCATGACTTAGAGCAAAGTTACCATTCAATAACAACCATTAAAAAAAATACAAAACCATACTGTACATATAAATGTAAAAAACATGATCTTTTCTTAGTGGAAACTATAACTGAACATTATGCACATAAACAGCACTATCTTCCTTAACACAAAGAAGTTATATGAACTATGATGTGTTTTGCATCTTAACCCATGATGGGACTGCTAACATTTTAAACTGGCAAAACTGCTCCTGAAATGATTCAAATTGGGTGTGGTAGTGGACATCATGAATTGTACTTTCGAAGCTTTTGCAATGGCAGGACATTTAAGATGACCTGCAAAGATATGAAATGCACTTTCATGTCACAACTCATGATCCATATATACTAGGATTTTAAAACTTTTGTGAATAACTATGTCCTATGTAAAGGAGACAGAATGGAGGAAGAACCAATCAACTTTTCACTGGGGCATTGTATATGGTAACTTTTTCCCCATGAATATAAAATGACACAGAATTCTACAAAAAAAATTGATTAAAATCTTAACAAAAGTTCAATTTACTAAACAAATCGATAGACTTTGTAATAACTATACCCTTATTGCCTTGCCAAATCCATATACTATAATATTAAATCATATCTATGCTCTTTATTACTGTTTTACAATGCTTTAATTACAGCCCACTATGACAGTTTCGATTGCCCCAGTAAGAACATAGATGATTTAATACCATATTATATAGGATAGTTTTTTTTATTTCGAATTTAAGACATTAAACATTCTCATGATATGGATATGAATATAGGTACTGTCACATCCTTGAATTACCTAGTTTCCTAAGGATTTGTTTGTTTTTTTCTTGTTTCCTAGGTGGACTAGCACGAAGGGGAATGTACATAAAATATATATATGTATAAGACATATATGTATATATTAAAATACATGTAATATATAGGGTATATGAGCACAGACTTTCACTCTCCACACTATCTCATAACACTGCTACACTTGAACACACATATGTTGAAAAGATAAATAATCACCAATATACGTATTTCATGCTAAACCAGCAATCATCAGTTGGTCCAGATTACCATCTCCACACATATATGCTACAAGTGCTCATGAAATACGTGTGTTGGTGATTATTTATCTTTTCAACATATGTGTGTTCAAGTGTATCAGTGTTATGAGATAGTGTGGAGAGTGAAAGTCTACGCTCATATACCCTATATATTACGTATATAGACACAGTTTATATAATAAGCCTGTGTTTCATATAAAATACATATAGTAGAATACAGATAGTTTTTTTTGGTGTGTACATATATAATAATAATGTATGCATGGTTTTAGTTTTTTTTAAAAAGTTTTTTGTGAAAGAGATTTTTTGTATTTTTTATAGAAAATTTTGTAAAGATTTTTAGCCTATAGGAATTACTTTTGTTACCTAATAAGTAACTGTTTGCAATATTTTAGCGTTTAAATTATGGAAATAGCCATTTTTCTGTGCTTTCTGATGAAAACCAATCTGCTGGTTGAAATATTAAAGCAGTTTTATAGAGAAGTAATTCTGTGTTTTTTATTATATTATGTAGACTTTGTAAGATTTAGAACAAGTTCAATGAATTTTAATTTTCTTCCAATTTTTAAAATTTTAATGAGTCATATATATCAATACTTTATTTTTTCATTATACTGAACAATGGAGGGCAATATTTATTTAAATAATTTAACCAGGAGTAGTGATATCTTGAATTATTTTAAGTTTTGTAATTTGATTCGGTAGTCACGTATTTGCCTTGCTATGATGTCATTAACCTGAAGGCATACTACTCTAATCTTCCGATCTTTAAGATGTCACCTAGTGATTTGCGGACAAAGTTAATCGCTAAAATTTGTCCACACATCACATGGAGATGTTACGTCAAAGATCGCAAGATTTTGGTTTCACTTTTTTTAAAAAAAAACATCATCAACAAATTTAAAACTTATTACGGTTGTCTTTTTTTTTTTTTTTGGTTTTGCTTGAAACAGTATTATTTAGCAATCATCCCGTTTCACCTACTATGTTCCATCATAGTTTATATCTTTTCCATCAGTTTGAACCCTCACAGTCCACGTATATAATCAGAAAAATTTATTTTGATATGTAATAGCGCATATTTACGTGTATGTGTGGATATGTGCACACATTTAATATATTAATGTCTGCATGCGTATAATGTATATGCAGTTATAAATTAAAAAAATATAATTAAATTAAGTGGTGTGAATGTGTGTAACCACTTATATATATATGTGAGAGAAGACAATGCAATAGATTTAAAGAAGCATTACAACTCTTTTAAATTAATAATATAAATTTGAAATATTATCAATTAAAAACTCTTTAAATAAATGCATTGGTATAAAAATTTCAATTCCTGGGATAGTCTCACACACATATACAATAAAATGTTTATAAACTTAAAAAGAAAGTTTGTCTGTTTTTAGAAAAAAAAAATCAATTGCTAGAACTCTTCAAATGTTCACTTGCTAAACAACTATTTTAAGCAAAGAATTGCGATTTATTAGTTCATCTTGAATACACTCACTACAAAAATTATAAAAAATAGTGTTATAACTGAAACACACAGGCTTATTACATACCTGTGTTTATATATGTAATATATATATATATGTAATAAATAGTGTTGTAAGTAAATTTATACATATATAACTTCATTTAAAATAAAATTTAAAAACGCCTGCACCACAATTAAGTAAATATCTACAAATTATTTAAGCCTAATTAGTCTCTGGGTCATATTTTTCTACTTTATCTCGTGTTTTTTTTTTATATTATATATATAAAAAAAAACTTTCCCTTTACACGGGATATAACAAAACAGCTTACCTTTTTAGATGAAATTGATTGTTTTAGTTGGGGATGGGAGTATATCTTTAAATAAAATTTCTAAGCTTGGAACATTTTTATAAATATACTTCAGTAAAAGTAAAACCCACTGGGAAGCAAATCAGAAAAATTAGTTTTGCAATTATTTTTTGATTTCAGATAAATATTCGGAAAGTACACACATGCGATATATATTATTATTGATGTGATTTCTCCTTATACGGAATCAGGAAACTCTCAACAATTATGCCCAGTGTTAGCCACTTTACCTTCCCTTTCCATTCCCCACCCTATGTTTTCCCATATTCTTCTCCATCCATTTCCATAACATAATCTTTGTCAACTCCATGGCCTTTATATCTAAATCCCCCCCTATCTTTTCCCAAACACAACATAAAAATCAATAATCCACTTTCTGTATAATCACTTTGCTTACATTTATTCTTCCACATCTTTATTATTTGTACCCTTTCTGCTTTCAGACATTTACATTCAATTAACAGATGTCTAATACTTTCTATGCCTTCCTTACACAACTTACAAACTAAATCAACCACATTTTTCCATTCACATGTATCATCCTCTGTTGCTAAAGATCCAGTTGGAGCCTTAAACAATAAACTACTTTCCTTGCTGATATCATAAATTAATTTGCACCTAATATTTTGTTTACTTCTATATATATTTAAACTTTTTTTACTCTCCATCTCCCTATTCTTTATTAATGCATCTATTCTTCTATCCCATTCCTTACCACTATAACACTCAACAATTCTCCTAATGCAATCATCCCATCTTTTGTACAAATATACTGACATTAATTCTTTATCCAAATCTACTGCATACCGCATTACCTTTCACCCATCGTGTTACCTGCCCTTTATTCATAAGCCAATTAAATATTATTTTGGCTATTCTTTTATTATCCATAAACTGCAGTTTATCGAACATTTTCATTTTGCTTTTCACATCTCTCATATAAAAACTTGACCATCCCATTTCTCCTTGAATTGCCTCCATCACTGTCCACACTTCTGCATCTAATGCATATCTTCCTACTTATCTTCGTACTTTTTCCAAGTAGTTTAATGCCCCTTTACTAACACAATGCATCGTTACTATATGTAAAAAGCACGCTACTGCCACTCCCTTCCATACAATTCTAGCTATATCATATTTATTATATGAAAACACTTAATTTCTTTATCAATCCCTTTCTTTTCTTTGCTTCATTTATCAATTTTTTCTCCCATTCATCTAAGTAATTTCTCTGATTACTTAAGACGATTCCCAAATAGTTATATCTATTCACCACACTTAACTTTATATCCTTCAATAAAAATTCTCTGTCTTTTCTTTCCCCAGTATTATTCATCATTACTTTTGATTTTTCTTCACTAAATTTAATCATCTCTTTACCCAACCTTGTGCATGTTCTTAGCATAACTTCTATATCTTCCCTTCTTTCTGCACACAAAAAGACATCATCTGCAATGATATTACTTAAGTGCCATTTATTGCCCTATTATTTAACTAAGATATGAGCTGTTATATAATAGCCAAGTTCTGGATTGTGAACTCTGATCATGTAAGGTTCCCAAGACTAATTTCAAGGGAATAACCATCATCTTTACAAAGTTCCAATATCATTAATTACAAATGAGAATAGGTTCGAAACTTATTTACATTAACCAATTTCATTTGACTTTTTATCCCCATAGTCTGACTTAACATATACAATTGTTAAATGTAATGCTAATTTGCAAGTGTAGATGAAATTATATTCTGGATAACTAGAAAATCTAATCTTTTTTTTTTATAAACCTTATCATTAATATATATATAACTATACTAAACCATCAGACCCAATAGGTAATTGCTTATCATATGCAAATCACATAACCATAGATAGCTAATCTTAAATAAACCAGTAGAATATCAACAATCTGTTGTCATGACAACACTCAGAAAATCTATTTATTATCCGAGTGTCGCCTTAATAACAAATTGCTGATATCTTATTCGTTTAGGTGGCGTTCGCGATGATGTGATAAATGTATACAAGTGTAATGGTGTTATCGATTCTTCGTCAGCTGTGCCATCCCAACATTACTAAACATAAATCATAATAAGCTTAAATCTTTTTCTTTTCCACTTCCTCAAAATATACTGCTCACACGATAATTTTGATGTCAACATTTCTGGAGTACGATGAGAAAAATACATCACTGCTTGAAAAACCCATCCATATTTAGAACTGCATCAAATAAAAAATAAACCTTATATTTAAAACTACATTATAGAAATGTACTAGAATAACATTTTGCATGTAAATCCTGAGGTGATTATTTGGGGTTCATTTTAGTACTTTCAGAATTATATAAGAAATATTCATCCATAATCAAGGAAGTTAATAAATTAATTCTTTAATAAAAAGAATAAAATATTATCATTATCTTCTCTTTTTCTTATATTATTTAATGATATTAATATCATCTGTGTTCTTTATTACTTTTTACAATGCTTTTTTACAACCCACTTTTAACAGTTTCGATTGCCCCAGCAATCTTCTTCAGAACTATAGCAAACACAATACAAATACATGAATATAAATATACATGTAAAAGTGTATGTTCATGTATATTTGTATTCATGTATTTATATTATGATAAACAGAGCAAAACTCTCCATACAGTATTGCCACCTGTGCTAAACAGAGTAATCAATGGATGCCAGAAGGCTTGTGCATAAAATCCCTATCTAATGCCTACTCATCCAATATCCCCAGACTAGTTTCTGGCTTGTGGCCTTCGTCAGTGAGGAGCTTTGGATCTGAGAGCACTGCATTACTCTGTTTAGCACAGGTGGCAATACTATATGGAGTTTTGCTCTGTTTATCAACAATTAATGTGCTAATATAGGAAATGTGATCATGTGATGTTATTTATATTGTGTTTGTTATAGTTCTGAAGAAGACTGCTGAGGCAATTGAAACCATCAATAATGGATTGTAAAAAAAAGCATTGTAAAAAGTAATAACGAACGTAGATATTAATATTATATGGATTTGGCAATGCAATAAGAAAGATAAAGTTTAATGATGTTCTAAGATTGCATTAGAATTTGTGGTTTTGTTCTCCTTAGCTCTGCATAATCTTCAACTAAGCAATAATATTATGTTATTTTCATGATCTGTTTCCAATCCACCACACCCCCATTAATTTATTAAATACCCAGGTATACTTTGATAGAAAATATAGCATGTGTGTGTGCACTTTCAGTTCAACTTAGCTGCAATACTGAGTCACCTTATATTTACAATTTAAGTATTCACGTGAATAACATAATATTAACTATTCAGTTTGATATTATCAACTAACTTCCTTTTATTAAAAAAGATGACTAATAGATTTGGCAAAATGTTTGAAATTTTTTAAATTAATATAGAAAATTACAAAGGAAAAAAATCTTAAATTTTAATATTTAAAATATCAATTAATCTTCAATTCTTTTGGCTTTCAGTAAATATAAACATTAGATATTTTATACCGATCATTTCAAGAAAATATGGATCAACTTTTATATTCTTAGCATTAACATCTAAATATATATATTTAGCACTTTTTAATGTTGTCCTGTTACAACTGTTGCAGATTGGATACTTTTTAATGTATATAAATACAATAACATTGCAAATTGGATAAGTGAATTTTTGTTTAGTCATATGCAAAGTGTCCCAGTGAAAAGTTAACTACATATCATACCCTTTCCAACCTTCTTATACAATTTTTACACCCAAACTTTACCTTTACAGTTTCGATTGTCCTGCAGTCATCATCAGAATTGGTTTTTGGAAATAGTATTATAAGGATCTCTGATGATGACTGCAGGACAGTTGAAACTGAACAGTAAAATTGTGGTGTAAAAAAATTGTATTGTTAAATGTGTAAAAAGGTTGGAAATGGTATATGTAGAAATCAATGCATAAGGAAAGGAGGAGGAAGAAGAAAATTGAAAAAGTAACTGTTTTTCTCTTCAAGTTGCCTACAGCGCCATCTCTAAACTGATGCATGTGTTGCATAGCACCGGTTTAGCTAGCATGTGTGGATCATGAGTAACAATATAAAATAATGATTGAATTCATGCCTAGTAGATATCTTCAATGTTCTCTCCATCATCACGAAATCTTGCAAACTGCTTTAAAACATTCTTAGGGCTCATGGCTTCTCTGCCAGATACTATTTGACCCACATTAAACATTTCAATAGCAATTCTGTCCAATTAAAAACAAGATTTAATGTTAGAATGTTGCTTCATCATGGATCAAGGTACAAAACACTCCGTCATATTGTAACTCATGACCCAAGCATGTAAGTGCCTTAAAATGTTTAACACGCACTGATTCAGAGATGAAACTGCAAGCAGAGAAAACCAGCCATCAATCAACTTATCAATGGGCCACACTGTACATATATATTATAATAAATAAACATCATATACAACAGTTATATAAATATATATATTAATAATAATGATACCTAAAAAGCCCTTTTCAGCATATGGTTTCGTACATTTTCAAATATTAATAATCTATTTTGATGTTATCCAATTATTACACGTAGAATACCATCTAGTGTTCTATAATGAAAGTAAATAACAATATATCAGTAAAACAGAATAAAACTGATATGTTATTATTTTACTTCCATTCATCATCATCATCAACCATTATCAATCCACTGCAGGATGAAGGTCTCTCCAAGTTTAATCCATCTTTTCAGATCTTTAGCTTCTCTTCTCCACATCACCCCTGCACACATTCTTATTTCATCCATCCATCTCACATGTGGTCTCTTTCTGGATCTTTTACAATCTCTTGAAATCCAGTTTCAATTGTCCATCTATTATCATCTCTTCTAGCAATATGTCCAGCCCAACTCCACTTCAATCTTTTAAGTTTTTCAATGAGGTCAGTAACACCTGTTTGTTCTCTTACCCATACATTGCGTTTTCGATCTCTTCTTGTTATTCCCAACATACATCTCTCCATACTTCTTTGAGTGGTCTGAAGTCTCTATTGCTCTTCTATTAAGTGTCCAAGTCTCAGATCCATTATAGAACACTAAATGTTGTTCTATGTACAATAACTGGTTAGCATTAAAATAGATATTATTAATATATATATATAATTTTGTAGTTGTTATATATAATTGTTATTTATTATAATTTATATGAAAGTACAGCATAATGGATTTCATTAATTTCAATTTTTGATATATATATAAATAAAGAGGGAAGGGGCCCTGTGTCATATTGGGTTATTTAAAAACACTTTTATTATATATATAGGTTAAATTCAATTTATAAATCCAAACCACTTTGAACACTTTTTAGCAAAAAACTTTTTATTGTACATATATATATACACATACACCTAAGTTTCAACTGTCCTGAAGTCTTCTTCAGAGCGATTTTACATTAAAAAATAAAAACTTTTTTTTTTTAAAGATTAAAGTAAACTGGCTGTGAAGAAGACTTCAGGACAGTCAAAACGTAAGTATATGTGTATATACATACAATAAAAAGTGATCAAAGTAGTTTAGATAAATTGGATAAAAGAAAGGGTGCTTTTGGTATATATATATGGTAATTTAGTTTATACAACAATTTGAAAATTATTTAAAAATGAATTATCCAAAATTCATGTTTTACTTTCTTAAACATTAAAGTTTGTATCCTACATATGAGGGGTCAGTGGCTTAAGGTCAACATGGGTATGACTACAACATTGGCATCATCAAGGACTTTGAGCATTCCATCATCAGATTTTCAGTGATATGGACGCCTGAAGAGTTGGAGAGAATTCCAAGCCTCCATTAAAGTTTATAGATTTAAAATCTTAATATAAAACCGAGCACTGATAATATATATGTATGGGAGATGATCCATATACTTGAGATCATTTATTTTTTACACGTGTATGTGGTCAGTCATGTATATCGGTTTTATTGGATAGGGTGGAAGACTATAGGGAGATTGGAAGTCTGGGTTCAAATCCCCTTTAATTATTTCTTAAACATTGTATATTTATTTTAATATTTAATTTTTTAATTTATATATATACT
This sequence comes from Epiperipatus broadwayi, assembly GCA_028023455.1. Lineage (NCBI taxonomy): Eukaryota > Metazoa > Onychophora > Udeonychophora > Euonychophora > Peripatidae > Epiperipatus > Epiperipatus broadwayi. Next base: position 516,043 of record JAQFVV010000361.1, read on the forward strand.
TACTATAAATAAGAATGATAAAAATATTTGAAAAATAAAGGGCCTAAAAATATTGGGATGCCAGGATAAAGAAGAAAATCTCCAAACCCACAATTCCATTTTACGTGAATAATTGCACCTTCAATGTCAATCAAGTTTTAGATTTATTTTTCCATTTTTATAAGAAGTTTTTTTTTTCAAAAATGGCAATCTAGTAATGACTTGTCTGGATGCATAATGAAATAAATATCCTAAATGAATATATATATGTTTGCTGCCTTGAACATTTTATATACCGTTTTAAATACCAAATCGCCTGCATACACAAAAATCTTCACCGAAATATTATCAAAAAAATTAGAGGGGAGGGGGCCTTGGTTCTAAAAGCAGTCATGCATTAACAACAACCTCTTTTAAAATTGTAATCTTTTGTTTAAATTCAATTCTGCCCTAAGCTAAGTCAGACTTCTTACATCAGGATACCAGTTATTAAAATCAGAAGTTGTTGTTTTAAAGTTATGTAATGTGGGTCATTATTTTAAATATTGACTGAGCTGCCAGGTAAAATTATGAAATTTAATGTGATAACTTTCAATATGATTTTTAAATGATTAGTAAAAATATATTATTCATGAGATTTGGAAATATTCATCAATCGATTTGGAAATATTCATCAATCCGTGAGAAATTATTTCCTTAACAGCCCACTAACTTGGAACCCATTTAGCTGGAGAAACCTGCTGTTAATTAGGCTAATGACAATAATGACCTGATACTATTATAAGGAACTTGATCTCAGACTTTCAAACTCCCCACAGTTATCCAATCCATTTTATACAACTGATGTACATGACCACATACATGTGAAAAAGGTAAATGATCTCCAACATACATATTTCATTCTGAACCAGCCCTCATCAGTTAGCTCAGATCATCATCTCCAACACATATATATACAATCACTGCTCAGTTAATATTAAAAAAGCAAATCTTCAAAGTTTAATGGACAGGCTTGAATCTTCTCCACTTTCCAACTCTTCAGCCATCCATATCATTGAAAAACAAGATGAAATGCTCAATGCTTTTGACGATGCCAATATTGTTGTCAGTCTGACCCCTCATACATAGAACCCCAAAATGTCCATTTATAGAGAGGAGGGATGGGCAGAATCAACTATAATGTTAACTTTTGAAATAAATAATGCAATGGTTTTATCACTTCGGAGTCCATAAAAAAGTTTGGGTGGTGGAACTGGAATCAATTTTGATGATAGGGAATATTAATTTTGAATCTTAAAAGCATTCTTGCTTTTGAGAGCTACTAATGTATCTCCTCCCCCCTCCAAACAATTATTCACATATGTTTTATAAATGTATTTAACGCACATTTATTACGTAAGTAATATTTACTAAGGCATGTGCGGTTGAAAATGCAAAGGTAGGGACCTCTACAGGTCTTAACCACAAGCTTACACATTGGAAGAACTGTGTAAGCTTGTGGTTAAGATCTGTAGAGGTCCCTACCTTCGCATTTTCAACCGCACATGCTTTAGGTTTATTGCCTTAGTAAATATATGTTTTATATAACCTACTATTTAGTTTTGCTAAATTTATGATTTCATATCTGCCTACTTACGAAATTGGTTCTTAATAGAAGAATAAAATATTTCTTATATATAATCCCATTCTTATTAGTAGACTTATATTCCCAAAACATTGTGTTTACTTACTATTTCATTCTAATTTAAAGCATGCTACAGTCCGGATGTTAACAGAGATATTGTTAGGATTAGGGAGATTAGGTCTGTCTTGATTGTCTTTATTTGTGTACTGGCATGGAGTTAAAAACATAATAAGAAGATGACAAGCAATGTGGAATTACTTCCAGCTACTGTGCCCAATCACTTCTTGACAATGTATTCCAATTCGTGTCATTAATAAAAAAAAGTTTGCCAAAAAAATCAAAAATTCCCTTTATTAAACATTTTTAATAAAACAGAGTAATTATTGTATGGGGTACAATTGCATCCATAATTGCAAGACCCATTATAATTACACTGTCATGTGATGAGAACGAGTAATAGATTTTCTAACAAAAAAAAAAATTACGGTGAATTAGACCATATAATTTCAAATGAACAGCAGATCCCATTTACATTCTAAATATTATCTCAATTTTTTACTAAAGAATTGCAGTACTAATTAGTTTCAGTGAAAGGTTCTGACTGAAGAAAAAATATAATGAATAGGTACAATTACATGTAACATTTAAAACACAGTGCAATAGAAAGGATCTATCGCAACGCTTAACTTTTTATCTCCGTCTTTCTGAAGTTAAGAAGACACTCATTTTAAAATGTTTGCCAAGGATGACTAAAAACAAACCTAAAACTGTCCGGAATAAGAATATAAATGTGAAATCAGAATAAGATAGGAGACATTCAAAATGTAGATACAAAATAAAGAAGATTATTTTAAAAACAGAAATAGCGAGAAAAAAGTTTGGCAAACGGAGCTGCCAAACAAGATAAAAATGTAAAAAGAATCATCTTGATATGCACTTAAAAGAAATTACAAAGACAAAATGGATTATTTCAAGATGATTATTATATTTAAACGAGGGAAATCTACAAAAAATAAAATGTTAAAATATAAAAATATTAGTAAATAACTTTTTATTTCGGGAAAAGAGAAAAATTAATAATAACACATGAGTGCATTCCGGACAATCCTACCATCGTATGTAGAGAGAGACATGACCTCAAAAGAAAGATCAAAGAGGCTTTATTTATCTCTCGCGACAGCGATGCCATAAACAGGAAGGACACGTGTTTTTCTCTATCAAAAAGATGGCATTAGCATATTTGCATAAATTTAAACGTAAGCAAGCTATGATTATGAAGGCAAGATCCTTTGAAAGCGCTCAGCTGTTTTAATATTTTTTAGTTAGCTATTTGTATTTGTATTTACAGCTTTTGGGAGCAGTTGCGCCGCACACGCACTTGTGCTTGAAGAACACATTCTACAAAAGTCGAATAGAAAAAAGGGAATTGAATCAAAGTAGGTGATTTTATATCTTACAACAAAAAAAATTCCAGTGTTAACACAAATGGAACTTCACGTGACCTCTGCTCTCACATTATTTTTAAATAATATTGATTTTTCCCTTAGTTTGTATTAGTAATTCAAATTTGCAAATGTTCATTCATTGCATATCGAAATGTCTCTTTATAATTTAATGCTAAGTAGACTTCGAGTGAAATTCACCAATGCACACTTAGCATCAAGTTATAAAGAAGAAAGAAACGACTTCGATATGCAGACGAATAAATATTTTCAAATTTGAATTACTTTTAAATAGCAAATCTAATTCCCTCCCTCCACTTCTGCCACCTCGTGTGAGATTGAGTAATCATTGGTGCCAGATGATAGTGCTTAATGAATCCCTATCCACTGCAGACTTACCCATATTCTCAAGACTAGTTTCTCATCTATGGTTTTCATCAGTGAAGTGTTTTGGATCTGGACTAGCGCATCATGATTTTTTGGATCTAAACCATCATTTGCTTCCCTTTTTATTTTCAAGCTATCATTCTGAAAGTCAGGAACATCTTAATGTTCCGAATCTAAACTTGCATAGTTATACATCTATGACTATGGCAGCAAATTTGTTTAAATTTGAAACATTAAGATGTTTTTCACTTATAGACCAACAGCCTAATAATAAAAAAGGAATAAAAGATGGCCACTAGAGAAAAAAATGCATCTGACAAACAACAAAATCCAAGTTCACTAAATCCGGATTCAAAACATCTCATTGGTGAAAGCCACAGATTAAAAACTGGTCTGGAAATACCACTGGATACCTGGATTCTCTGCTGTCTATTGGTTACTACAGCTTACACAAGGTGGCAGAAATGGAGACACAAATTTGCCAATGATATTTCAGAGATGTGGTTTTCCATCGTAAATCTTAGGCAGTTCTCTGTCTATCTGTTGTTTTTTAATTTTATATTGATCGCTAGCTGCTTTTTAATATTACTTTTGATATCTGATTTCCAAGTTCCTTAAAAACTTGAATTTTGCAATATAACACCCATTTGTTTATAAACAGTTCAACTTCACTATATACATAAACACACACGAGAAAATGTTTTAAGCACACATTTCCATTTGCCATCAGTACTGAATTCTAAAAAAATCAAGGTTAAATAATTTTAGATATTTGTAATTCAAATAACAAAGTTGTAAATTATTTTATTTAGGCACAATGAAGAAAAAAAATCCCATTTCAATGTTTATCTTGTTATTTAGAGGATATTTAGTTTAAAGGTCAAACAAAGTTAGAAGTCATAAATCATAAACTCACATGGTAAACAAACTTTGTTTAAAATCAAAATACACAAAGAGAGGAAGGAAGTGGGGGGAAAAAATTAAGAAATTGAAAAATATTTTAGTCAGTTCATGAATTATATATACATTCTTTAAAAAAAAGATCAGAGAGAATATTCATATGTTGTCCAGATTGGTAAAATTTGTGCTGATAATCAATAAACGAATATAAAGTTTAGAATTTTCATATTAAAAACAAACATACCATACATTCTTAAAATTTATTACTATATATATATATAGCTGCAGAGAGCTAAGGATGGGTCAAAGCATACAATAAGTTTAACCATTTTATACAAGTGTTCAAACTACAGTTAAGGTCAGAATGGTAGATATATAGAAGTTTTTGTTACAGATTTACGTTTGTAGATTTGGAATTTGTTTCAATTAGTTCAAGAAAGATATCCCCTCCCCATTTTATCATCTGCTCAGAAAAAACATATTGTTAAGAAATAGAGGGAAACATATGTATTTTTACAACATGTGTTGTCAGAACACGAGTAACAAAATTGTTCATGTTTGGGCCGTTAAGTTCTATTATTAGAAATATGATGTTTCAAATAAAAGTTATATAAAATGTGACAAACACGAGACTTATGTAGTGATCAAAATCTTACAGAATGCGTGAAATGGTCTGCCTGAAATACTATCCATGCATTAAATCAAAAATGCTCTCATCAGTTTAATGGAATGGTAAAATTTAGACTTGAGCATAAAATTCTCACATGAATTCTACTTTCAGCACTTTCAAGCTGGATTCCCTAGCAACGAAACTGATCCCTTTTTTTTTTTTTGGCCATTGGTTACTACTAACTTTATTTGTAGGGATGTCAAAAAATTTTTGAGAAAGGAGATCGAAAAAAAAAATTAAATTTACATTTTATGCCCATTACATTAATGTCAACAGTCATCATCATCAACTCCACTGCAGGATGAAGGTTTCTCCAATTTCCATCCATCTTCTCCGATCTTTAGCTTCCCTTCTCCACATCACCCCTGCACACTTTATTTCATCCATACATCTCACATGTGGTCTCTTTCTGGGTCTTTTACAATCTCTTGGAATCCAGTTTAAGATTTCAATTGCCCATCTATTATCATCTCTTCTAGCAATACATCCAGCCCAACTCCACTTCAATCTTTTAATTTTTTTCAATGCGCTCAGTAACAACTGTTTCTTCTCTTACCCATATATTGTGTTTTCAATCTCTTCTACTCCAAACATGCATCTCTCCATAAGTGGTCTGAAGTCTCTATAATGCTCTTCTATTAAGTGTCCAAATCTCAGATCCATAAGTAAAAACTGGCAAACAATATCCTGGAGGACAAAAAGAACATTCTGGATGGCAAAAAAAATTAAATTTAAATTTTATTCCATCAAATCTACAACATAAAATTTGTAACATAATTATAAAATAATGTTTTTTTTTTTATTTCAAAAATATTTTATATATCAAACAGTATATCAGCTTAGTAACAAAGATTTCCTTTTAAGTCTTTATAGTTACTATATATTAACAGACAAATCAATGATATAATATTTATAATAAATGATGAATGATTATATTGCACTTAAATGCAAATTGGTGAAGTTATTAAACTAATAGACAATAATATTTGGCTCAGCGCTTTTGGGATATGTTAAGTGCCATATTCATAGCTTTGTCGTTAGTGATACAGTGCAGTTGTTTAATATGCAAATCATTTAACTCGACCATTTCTTTGAGGTCGCGAAATATGTATCTCGTCTATTGATGGCATTGGGGTCATTCGCAATGAAATATGCCTCTTATTTTCATTTTAGTATCATTTCTCTCAGAGCACACAATTTTGGCAATGTTGGGTTCAAATAGTTTACTGCTTTGAAGTTCATAACAAGTTTGAGCACCAGAGGAGCCACAATCCATGGCTTTGAGCTACTGCATTAAACCATCTCGTGCAATGTTTACAATTTAATATCCTAAATGAAAGAGAAATATTCAATAAAAGTAGTGAGAGGTACTGCGAATAAAGCATATAATGCTACGAAATTATAATTTAGTACCATTTTATCATAACCAATCCTTTTTAGAGCTCCTACCTTAATCATTATCATGGTCGTAACTCCTCTTTCAGTTTTCATCACTTTGAAAGGCCGTAACTTAGAATAATCAAAATATAAACATGGAGGGAGGAATGTGGTTTGTTACGTACTTTTATCATATCCTCTTTTCACACTATCTAGATCAAGTCTTGATAAATTAATTTTTACCCACTTCCCTATTTCTAATGTAGTTGAAACTTGGCATATATATGTACTTCTGATGACTATATATATATTTTTTTTGAATCTGCAAAAAATTTTAGCAAAAACTTGGTGAAAGTTTTATTTTTTTTTGACATTAGGAGCACTCCTTGCAATTTAAAACTGAAACATTTGTAGAAAATGAATGCAATTTCATTAAACGTGTTAAAAATTTAATTTAAAATAAATTCAGCCCATCATTGCATTTGATTTTGCATATCTTAAATATAAACTTAATTTACTGCTGTGACTTATATTTATGAATCATCATCATCACCTTCAAACATTATCGATCCACTGCAGGATGGTCTCTCCAAGTTCAATCCATCTCTAGCCTCTCTTTTCCACATCACTTCAGCACACTTTCTGATTTCATCCATCCATCTCACATGTAGTCAGTTTCTGGGTCTTTTACAATCTCTTGGACTCCTGTTTTAAGATTTCAATTGTTCATCTATTATTTTCCCTTCTAGCAACATGTCCAGCCCGACTCCACTTCAGTCTCTTAATTCTTTCAAAGATGTCATTGACACCCGTTTGTTCTCTCACCCATATATTTCATTTTCAATCTCTACTTATTATTCCTAGGATAATATAAATATGAAAATCAAAAATTAGCAAACTCCCAAAAACCGAATATAAACTAAAAAGTAGAAACTAAAATACATAAGCACTCAAAAGTGCTTTTATTATTCACATAAATTGCACTAAAAATTAAAAAAGTAAACTTTCTTTAATTTTCAGAGTATTGAGATTATGCAACTAAAAATAAAATGCATAGAGTCCTCACAGTCAGAAATAACTTTCATTTTTTTATGGTATTCTTGATATTTTGCGGCCAAAAATAAAAGCACGAGACACTCATATTCAAAAATATTCTCAAACTATTTCTTAGTAGGAACATCCCATGCTTCTACTTTTGCTCACATAATACCAGAATACTGCGAGACCCGAAAGAAATTTATTTTTTAATTCTAAGTGAATTTGTGAATTCCTTTTTTTTTTGTTAAGTTAAAAATGGATTCTGTACCACAAATCAAAAATAAGAACCTTATAATTTTTTATAATTTTTATAACTTTTGTGAAATTCATCATCATCATCAACCATTATCAACACATTGCAGGATGAAAGCCTCTCCAAGCTCAATCCATCTTCTCCGATCTTTGGCTTCTCTTCTCCACATCATCCCTGCACACTTTCTTATTTCATCCATCCATCTCACATGTGGTCTCTTTCTGGGTCTTTTACAATCTCTTGGAATCCGGTTTAAGATTTCAATTGTCCATCTATTATCATCTCTTCTAGCAATATGTTCAGCCCAACTCCACTTCAGTCTTTTAATTTTTTCAATGAGGTCAGTAACACCTGTTTATGTAAATATAAGTTTTTGAATTTATGTGGAAAATAAATGAATAATAATAAAAAAGACTATTATAACGAAATATTATTTTTGTATGCTCTATGAATATATTGTATTATTTTAGAATATTTACTAATAATTTCAGCTGGTTAGATAAAATATATACTGTGCCAAAACTAAGTTTATTAATGAAAAAAGATGCCAAACAAAAACTTATTCCTTTTAATTTTTATTAGAATAAACAATTGTTTATCATTAATTTGTTAGATAAAATGCATAAGCATATTTGCACACACATATACACATAACAGACTATTATATATAATCACAAATATTTTAAGAGAAATAATATATTTAAACTATTTTTGAAAACTGTGTTCAGAAAATAACGTAACACATTAAAAAAATTCTGAATATAAAATTTATAAAATATCAAAATAACATCATAATTTTTGATATATATTTATTTGAGTACTACTTTTTTCAAAAATCTCCAAAATAATTTTATAAGTAAACAAACTGCCATATCTCACCTCACCCTTAGAAGTGGACTAGTCCAGATTCAGTCCTTATCTGATCGGATTGAGCACTCATTGCCACTAACTAATGTGTAAACATAAGGCCCATGTGTAAACATGTGGATAAATATCAACCATTGGTTAGTATGGGCCAATAGGCAATGGATGCTCTCTGAATCCAATTGCTACCAGTAAGGTTGGGAATCTGTCTATAAATAGTCAGCCATTTTGCAGGCAAGGGAGAAAACATCTGCCTAACCTAAATGACAGAACACGCTCTTAATTGAAATCACTGTCATTACTCTATAAGCCTATGCAGTGAGGAAAGTCCACAACAGGACTAGAAGCTGCAAAGACTAAAGCTGATTCAAGGCAAGCTGTCTAGTACAGCTGGAAGAGTCATTGGATAAACTCATGAGGCAAGCTATTATATACAGCTAGAAGTAAGTCCAGTCACTCAGGCACTACCTGCCCAGCAATAATGAAGTTCATATATGTGGTAATATATTTATTGATTGTATATTATGTAAATATAATTTGATACTAATAAATCATATTAAGTGAACTTCAAGTATTCATATTTTTTATTACTGTTGGTTGGAGTCTGCAATCCAGACTAAACACAACACAAACAAACTTAGCAATTGGTAGAGTATTATATAAGATCTAAGGAATAATGTCCTGCATCATTTGGTATAGTACTAATATATGAGAATTTGGAGGGAAAAGCTCTCCGATCAATTTAAATTCAGGTACTTACAGTCACTTAAACTTAATCTGAATTCCCAAGCAAAATAAGCCATTTCATATTTTTTCTTTACCTAAAGAATGTTTTGAATTGTTTTGTGTTTTTGATTTCTTAATTTAATTTAAAAAAACTAATGAAAGAATAAATATATATATGCATGAAAACATACTTTCTAAAAATATATTTGAATTTAAGGCTGTTTCAACTTTTATAATGGTCAATATGAATTTGGTTGGCTATTATTTTATTTCTGTATTCTACAAATTTAACTAAAGTTTGCCATTTTTTAATTTTAAAAAATGCTGATTGCGTCAAGTGTTGAGATGGCAGAGTGGTCAGCACAGCTGCCTTACAAGCAGTTGTCCCGGGTTCGCTTCCGAGCTTTGACCCATGAAAAAAAAATACCGAATTCAAATAAGGCAAAACAGTACGAAATTGTTTCATTTTAACAGACGTTCATTGATAAATTCATCATTAATGAGTTATCGATTATAATTTTGTTTTTTAAAAAAAGTATTTTAGAAAAGTTTGAAACATAAATTTAAGTAAAAGAAATTAAAATCACGTTTTAAATATAATCGTAAGTTTAAAAATCTTATGGAAAATACAACAGTAATTAAAAAAATTGTTACCTAGATTTGTTTTAAGCACGCACACACACACACACACCCTTCGGATGATCATATTTGTGTACAAATTTGAAATTTTTCGTAAAATATCTATTCTTGGAAGAATCACTGTGTTTTACTAATAGAATTTAAAATAAACGCAAATAAAACAAATGAAAAAAAAAATTCCCACCGTTCATGTCGTGAAAGATGACGTGATAACAAGATAATCTAAAAATATTACTTATAATTTCCTTTACATTTAATATAACTTTATTTTTACATATTTGTATTATCACTTATCAAATTTCAGTCATTGTAAAAAAATATTTAAAAGCTACTTTCTTAGCAATAATTTTTATTAGTCATTCATTATTAAATTAAGATTATCCGCTTAAGTGGTGTAATGAAAATTACACTGTAGAATTTGTATTCTATTTGTTTAATGATTCGTGGTTGTGTGTGTATGGTATGCTTACAGTGGTTTATTGTTCAGTTTAATAATAAAGAAACATTAAATACATTTAAAAATCTAAACTTTTTTAAATTAAAGGGTCAGAATACAATTTTCTTTTTAAAAAAAAAATCCATTACTTAACATAATTATAATAATTTGGCAGACTAGTAAAAAGGATTCAATGTAAACCAATATTTATTAGATTTTTATTCAAAATAAACAGAACATTTTCATTTTGGGATAAAAGAAATTTTTTGCCAACAATGTGAAATATAAGACGTAAATGTTCAAAAGTATACATTTTGTTTACAAAAAAAAAAAAATAATTCCAGAGATTCTCTTCAAACTTGATTCAATAATCAAATTGAAGTATTTCTAAACAATAAATACCATACAAGTTAATACAGGTTAGTTATTTCATAACCCTCCCCCCCAATCATTAATTATTGTTATACCAACTGAACGAATATTACTAAAAAGAAAGGCAGATTGTATATAATATTTTTTTTTTTTATTTAAAAAATAAATAAATCAGAAATCATAATAAGCTTCCTTATAAAAACCAAAAATCAAACACCTAAATTAAGACAAAAATCAATAAAATTATTTTTTAAAAAAAAAAAATGTGTATAGATACCTACCTATACAGCCACATATTAAGAATTCTATTTATTTGTATTATCATTCTAAATACATCTATCTCTAAGTCAAGAAAGCTAAGGAGCATAGGTAGGGTGCTTTATTAATAAAAAATTTTAAAGAAATTGATGAGTAACATTTTTAATGGTACTATAAATAGTTTTTAAAATGGTTTTCAAATCGATACAACTCTCCTTTAAATATTAAAACATAATAAATAATGGAATATTCAGAATTGGATTAAAGTTATTTTAATCACAATTACAAACTAATTCTTTGACTCAGTAGTATTTAAAAAACAATACTAAAAGTAAATACAATTTATCCACTAGTTTGACACTTTTTAGCAAAAACCTTTTATTGAACTATATTCATATACAATTTTATGTTTCGACTGTACTGCAATCTTCTTCAGAGCTACTTATTTTCATTTTAAATAAAAAAATGTTTTTTTTTTACTTTTAAAAATAAATTAAAAATGGTTCTGAAGGAGACTGCAGGACAGTTGAAACATAAGATTGTGCATGAATATAGGTCAATAAAAGGTTTTTTTTCTAAAAATGTTCAAAGTAGTGGATAAATGATGTTTATATAAGATATTAAGAAGCAGTGAATTTGGTAATGTTTCTGAATAATAAAAGTAATTATCCATATAATAAAGTGATGATTATAATAATAATCTACATACTAAAGGGTTTACAGTGCCAGATGCGAATAAATTATTTAGGCAGGAAAAGGTCACTTACCTATCCCATGATCCACCCAAAGCAGCTTGAGTTTTTAAAAAATATAAAATAGCCTCAATAAAAAAATTTTGAAGAAACATATTTTAATAATAAATATTACAAAACAACTTAAATTTTAAGCCCTCTATATTTTTGATTTTAAAATATGACAATGATTTTCAGTAGTCCAATGGCTGAATGGTAGATATGGAAATTACAGATTTTGAATACATTCTATAAAGTTGTGTATATTTGGTCAAAAGAATAAAATTGCTGTATTCAAAAACACTATTTTGATATCCAAATGTTATATGACTTTCTATGAAATTAATCAATTGTATAAATTTTTCTATGGTTTTAATATATCAATATTTTGCAAATTAAAAAAGTGCATTTGCAATGTAAATGTGAAGGGCAAACAAAATATAAATATCATTCATCATTTGAAAATACAGTAATTGAGACCACTATTACAACTACTTGTAAAAAGCAGCGATCAATTGGTAACAAAGGGTTAGGGTTAGAATTTCATTCCTCATTTACATCTGCGATTATTTTTGAAAAATATATTTTCCTACCCTAGCATTTCATAATTGTTGTATATACATTTCAAAGGTTTGTTTATAGGTGGCGCTTTGGCAAAAATATATAGAAAGGACAGTGTAAAATAATTATTAAAACATTCAAAGTAGACTTTTTTTTAAAAAGTTATAATCGTACACAAAATATCTGCATACAATCTTAGAACCTATTAAATCAATATCTAACCCTAACATAACTGTCTTACACGACAAATAGTGCAAGTGGAATACATATGTACTTCTACACCTTAAACACAAATTATAGCTTAGACTTGCCAATTCTATGCATTAATAATAAGCAGCTAATACATAGATTGGGCATTTGAGCCCAGATTTTTTGATTTTCTATTCAAAATGAACGTGTGGTCATTCAGATCAGACAAGAAACAAAAACATGTATTCTTTGAAAGTAGTAGCCTACGATACACTAGAACTTGTAATACAAAAATTTACCAGAAAAAGAATAAAGAATATCACTACAAGTTCCAATTATAGTATTTCCAAATGCCTGCTTCGCATAAATAAGAAGTACGTTTACACTATATGCATTATAGTGCACAAGGTATACTTATCTTTACAATAGTAATGTGAGAATGTTTAACACTTTTAAAGACAAATTAGAGACAATAAAACAAAGGGATAAAAAAATCATCCCATCAGACATTTTCACAGCCATTTGGTCACGTGTCCATCAGTGCTCTAACCCAGGGGTGGGCAAATAGTGGCCCGAGGGCCACATGCGGCCCGCTAAGAGTTTTTATGCGGCCCTCCAGGACAATCAGAAAAATTCGCCTTGGACTGAGATTTCCTTCCTGTTGCATGACCGAATATTCATCTCATATTTTCCACTAGAATGGCCACATCAATATACATGCGCAGTGTAGATACGATGTGCAGTGCTTTTCCAGTTGATCTGATTAATTTCAATTTTGTCTTTGCATTAGCAAATATATATATATTTCCAACTTTTGTGAAACCATGAATGCTCCAAAAAAATGTAAAATTGGTAATGAATGTCATGTGTTTAATGAAGAATGAACAAACAAATATTTCTTTGGTAATACAGGGAATAAAGCAGTATGTTTATTGTGTCATGAAAAAAAGATGTGGCCCTCCATTAACCTTTGCTTCCACAAGGTGGCCCCAATGCGGCCCTCCACCAACCTATGCGGGCCCCGAGCCAAAACAATTGCCCACCCCTGCTCTAACCTCTAGTCAGACGTATTTTCTGTTGTCTATTTTATTGTAAATGTTTTTAATAATAGTATAATTCATTGAATGCTACTGAAAATACTTATTGTGGTATTCTTTGATTAGTTTTGTATTTTTTTTTCTTTTAAACTAAAATATCTGTGTGTATATATATATATTTCCTTGAATAAAGTTCCATCTAAAACTTTACTTTCCAATATGCTTATATCTATTATGATATTTATTTAGATTTTAGTAAAGGGGGCATTAATATTGCTCTTTTTCTCCGGAAACTTTCATTATTTTTTAAGTTATGAAACATTCCCCAAACAAATTAATTTTTGATTAGACAGCACTATTCATTCAATTACAGCATGTATATTTATGAACCATAAAGAAATTTGAGCCTAACAAAAGCAATCGAGCTTAGCACTGACAAGCAAATCCATCGTGAATCGGAATGCATCAATTAATAATAAAAGCATTGAATAAACCCAGTTAAATCTTACATATCAATGGGAAAAGTTTCAAACCTTGAAAAAGCATTTCCTTTATTATTATTCAAAAAGAGATGTTGTTGTTTTTTTAAATATATATATAGCTACCAAAATATTTATATGTTTTCATTATATTGGTAAAAATTGAACTATAAAATGCATATACAATTTGTAAAAAAGAAGTCTTACAAAAGCTTTACATAATTTTTTAATACTTTGTAAATTATACATTTAACCATGATTTTGTAAAACTTACAAAATATCTTATATAAATAGTCAATAAAAAATAGTCATATATCACATGACTCCCTCTTCTTTTTTAAGCGGAGTCATGTGATATATGACTCAATTTTTTTATTTTTTTATTGACTATTTATAGTCTTTGCTTTTAGCCTTAAGCAAGACTTCTAATATATGGTTTGGCTGAAGATCTCTCAGCCCCATATAGCCATTTGAGTTAGATAGCTGGGTTTGAAGACATTTAGGTGTCTGAAAAGTTCAGATTTTCTACTCAATAGTCAACTCTTAGATAAATGCTGGATTTGGGTTGGTGCTTTTAGATCTAGTATCTGAAGCTACCCTAGCGCCTCCCTGAGGAGTGTCAAAAGCATGAAACCATTGGTCAGGAGATGGGTGGTGGTTTTCAGATAGAGATATTTTCAATGCTTTCTCTTGCTAAGCATTTATTTCAAAGCTTGTTGAGTAATTAGTAAATTCTTTGTTTATATCTTATATAAATGTTTTGAATTCTGAAAGTAAAAAAGCAGATCTGTACATTACAAAATACGCTGGATGCAATACACACTTTTAATTAGCCATAATTACGATAAGCTTATGTTTATTCTTAATTACCAATTTAGTACTACTAGAGGGCATAGTGTCTACCATATCGAGCTACATACCACTAGCAAATAACATGGAAATAATATATCTAGCAAACCAAACCAATACAGACTGAGCAGATGTTTCATATTTTGTGTAATAAATAAAAACATGTTTCATTTACAAGTACTTGAAATACAATTGCTGTCCACAATATTCTTATAAATTGCTGTGCTTGTTAAAACATTCTGTATTGATTTGTTTTCTAACTGGATTCCAAGAGATTGTAAAAGACCCAGAAAGAGATCACGTGAGATGGATGAATGAAAAAAAAGAGTGTGCAGGGGTGATATGGAGAAGAGAAGCTAAAGATCGGAGAAGATGGATTGAACTTGGAGACCATCCTGCAGTGGATTGATAATGGTTGATGATGATTATATTTCCATAAATAAACATTTTTTTGTAACTCAGTCTATCTTTTATTTCTTTCATTATTCATTTGTAATTCAGTAGATAGGGAAGTTCCACTATACAGGAAAGATTATAGAATTATAACTACTTTATAGATTTACAGCTTAGCACTATTTTCGACCAGTTCAATCATCAAACCCATGTTAGAGCTATGAATGTGACTGACCTAGTTGAAAGCAGTATTGTAAATCTGTAAAGTAATTATAATTTTATAATCTATCCTGCATAGTGAACCTTCTCTATTTATTGAATTACAAAACATTTTTATTTATATCACAAAATAAGAAACAAAATCTATTCGTTCTGTATTGGTTTGGTTGCTAAATATATTATTTTCATATTTTTATTGATTTGCTAAATAAATTATTTACATGCACTATAAATATGTACATGGTTTCTTGTGGATTCGTTTTATTTTCTTTGATCATTGGCATGTTAATACTATGTAGCAGGCAGACTTCACCCTGGCAACATTCGAAATTTCAAATTACTGATTAATAAACTCAAATAAATCTCAACCATATCAGAAAGGACATTTTTTGCACATACTTGGAAACTTCTATTCCACTAATACTTACTTGAAACATGTGACTAAAAGAAGTACTTTGCTTCAAAAAACAAATTGTATATATTTCCACATATCATATATATTGAAGATATTATACAATGATGACTGGGTAACGAAAGTTTACAAATCTAATGACTAGTAAATCAAACATTTTCTCAATAGATTAAGATTTATACAGCAAATGCATTCAACGAACATTGAAATGAGAAATGTTTTTGATGTGTAAGAGAGTTGCGAATTTAGTTCACTTTTTTTTTTATCTTTAGCTTTAAAAATATATATATATTTAAAAAGTATTCTTCTAGATGTGTATACTGTAATAATTTTAGCCATGAGAAGCAGAATTTGAAATTTAATTAATGTTTATTTCTACTAAAAAGTTTAAAAATGAAAGTATGATCAAATCTAAGTGCTAAAATTTAATTATCAATTTAGTGTTAACTCTTTCTATCGCTAGCGATAAAAAGGTACATATTATTTTTCTTTAAAAGCATTCTCGTAGGTGCATATACTGTAATAATTTTTGCCGTGAATTAAAAAAGCAGAATTTAAAAGTTGGCTAAAACGGAATCGAAAATATTTCAAAACAAAAATACATTAACATGGCAAAAATCTAAGTGCTAAACATAGAATTACCAAATTGATGACTGTCATTGCCTGAAATAAATGTTATAACAAATGCTATTGGATGATACAGCAATTGTATTTGTTATACTACTCAGAGCATTACAATTCCGATTAAAGTTTCAGATATCTTTAACATGTTTTATGAACTTATTTGCATTTAGTTTTTCTTCTGCAATTTGTTCAACTTACTCGGGTTTTTTTAATTCATTTTTTATGCGTACAATATTAATTTTAATCAGTATTTAGTGAAAAAAAAAAAAATTTTTAAAAGAGAAAGCAGTAAAATGGTTTGCGATTTAATAAACATTGTGATTAAATTAATGCTTTACACTATTTAAAAAAAAAAGGGTATATTAACTTGTACAGATGAAAAGGATTTCCAGTTTGAATAGTTTAAATCGTAACATTACGAAATTTAAATGGAAGTTTTTAGTAATGTGAATTATTAAAAAAAAAAAAGGATGGAAGAGGGGGATTGATAGTGTCGATAAAGTGATCATTAGTGAAGATCTCAATCGAGTACAGGTATAGTTCCTGTGAAGGAGCTCATTGTCAGCAATGGGTCATCAGATTCAGAAAAACTGAACAGCACAGCATTATCAATGATCTGTTAATTCTTATTAGAATAAAATATGTTTGTTTACATTTTAATTTCAAACTTTCAAAAATTGAAGTTAAGTTTTCATTATCTGGACCCTATAATTAATTTCTATGTATTTTTAAATTTATAGTTGTTTTGAATGGGAACTTTGATAGACTAGGTTGCGAATCTGGATTGGATTACCCTTAAATATATGCAATTCAATGAAGGATATAATAAATAGCAATCTGGAAGCAATAGACTCCTACAGTATGTCCAAACTCCCATTTCACTTCATTTGCTTGAAATGTGAATATAGATAATGAAAAAAAAAGCGAATACTCTCAAAATCCATTTCTGGCTAAACCAGCACTCTTCAGTGGATTCAGATCTCTAAATATCAGCTTACTACAGTTTGACTTCTCACATCAGTGATATCATCCACTTTATATAAATACATTAAAAATTATTACCAACTGTTTTAGATATAATTATTATATCATTTTTTATCCAGACAAATTTTTGAAATGCAACAAATAGATTTCTAATTTATTTAAATAATTAAGTCAGCAGATTTAACATTAATAAATATAATATAGATCATTTGTGAGGTTAAGACTAGTTAATAAGATATGTTAAATAAAAGGAGTTACAGATAAAACTTGGAATAAAATGAAAGCATTTTTTTTACCAGCAATGAAATGATGACTTTGGGACTTCTGCGCAGATAGATAGATGGGTTTAGGATCTTTGGATTGACATGGATAGATTTTCTACATTTTGATGGAACTTCTCGGGAATCTAACTCCACCGATGATTGTGGAGAAACCGATGCCAGACTAATCACTCATAGTGGTAGGTACTTCTAACATTTCAATATCTTTTTTGCAAGCACTAGGTAGAGTTTAAAGCAGGTTAATGAATATGGCTTCTATATTATTATACTTTTGATAGTTATTTGATAATCAGAAATAAAACGAAGCAAGATCATACAGAATAATGCAGAAACTTTTAAAATACCATTTTTTTTTATACAATGCCCCTTTCCATGCTTATATATATTGTTTTATGCCTGGGGTTGTATTTTATGAGGTTTCTTAATGGATTTCAATCTAATTTCTCTAATTGCTGTTCCATCTTACTTTTGCTTCCACAGTTCTTTGTGCCACCACATAGGTTTCCTCTTTTGTCCTTTACTTTCATTTAATAACTTAAAGTGTCTAAAGGTGTTCAACTGTAACTATTACAATTGATGGTATGTATAGAGAGAGAAATACAGCATTTACGCTTCCTTCCTTAATGGCTACCTATCTCTCTCCCATTGTATGAAATATTTTAACATTTTTTTCTAAATTAATTCTACTTTTACAAGATATATTTTTTCTTAAAATAAAATTGCATGATTTAAACAATCAGCCTTTAACTTTAAAAATGACACAAGATTGTACAAGCACACTTGCACATATTCCTAATGTGTGTGACTATTAATAAATAATATATATACAATAGGAGATAGGTTAATTCAAGAAAACATGAAGCAAGTATATACCGCTTCAATACTAGATACCACCACAAGCTGAGAATTTTTCATCTGGTCAAATGACATCATGCAGTGCTATTAAGACTAAGACCCGCTTAATTTATCATTGGTATAAAGGGGGAAAAACATTAAAATGAGAAATGAGTGATTATATATAAATAATATTCAAAAGATGATACTAATAATATAATTATGATCTATTTCCCCAAACTTATTCTATGTGAAACACTTTACAAATTCTAAAATTTTAACTCAATACTTTGGTTTTTGTAATAGAAAAATAGGTTTGGATTTTTTAGTTTTAATAACAATTAACATACATAAGTATAAGAGTTAGAAAGTAAACATTTATTACAAAATTTTAATTATACAAAACATAACTCTTGAAAAGAATCAACAAATAAACAATAACAAGAAATAATTAATAACATTTTTAATGATTTGGATGTTTTTGAATCTTTGAATTACAAATTCCTTTAATGTTACGGAACACTTAGTGACCTTCTATGGAACACCAGTGTTCTGCAGAACAGTTTGGGAAATGCTGGTCTATTCACTTGATGAGCTATATAGAATTTTATCAAAGGATGAAAGAATAACATCCATAAAAAATAAAATGTCTGCATTTATTAGGGAATTTATTGTTAATGAAAGAATATTTAAACATATAATCACCTCAAAGTCAAAAATAAGTACGGACATTTTGTTGTGGTTTTACATTTTCGCATACATTTATCAATTTAATTTTGTTAATACAGATATTTTGATAAATAAATCACTTTTATTGAACAATATATTATTTTTTTGATTTTATTTAATACAACTTGATAGTGTGACTTCAAAAATAAATGCAAACTTTTATTTTTTATCCATTAGTTTTTCCTGTCACTCAATGATATCTATCTAGCACAAAGACAAAACACTGTTTAGTGCTCAAAAGAATTGCAATACATCATTTTCAACTATTATCCATCCACTGTGTGATGAAAACCATCCAAAATTTAAATCCTCAACTTCATAACATTTTCTTTACTCGTTCATCCAGCTGACACACAGTCTCTTTTTTATTTAGGATTCAATTTAAGACTTCAATAGCCATAGTTTATTTTTGCCATCTTTTAAATATAAAGAGAATGAGCATCACACATTTTAATTCCAAGGAAATCCAACTGATCAACTTAATATTAGACATCTGAGACGATATTTTCTTGGTCTCAAATTCATAAAGGTAATAAGAGCCAATAACCTCATCACACTTCCAGTTTCTTTATCATGTAAACAATCAGATGGTGAAAACAGCAGATGGAGTAGATAAAAGATATCAACGGAGTTTCCTTTCAATTATTAGCAAATTACTTTTAGTAACTATCTTTACCATTCGTAAACTGGTACTATAATTATACAAGAGCCAATTTTTGAACAGTTTTATTACAGGAACTTTTTAAATTTATCATTCTAATGTAATTGCTCAAATAACATAATGATAAACAGATGACAATAGACATAAACGATAAGATATATTTATTATATATTTGAGCTTATTCTTAGATTTTTCAAAGGATAAGCGATCTTTTATTCAATATATATTGTAGAATATTATTTAAGTAACAAGTAAACTATTAAAAACACATGCACACATGCAAAATATATATATATAGGATTTCCTGTCAAAAAGAGTTAAAAATCTTTTCTTTTATAAATATGTGTGACGAAGAAAACAATATATTTTTATTTGTAAATGTCCCCAATAAATTTGAGTCCCACCCTCTCCCTTCAAAATATTTTAAATTATTATTGTATCTGGGGACAGGGGGTGGATAGTTTACAAAAATAGCTACTCTTACTTAGTTTTAAAAGATATATTTATTTGAATAACTCTTTAAAAATAAACTAATTTTCCATTATATTTACTTTAACACAATTATTAGATAAAAGTTGGCTAAAATCCAATGTCATTAAATCTAACAGTCGAAAAATATCAGATGGCAGCCAGTTAAAAATCTTATATGAAAAAAACAAAAAATAATAAATTGGGCATCATGAGATAATTGTTTACAATTTTAATTGTTGTTGTTCATATACCATATTGCCACACATAATTATTTGCATTTGCTTATTAATTATTACTAATGCAGGTATATAATAAAGATAGTTTTTTTTTTTAATGTCATAGCATCGGCCGGGACGCGAACCCGCAACCCGGGCAACTGTCTGCAAGTGCAAGGCAGTCGCGCTGACCTCTCGATCACCAATGCAAGACATAAAGATACAGTTTAGATTTACAGTTAATAATTTTGCCATGGTATAATGTCCTGTGCAGTTTAGTGAAATACTACCGATGAATTTTACAGCTAAAGGTTCTTCAAGTGAGATTCGGTCACCTATGGTGCTCAAATTCCATGTGACTTCTAAGTAACCAACTTTTAGATTTTTTTTTTACTGCAGAACATAATTTATTTTAACAGCTCATATTTACAATTTTGATACTTAGACAGTCATGCCACACAGGTTAAGGTGACAAACTAGAAAGGGATATTTTCCTCCAGATTCAAATCCTGTCAGCTATTGGTAAACTGAAAATAACTTTTGCCCTGTGTGGTTTAGTGCAATGGTAAAATATCAAACTTTTTGGTTCACCAAACTTCCTATGAATTCCAAAAAATAAACCCACTTGAATATTATTATTATTATAAAATTTTAAAAAAACCTTATATATCCTTAAAATATGCAGAACAGAATTTATTCAAATTTTGCACATATATAAAAATAAAACATTTAGAACATTCTAAAAATAATACTAATAAAATATCCTCCTCCTACTTAGTAAAAAATACACATGACTAGTTTAGAAGATGAATATCCATATTAATAACAAAATTAAAATATAGATCTATATATGAAATTATAATAACATTATATATATATCTGTTACTACCTTAAAACCAATAAGTACAATTTGCCTATCTGAAAGTTTTCTTAGTAGATATGTTCACTCTCAAGATTTGGGGTAAAACATATGCTGACTATCCGCTTGGTGGTAAACACCAATAGGAATTAATGCATTTAACGATTACATACAAAAGACCATAATCGTGTAGTGTCCCAATAAGCAAATATATATATATATCTAAAATATTTAAAATGTGCCAAATATTTTATATAGATTTCAGCTAGTATACATTGGTTCTATTCCATATATACCTAAATACAGTATAAATATACATAATTTATCCTCCTCTTACACTTTAAAAATTTTACACTAATGAAATTATTTGTTTTTCTTGCAAAACTTTAATTGAACACGAAATTATTTTTTTGCAAATCATTTTTGTAATATAGCAACCCCCCCCCATCTCCACCCCTTTTTATTATTATACTTATTACATTCAAATATCAGCCTTTCAAGCTAATTGTGCAAGCGCTTTTTGCGAGTGTTAATAATAAATGAATACTTTCCTTTCCAATACAAGATATAGTATTTATGCAGGAATAAAATGAATCCACTTATTCCTATAACTCAAATGCTTATATACGAGCAAATCTGAAATACTGGCAAGGAAAGCGTGAGGATAGACCACTCACTTTAAATTACTATTTAAATACTATATCTTGTATTGGAAAGGAAAGTATTCATTTATTATTAACACTCGCAAAAAGTGCTTGCACAATTAGCTTGAAAGGCTGATATTTGAATGTAATACAATTGTAGGCACAGCACTATATAAAAATAAATGCTTATTTACATATGATTAAGTTTCAGTTAGAGTGACGTTTAGTAAATTCTAGACAATTTCACCGACGTCATTCATTCAGACACCGTAAATAGTAATTTAAAGTGAGTGGTCTATCCTCACGCTTTCCTTGCCAGTACTTCAGATTTGCTCATATATAAGCATTTGAGTTGTAGGAATAAGTGGATTCATTTTATTCCTGCATAAATACTATATCTTGTATTGGAAAGGAAAGTATTCATTTATTATTAACACTCGCAAAAAGCGCTTGCACAATTAGCTTGAAAGGCTGATATTTGAATGTAATACAATTGTAGGCACAGCGCTATATAAAAATAAATGCTTATTTACATATGATTAAGTTTCAGTTAGAGTGACATTTAGTAAATTCTAGACAATTTCACCGACGTCATTCATTCAGACACCGTAAATAGTAATTTAAAGTGAGTGGTCTATCCTCACGCTTTCCTTGCCAGTACTTCAGATTTGCTCGTATATAAGCATTTGAGTTGTAGGAATAAGTGGATTCATTTTATTCCTGCATAAATACTATATCTTGTATTGGAAAGGAAAGTATTCATTTATTATTAACACTCGCAAAAAGCGCTTGCACAATTAGCTTGAAAGGCTGATATTTCAAAGTAATACAATTGTAGGCACAGCGCTATATAAAAATAAATGCTTATTTACATATTATACTTATTGTATAATATATAAACTGATGTTTGTTTTATATTACTTTATTAACACTTTTAGTTATTAATGTATTATAGCTCTGAAGAAGACTGTTAGATAGTCGAAATGTTAGTTTATATATAAAAATTTGCAACAAAGTGTTTAAAGAAAGTAATGTGATTTTATTTATATACAGCAAAATAAGGAAATAGAAAGGATTTTGTGACATTTATAATTAATAAAACTTAATTCAACGCAATTATTATATAATATTGCATAATCAAACTGTTCAAGTCAAAGTTATACCATATCAAAGTCTTTAGTTCCTTTTTATGGTCTAAGCATGCATGGTATTCATCAACCAACCCAATTAATCTAGGATATTTTAACTATAATTAAAATAGTTAGATGTCACTTTAACTTCAATATTCATTGGCTAACTTGGTTGGCCATGAGACGGCTATTGAAAAAATTCAACGTTTACTTTAAAAATCCTTGGTTGGTCAAAAATTTCCAACTTCAATCAAATGCAAAATCCTGATTGAGTACAAGTAGTAAACATTACATGAGATTAGACATATATAAAAACATTACTAATAAAAATACTTTCAAGTTTTCTAAAGGAATTTAGACTAATATTTTTAAGCCAGTTTGTCTGATAAACTTGAAATTGCACCTGAATATTAATACAGATTAATATTTTTTAAGTTTTTTTGTTTCTTTTTGTATTAATTTTTTTTTTTTTGGAATTTAATACCTATAAATGCGATCACATATCTGACAAAAAACTATTATTTATACTAGAGACAAGTTGTAATTATAAATTTATTTAACGCACATTGATTACGTAAGTAATATTTATTAAGGCAATAAACCTAAAGCATGTGCGGTTGAATATGTAAAGATAGGAACCTCTATAGGTCTTAACCACAAGCTTACGCATTGGAAAAAAGAGGCTTCAGCTTCACCTATTTATAAAGAAAGTGGGTTGAAGTAAAGAAGGGTCTCCCTCTTTTCTTCCAATGTGTAAGCTTGTGGTTAAGACCTGTAGAGGTCCCTACCTTCGCATTTTCAACCGCACATGCTTTAGGTTTATTGCCTTAGTAAATATTACTAGAGACAAGTGTAGATTCTTAACAGAATCAAGTAAATCTATTTGTACCAGAATAACGTGTAGTTACAAAATATATTATCTAAAATTCATTTTAACTTGAAGTAAGATAATCAAACTGTCCTTCAAAAACAAATTACAGTTTCTACCCATAATGCATGGGCGTTATTCTGCTATTTATATTTCAAATATGTAAATAAATAATTGCCTTTATTGCTCGGGAGTTCATAAAAAGATTGAAGGCTGGAAGTGTCAGAACTCGAACTGCTCCGAGAACTTTAATAGCCAGAATTTGACAACTTTACCGTTGCACACTAATCATAAATAGTAGTTTCAAATCAAAATATTTGAAGGTCAAATTGAAGTATTGTGGATAGCTTGAGAAATGCCTATTTATAATATTAGGAGCTCTGCCAAAGGATAGGTTGAATAGTTAGGGAACAAAATACTAAGACAAGCAAATATTACTTTAATAAGTGAAATGCTAGTATGAATATAATAATATAATAATCAATTTAAATAAAATTGAAACAAGCAACCAATTAATAGTCAAAATAAGAGTCATAGATCACATGACCCTATTCTCTTAAGCTTGCAAATTATAAACAATGAGGATTGCCAATTCCTCAACAAGCTTTGTGATAAATGCTTAGCTAGAGAAAGCATTTAAAATATCCTCATGGTTTGTAACTTAAGAGAATAGGTCATGTGATCTATGAAATAATCTCTGCCTTAAGTCTTATAAAATGTTATATTGCTAAGACTATTAATATATGGTATGGCTGAAGATCTCTCAGCCCCATATAGCTTTTTGAGTTGGATAGATGGGTTTGAAGACATGTAGGTGTCTGAAAATTTCAGATTTGCCACTCAATAGATAACTTTTAGTTAAATTCTGGCTTTGGGTTGGTGTCTTTAGATCTAGTGTCTGAATCTACCCTAGCACCTCTCTGAGGAGTGCCAAAGCACGAAACAATGTTCAGAGGTTTGGGGGGGGGGATCCTGACAGAGATATTTTAAATGCTTTCTCTAGCTAAGCATTTATCACAAAGCTTGTTGAGGAATTGGCAATCCTCATTGTTTTTAGCAACCAATTATATTTACAACTATTTAATTATCAACCAGGCTTTTATAAATATAATTGTTTGTTTGTTTGACATTGTGGACAAAAAATTTTGTTGGACGTTTGACCATTGTATATATATATGAATATAATAATCTAAATAATTACTACCTGTAATTTTTAATATTATATATAATTTATTCTAGTATATTAATTTTACAGCTATAACTTAGAGCACTAATGAACCATTTATATCAAATCAGCAATCTTTAATTTTTTTGTCTGAAAATGTTGACTTATTTTCTTAAAAAAAAAATTATTTTACTTAATATCTTAGTGTAAGCAATATTTACTAATAGCCTCAAGAATGTACGCGTAAAAATGCGATAGTAGGGACCTCTACAGGTCTTAACCACAAGCTTACATTATGGAATTAAATTTATAAAACACTATTTATTTAAAAAATTCAATATTAAATTACACTTAGATGTTTTATCTGCTATATTTTCATTGGCCTGAGTTTTAATTCTGTCTCAACTTTTAAAGCTATTTTGCTTTTTATAACTTATAAATCGATATCAATTCTTTTTCATAAGACTTTAAATTAAAATTGTATATGTAAAATTGGGTAGCATCATGTATATATCTAAAACCATCCTTTTTTGTTTTCAGTTTGAATAACGGACCTTCTATTGTATTTGCATACACTAAAATTCAACAATTATTTTTCTAAAATTATATAATTTAGCACCATAACTTAGGGGGTTTTTTATTTTATACTTTTGTAGGTTACTATATCAATGTGTACGCATTTGTTTATAATAAATTAAGAATCTGTTACGTTAACATGTAATGCGACCAAGAAGATTGGTGAGCAGATACTTATAGTTGCAACGATGTATTACCTTCACTAAGAGAATTGATATTTATTCTTTTAGTGGAGTGCCCTTTTAACACTTCCATGTACTTCGTAAGCATCTGCTTATGTTGGTGTGTGTATATATGCACACACACTCTGAAATACATCACAAATTTCAAACATCATTACTATTAGGATAACAACAATTGCAGCCATAAATTGCAAAAAAAAAATATTCTGATATTAAATTAATTTACTAATCATCTGTTTTATATTATCAGTTTAATTATAAATATATATTTTTTAAAAGAAAAGAAAGTTATAACAAAATTACAAATAATAGATCATAAGTTTAAATTCAACTTGAAAAGTGTTTTAGAAATTTAAAAATATATATATATTTACATAAATTTCATTTTAGAACTTCCTTATTTTCCAAAGTTATTTTCATTTATCTTTTTTTTTTTTTACATTTAAAATTCAAAGCTTGACAGAACTCAGCAGACATGGTTTATAAGCATTTTCTGCAAAGTTTGCAGTTTGTCAGAATGCAAAGCCTCATAAATTACAAGAGAAAGTCGTAAATACTAGTGCTAGAAGAAAGACATAAATGCTAGAGAATGATTATTTTATATCATTTCAGAAAGACTAATGTATCTATTTTATTAAATATATATATAGTATCATATACTGTTATTCAAATATTAATTTTATACAATGAAATCATGTATATGTATTCTCTACTTCTTTTCCTTGTGTATTGATTTCTATATTTACATATATCATTTCCAACCTTCTTAAACATTTTCACAATATTATTTTTTATATCAAAACTTTATTCTTACAGTTTCGACTGTCCTGCAGTAAAGAGCTCTGATAATGACTGCAGGACCAGTAAAGAGCTCTGGTGATGACTGCAGGACAGTCGAAACTGTAAGAATAAAGTTTTGATATAAAAAATAGTATTGTTAAAATGTTTAAGAAGGTTAGAAGGGATATGATATCTATTCTCTTCAACATAGATTATCCCACAGTGGAAGGGGTATGATATCTATTCTCTTCATGATAGATTATCCCACAGATAAAACAATAACTTTGCGAAAACATTTTCTATCTATAAATAAGAACAAAATTCTCTAACAATTCTAGCATAGTTTTTGACCTGTATAGTGAATTTTAAAAGATTAAATATAAAATTGTGCAATTTAAACGTAAAGTAAAGACCATAATTAATTATATAAATACTAAATTGCAGCTATAATTTTAGAAAAATGTATGTTAAATTCTCTGAATACAGTTTTCATCAGTCAAGGCAACGATGTTCGACTACGGATTGTCTTAACATCGGCAGTTTTTATAATAAAATAAAAATAAACATTCTTCAATACAATTAAGAGAAATCAGACTGACTTCATGCATTAGTTGAATGCAATTGGATGTAGGATATTTATATGAGGATCTAAAACACCAGAGCTCATTATAACCCAAATTTATAAAATACTAATCATATTTATAGACATTGTATCTAGACATTAAACAAGCATATTCAAAATATCACATGATCACTATTCTTTATGCTTACACAAAAGCTATTTTTCATAGAGGGAAAACTCTCCATACAGTAGCGTCACTCAGTACATCCATTGATTACTCTGGCTTACACTGAGTGGCGCTACTGTATGCAAAGTTTTACCTCTGTGTCATATACAAAACAGTTTTGAACAAGAAATATACATACACACACATACTCAGATGTTTTTGCAAGGCATAATGCAAGTGAATGATAAAAATACAGACATAGATTCAGAAGGACATGTTCTCTCAAAACTTTAAAAAAAAAATACAAATAATTTTTCAAAATGTATTATGGTTAACAATCAATTTATCAAGGCACCATATGAAGAAAAATGCCATGAAATGCAAAATATCAGTGCATAATTTAAGAATTCTATAAGGAAAAAAGCAAGAGCGGGAACATATATGTAATACAAATAGAACGAAGTCCCGTTCAACAAACGTAATTGTCCCAGAAGCTTATTTGCTGAATGATACGATTTGTTCACTATTCTATCGAAATATATGTGTTTAGGAGTAAGACATTTCAGACCCACATTCTCTAGAGTAAAGTTATTATCCTCCACAACCATTTAAACTGTAAAAAATATAATACAAAATCAAAACGTAAGTGTTAAAATATATTTAAAATTAATTTACTGCATTCAACTTTTATACATTTCATGGGCAAATAAAACTGAAGTTATAAAAGCCTAAAAATTGTCCAATGATGCAATTACCTGCCATTTGCTGCTCATTAATTGACATTAGTACAAGTTTTTGCCTGTTTTCAGATATTGTATGTGAACTATGCTGGAAATCCCCTTCACTACTTCAATTTTTAAAAAGACATTTAATGTTCAGAACATGGATCTCTGATGTTAAAAATCATAGCCTTCTGGACTTTCCCACTAATTTTCTAATTCCACTTTTTCCCTTTCAATGATTAAAATTATAATTATCTATATAGAATTTTTTTTTTTTCAATTATCACTTTTATTAGTAAAGGTATAAATGAAAAGTTAAAAGATGTAAATTACAACAAAACTCTTACAAAACATTAAAAAGATATCAGATAAACAAATGGAAATGACAGAAATAACAAGAGCATTTGTTGACTTAGTCACTTCATTTTTAGCATATCATCATCATCATCATTATCAACCATTATCAATCCACTGCAGGATGAAGGTCTCTCCAAGTTTAATCCATCTTCTCCGATCTTTAGCTTCTCTTCTCCACATCACCCCTGCACATTTTCTTATTTCATCCATCCATCTCACATGTGGTCTCTTTCTGGGTCTTTTACAATCTCTTGGAATCCCGTTTAAAATTTCAATTGTCCATCTATTATCATCTCTTCTAGCATATATTACTATTAAAATATAAAGGTAAACTATTAAAGATATTTTTAATAATAAAGGTAAAAATAATACTATTTTGCCACAACTGAAGGTCATATATAATATATGTCTCAATTTGTTAGGAGAGTTTAACACAATTAATTATTTTTTTTATTTGGAAGGCAAATAGAAAGGTTAATGCATTTTAATACAATTTATAAAATATAATTTAATCTATACATTTAATTAATTATATATCATTGATGTAATTGACGACTTTATTTACTATCTCAATTTATGTAAATAAATCAATTATTTTATATAGCGCAAAGTTTTATAAACCGTAATAGCTAAACAGCATTAAGCTGTTGCACATGCGCTTTGCAGATTTTAACTATAAATGACTAAATACAAACACTTCAAACACATGATAAAGTCTTTGGGAAAAGATAGAATGGCCATCTATCTTTTCGAACCCAAACTCTTTTGTATGGGCAAATCTTAAGTGTCTGAAAGTGAAAGCGTGAAGATATTAAATAATCACTTTAAATTACTTTTACATGCTTGAATGAATGACGCTGGTGAAAATTACTAGAATTTACGATACATCATTCTTATTTGAAATTAAATATATGTAAATAAATCAGTTATTTTATATAGCGCGAAGTTTTATAAACTGTAATAGCTAAACATTATATTAGTAATTATAAATTTATTTAACGCACATTGATACGTAAGTAATATTTACTAAGGTAATAAACCTCAAGCATGTGCGGTTGAAAATGCGAAGGTAGGGTCCTCTACAGGTCTTAACCACAAGCTTAAGCATTGGAAGAAACTAATTGTTTGTGCTTGTTGAAACAATTACAGAGATATCTACAGAAAAGCAAGTCCGCCAAATTGGATTAGATGAATTAAATTGTAACTAAGCCTTATAAATATATTGGTTTATGTCTTGGAGGTCTGTTTGCATCTAAATTAAGGTATATGCTATAAGATTTGTATGTTACAGTGTATACATTCTGCAGGATTCTGCTACAAATTCTTAGTTGTCCCTATAATTTAAATCACCATGGATTTTTTATTTTCTGTATCTGTTAATCAAGTTTGTGGGCTTTCATTGCAGAGAAACAGCTTCAGCTTCTACTGAAAAACAAAACAAAATGGCTAGACATTCCTTATCTTTCAATTAAGAGTAGCTGTACAGCTAAGCATTTGGTTATGGATTAGCAATTCCCATACCCCTACTATCTAAAAAATATTCAATTTCATTCAAGACCTGAACCCAGATAAAGGACACAAACTTTTTTAAAGAAATCAAAATATACCCCGAATAGCTTAAATCTTTTTATTATTAAAAACCTTATCTGATAAGCCTGCATTTTAGGTTTTGTATATATTTAGTCTTTTTTTTTTTTTGCCTGATACTGCAATAAGCTAACTATTTTCAATCCATATTTAACAGTTATACGGTAAATACGATTATTCAGAAATATAACCAAATTACCACTTCCTTTTATTTTGCTGTAATATTTTATATAAATACAATTTATCCACTCTACTTTGAACACGTTTTAGAAAAAAATCTTTTATTGTGCATATATGCATTCACAATATGTACAATAAAAGTTTTTTCGCCAAAAAGTGTTCAAAGTAGACTGGATAAATTGCATTTGTGTAAATAAAAGTATACAGTGCATGCATTTTCAAAAATGTTGCAAGTGTAAAATATATATAAAAATGAAGATATAAAGATAGGATGAATAAGACGGTTAAATAACCTAAATACAAAAAATGTCTTCTTTATGAAGTATTATAACTTTATCTTTTCTTATTGCATTGCTAAATCCATATAATATTAATATCATCTTTGCCCTTTATTACTGTTTACAATGCTTTTTTTGCAACCCACTATTGATGATTTCGATTGCCCAACAGTCTTCTTCAGAACTTCTAAAAAGTCAATAGTATGTTGTAAAAAAGCATTATAAAGAGTAATAAAGAATATAGATGATATTAATATTATACAAAAAAATGTCTATTCACAAATTAAAGAAAAAAACTGGAAGTTTTATATATATCTAGTCCAAAAGTAATGTAGTTAAGTAACATTTTTAAAATAAAATTAAAAAGTAGGATAAACCAGTTTCAAAATTAAAAAAAAAAAAAAAACTAATAAATTATTAGGGAATCCTAACACAGTTCAAAATGGAAATTAACATTATTTATATAATAAAAAAACTGATTTTATTAAAATTATACTGGCTTGTTACATAATGATCTTTGTGAAAAGCACCCTTGGCTATTCATATATTAAAATAGAAAACCAAAATAGATTAAGAAATATATATGGAGTTATTAATATGCAGTATAAACATTTAAAAATAATAATATTCAAAAACAAAAATAACAAATGTCATGAAAACATCCTGAAAATCCCATATTGTTGAGACTAATTTTAGAAAGGGGGGAAAAGGCATATCTAGTCCTGACAGTATTTTGAAAACATATTCAGTGTATAAATATTTGAGAAACCATTATAAAAGGGGAAAAAAGTAAATTATAAAAAAACAAATAAGAAAATTAAAACAATCACTTGCACATTAAAAAATAGATAGCAGAAAAACAAGTTTCCAATAAAAATCAATACAAAAATAATAATATAATATTCAAATTTTAATTATTTACCTGCCATATAAAACCTAAAATATAGTCAAAAACTATCTACATCAGTGGGTGGCTAAGATATTGACTAGAGTTAACTGCAAGGTCTCTGGAAATCAACGTTGAAATCCTGTTTAATAATTAGTTTCATGAGCCAAATTTTGACAAAAATGAAGAACTATGCAATCCCAAGTGTCATCAAAATAAAACAATTTCATTATTTTTATTTTTTTGCTTTGTTGATTGTTTTTTTTTTTGTAAAATTTGCATCTAATTTATTTTAATACAATAACTTTCTTCTTTTTTCTCTATATTTTCTTGAATTTTTCTAAAAAATATTTATAGGTAATTTAATGATTGTAATTTAATAAAAAATTTATAAAGCAACATGGACAAATTGTAATATTAGAGAGAGCTGAGGTAATTTAATAGTTTGACAAATCGTATCTTTTGGGAAAAGAGTCATCAGTTCTTAAGTATCTTCTAAAACCATTACCAATATCTGTGAGTACTTAAAAAGCCCTTATAAAAATTAAAAAAAAAAACACCAATTCGTAAATACATTCTAAAAAACCAGGACTTTGAACTGCTATTTTTTTCCGTTTCGGCAAAAATAAAGTTTTTTTTCTGGTTTCTGGTTCGAAGTCCTGAAAAAAATGTAGTTGCACTCAGGTACACTTTCACCAAAAAAGTTGTCCCCAACGGCTAAAAGTTTGACTACCCCTGACTTATATAAAGAAGTATGCTAAAGCTCAAATAAATTAAAAACCAGTATTCTATATACAATTGTAAATAATAATATCTAATAAAGCAAACACAACACATCATGAATTAAAATTTAAAGAAGGCAAAAACATTTTCTTAAAACAAATTATAAGATTATCGTGTTTGTTAAAGACAAATAGAAAGTAATGCAATCCTAAAATATGTTTAAAAAAAAATGTTTTGAAATTAGATCACATTATAACCCAAACGTTCAAATGTTCTTTCAAGAGATGCTACTAATATTGAATAACTAATTAAAGTAATTTTAAGAAATTTAGTATTACATATAAACATACAATATCCAAAAACATTAACTCATCAGAAAACAAAATAGAAAACTGACTAATCTTCCAGAAGACTAAAACACAAAAAAAAAATCTCAAAGCTACTAAGTTTGATAAAAAATCTAAAATCTATTGAATTGACAAGTAAATATGTTGATATAACGCGTTCAATGAAATAAAAATAAAATTAAGAAATAAAGATAAAAAGACATTCTGAAATTTTTTGTTTAGATACGTTTTGCAACATTTCCTAAAGATTTGAGCAAATGACTTACATAATCTCCATTTATTTTTATCCCCTTAGCTTCCCATTTTTATCCACAAAATAATTCTTGTAAAAAAGTTTTAGAGATATGGAATCACCATATAATCTCAACATTGTTGTTACATTTTGATAAATATTCTTCAGAATATAACAATATCCTGGAATGATATCGTGATAATCCAATATTTTAATTCCTATGGAAATTGCTTATAGTATCAAATGCCTTTTCATAATCCATAAATCCAACTCATAATAGAAATTGATATTCATTGTTTTTTTTTTTTTTGATAACTTCTCTCAGTACTTGAATGTGATCCATGGTGCTAGCTTGCATTTTTTATTAATTAGAATCCAAAGTTCGCTGTAGACCTATTCTAAAATTTTTCTTTTAGATACATAATTTATTATTGAAAACTGTAAATCCTAATCCTTAAGCTCAATGGCGTAATAAATTTGGCAACTTTTACGAATCTGCGTTAAGAGTGAGACGTTAAAATTTCTGTGTTAAATAAGATGGCAAACAATGGCAAATGGCTACGTTTGTCTGAAAATTTGTGAGAACAGCATTTTACTTGTGAATACATGTAGAACTATTTCCACCATCTAGTTTAATTATTAAATGTCTAGAAAAATTCAAATAAACTTGCCAAATACACGCAACTGATAGTAATAGCATACAGATTAGTATATAATACATTCGATATGATATAAATCTCTTCCTTTAGGTCTTTCTGGCTTGACCAGTGAGAGTATTAACATGGAATCAAACCTGGGGTATTTTTAGATTCATGAATATTCAATTTAAGTTGACAATCTAACCAACTAGGGCATTCTATCAAAGACCACAATAAATAGAAATTTGATACCCTTATTTTTGACAATACGTTCTGATTTCTCCATTTTTACTTAATGAAGAAGTTATTGAATCATTTGACTTATTGGTTATTTTCCATTGTCGTTTGAGCAGTTTCTTTCACGTTCCATTTACTGAATTTTTTTTCCTGATATCATCTTTTCAGCATGCACACCTCTGAATATCTTAACTATCCAAGTCAACACTATTCTATTACTTTTTATATTTGGATGCACCAATTTACTATCTAGTAAATTTTTAAACAGCAAAGATAGGATATAATTCTATTTATACATGATAAACAGTGTGGGGTTTGCAAAAATCGGACACTGATAACCGTAACATTCTACCTGTGTCATTTTCTGCCAGGCTATTCCTCTGACCTAACTTGCAACTTATACACTGCCATCAAATGTGATTGTTTAGATATATATATATATCTGAAGTATAGAGAGATTCATGTTGGGAGTAGCAAGAAGAGATTGAAAACGCAATGTTATGGGTAAGACAACAAATATGGGTAAGACAACAAACAAGTGTCACTGACCTCATTGAAAAAATTAAAAGACTGAAGTGGAGTTGGGCTGGACATATTGCTAGAAGAGATGATAATAGATGGACAATTGAAATTTTAAACTGGATTCCAAGAGATTGTAAAAGACCCAGAAAGAGACCACGTGAGATGGATGGATGAAATAAGAAAGTGTGCTGGGGTCATGTGGAGAAGAGAAGCTAAAGATAGGAAAAGATGGATTGAACTTGGAGACCTTCATCCTGCAGTGGATTGATGTTTGATGATGATGACTATTACTGCAATTAACCATTCTCACCAATAGCTATCAAATTATTACAATTACTCCCACACTCTAATTAACAGCTTATAGAATGATACGGTCATTTGATTCTTAATTATCACTTTGTAAAATCATTATAACAGTAACTAAGTTGGTACATCTAATAATGATCAAATGATAATCCCTCATATGTAAAGATTACCAACTGTCACTAATAAACCAAGCTGCATCTTTCCCAAATTGATGGAAACTAGATCAATATACTGTATGACATTCAATCTTGAATGCCTATATAAACGTACCAGACCTTAAATAAAGATAATACCACTTTTACTGTAAAAGGAGGTTGCTAAACCACTAAACATCACATGACAATCATCTCTTATACTAGCACATAATTGTTATTAAACATAACAGTTATTAGATCCTAAGATCTAGGTGCAGTGCTCTCAGATCGAGGCCACAAGCCAGAAACTAGTCTGGGGATATTGGATGAGTAGGCACTAGATAGGTATTTACCACTTTTACTGTTAAAGGAGGTTGCTAACCCACTAAATGTCACATGATCACCATCTCTTATACTAGCACATAATTGTTATTAAACATAACTGTTATTAAATCCTAAGACCTAGGTGCAGTGCTTTCAGTTCCAAGGCTCCTCACTGACGAAGGCCACAAGCCAGAAATTAGTCTGGGGATATTGGATGAGTAGGCACTTACTAGGTATTTTATGCACAAGCCTTCTGGCATGCATTGATTACTCTGGTTGACACTACTGTATGGAGAGAGTTTTGCCTTGTTTAAAGGAGGTTGCCTTGACTACAGATTGGGATTGTTGATAGCTTAAGGCTTGTCTACTATCATTGCCATTCAAAATAAAATCAACACATTAAAACCAACATTTCTAATGTAGAAATCGGTGGATTATTTAATTTTACTTCTGCTGTTAAAATACTTTAAATGTGAATTGAGGAAATTTGTTTGCCATGTTTAAGTAATTAACATTCACAACAATTTATATCCCTAATAAACATCACATGACAATCTCCTCTTATGCTTGTGCATAACTGTTGTTAAAACAGGCAAAACTCACTACATATATAGCCACACACAGCAAGTTAGAGTAATCAATGGATGCCAGAAGGCTTGTGCATAAAATCCCCATCTAGTGCCTACCCATCCAATATCCCCAGACTAGTTTCTGGCTTTGGCCTTCGTGTGATACATGGGTACTGAACTGGGTTCAGACCCATATGACTATATAAGCTGATGGGCTTGGATTGAAAACATTAAGGCGTTTTCAGTTTAAGACTCATAGTTTTGTAGTTAAATGGAGATAAAAGGTGTTTGCTGGATGGTTGCATTAGATCCTAAGATCTAGATGGAGTGCTGTCAGATCCAAGGCTCCTCACTGACGAAGGCTATAAGTCAGAAACTAGTCTGGGGATATTGGATGAATAGACACTAGATGGGGATTTTGTGCACAAGCCTTCTGGCATCCATTGATTTCTCTAGCTTGCTGTGTGTGGCAATATATATATAGTGAGTTTTTCCTGTTATATCCCAAATCAAATGAATTCCATTCCATTACATTGAAACTCCTAAACCAAAAGATACTATCCAGGAACTTATTAAAAACCTTATTGCATCAGTATATAAAGCTAAAGAATGGCACATACCATTCTATACATATAGAAATCAATTCTTTAAGTCAAATAGACTAAACATAAACACTGTATAATCTCCCAGATCGAATCCCATGTAGCATTTCCAACAACATGAAAAAAAATATTATGCATATTAAATGTTCATTAGTTTTGCATAAGCATTATTTATCATTCACCAATAAATCCTACATAAAGGCTCTTCTATCCAGCTGTCCAGAAAATGTAATACTGCAGGATTCATTAATGATTACATTACTATTTTCAGTCTGTAAAGACAGATTTGAATAAAAAAGAATTAGACTTCCTTATTCTTTTAAAATGTACCCCATTCATGTTAAAGATGGGCAAACAGTGGAACATCACTGTATTAAATACATTTAAAACAATGCCTAGATTCATCTTACTCCTAAATTATACCAAGATACACAAGCAAAAATTGTCAATCATCTATATTTATTTAAACCACTGAACATCACATGATCGCCATTTCTTATGCTAGCACATAACTGTTATTAACACAGGCAAAACTCTCCATACAGTAGTGCCACTCAGTGCCAGCCAGAGTAATCAATGGATGCCAGAAAGCTTGTGCATAAAATCCCCATCTAGTGCCTATTCATCCATTATCCCCAGACTAGTTTCCTAAGATCTAGGTGCAGTGCTCTCAGATCCAAAGTTCCTCACTGATGAAGGCCATAAGCCAGAAACTAGTCTGGGGATATTAGATGAGTATGCACTAGATGGGGATTTTATGCAAAGCTTTCTGGCATCCATTGATTACTCTGGATGGTACTAGTGGCACTACTGTATGGAGAGTTTTGCCTGTGTTATATTTATTTAATTACTAACTTCTTTTGTCTCACAGTCAAGCCATTAATAATAAATCGACAAATGCAATTAATAAGATTTTTTTTATTGGAATCCTCATGCACTAAGTTAATTCAATAACTTTTTTATTTATCTATGGATAATAAACTTCTTATATTATCATAAAAACCTTCATAGTTTTAATTAATAACAACTCCCTTAAATCAGCGTTACCATTCTTTAGGGTCCTTTACAGTTGCCTATTCAAACAATCCATTGATCAGTGTGAATATGCTTTGGTATAAAGATTATCGGGATAATCCAAATCTATTTAACCTGTATTGTCAAAAAACAAAATAACACCAAGAAACTATTGCTGGGCACAAAAAAAAATCGTAAAATCTTCACATTATTTGAAGTTTAACTTCAATGTTCTACATTGCACATTCCCTAAGTTCTTCTTGTAAAGAATTTTAATGTCATTTTTTCTATCAGCGTAATGAATAGAGAAACTTTTACAATATTTCACATGTCTCTATTTCAGAAAACAGTTTGTATTTGGGTTACCCAATATCCATACAAGATCAGTTTAAAACCGTTTAGTAATTTTATCATTACACCATCTAGTTCCACCCTGAGCAAATTATATCTTGCAATCACATCCAACTCTCACAAAACTTTTAAAATAAAATCATAAAATAATTTATACTAGCATGTTGAATTTACATTTTATTTTGAAATCATATAAACTTTATTCTTTTGTGGTGGCAATTTTATAACTATTTACATCAGCAACTTCAATGGTTTTAGTGAATTGTTCAAACTTATCTATTGTATTTCTTTGGACTTCATCAAATGGTGTCATTATTCTTTAATACAGTTATTCAAATATCGAGTGTATTTTACTATTTTCGCTTTCGAACCCCAACTTCCATTACTTTGATCAATCAATACAGGTAATTATTTTTAATTTATATTCAGAAAAAACAAAGAATTATTGCCCTAAGTATCCTCATTTTAAAAGATACTCCTAGTAAACTGATATAAAATTTTGGGACGACATATTTTTGTGAATTATTATATTCAACAATTAAATTTATAAAGTCCAGTACAACAGATGAATGAACACCTTATGGAACTGTAGCGTGTTTTGTTAACAAATCATCTGTCAAATTTTAATGTTCTTAATAATCAGATACTCTCATCTGTGAATAATAAATGTTTTTATTGATTTTATTTTATTCTCAAGATTTTTTTTACAATTAATAAATCGTAAAAACAAAAATTGTAATCATATATTTGCTTTAATCAAATACGTCAAAAATTTAATTGCTGTTTTGGAATATATCTCAATTATAACATGTGATTCTTACAAAGTTTGGCCATCCCTGATCTAGTCAATTACTGGCTCTTTATTTGATCTAAAAAAAAAAAAAAATCCTAATATTCATGGTACAAATTGTATTCATGTATTTAAATGGATACTGTTCTATACATGAAGGGTCAGAGTGACTTGAGGTCAACATGGGTATGATAACAATATTGGCATCAGCATGGGATTTGGGAATTCTACCATAAGATTTTCAATGGTATGGATGGCTGAAGAGTTGGGAGATTGGAGTAGGTTGAAGCCAGTCCATTGGGGTGTAAGGACTTGCTATCTTAATATAAATTGAGCACTGGTTATATATATATGGGAGATGGTAATCTGGACCAACTGATGAGTGCTGGTTTAGCATGAAATATATTGGTGATTATTTATCTTTTCTGCATGTGTGTGGTCATGTGTATCAGTAGTATGAGATAGTATGGATAAAGTCCTTGAAAGTCTGAGTTCAAATCCCCTATATTTACATAGTACCATTCATCTGCCTAGTAAAAAAAATTAAATACTGATTTAACAATGACAGGCTGCATTCAGCTTGGATATAAAACTTTGGTTATTTATGTCACCATGAGAATCTAGTACTGTATTTACAAACAAGAAATGATTTCCATCTTACCTGCTAACACATCATTGAATCCATCTACCAATTAAAAGCAATACTAAAATAAAATTCCAATTTGAATAATCGTCTGATATAAAATGAAAATCATTGGACTTATGCTTACATTTTCCTTTAAAAGTAAATACTATTTTGAACCTTTAACCTCCCCCCTCCCCCAACCCTTGATATTCAAAGTAAATATGACCATATTCTCATAATATAAATTTTACACTTGTTTAATAAAGATTTCCTTTGAAAACACATATCAACACTCATTTTCAGATCAGAATCCTATAAAAAAAATATTGAGATTAAAAAAGAGGGGGAGGGGGTCATTAAATTTGTAATTGCCTTGTAGTAATGCTCTATTTTTATGTTTTAAAAAAAACCTCAAAATAAGTAAGATAGTTGATATTTTAAAAAAATATAATAATAAACTGCAGTTGGTTTTTTTTTTGTGTGTGTGTGTGTTAACTGCTGTAAAATAAATCTTTCCATATCAGCGAATTCCATAGGCAAGCGTCCAGTTATCCATGACACCGCGCCCTCTCCGATATATACAAAATCTCCATATTGTAATTCAACTCTACATATTCATTATTCAAATATATATTTAAACATATAATTATAATATGTACTTTAGTATTAGACCTGTGTGAAATATCACTGCCGTACTGGGTTGGGGTTAGTTGGTTTAGGATTACGGTTGAGGTAGAGTTTCGTCAAAGCAAGTCTAATACTAAAATAGCTTAAATATATATAGTATATAAGAGATTAAAGCGCATAATACAATACGCATCGCTATTATCTGCGAATTCGAAATCCGCTAGAAAACTTTGAAACTAAATGTCGTTAATATAAGGGAGAAAGGCTAATGCACTCGATTAAAAGACATTGTTGCTAATAACTGTTTCAATTATTAAACTCAGAAACAATTAAGAAAAAAATATCCCAAATAAGAAGATAGTCTTGCATTGCGAATGCGCTGCATCTTACGAGAAAATACAAGGTTTGAACTCAGTTTATGTGTTGCTCTATTAATTAAGTAAATCACTAATAGATTACAAACAATTTCCTAATTTCATAGATATATGATTTCTATATAATACTATTAAAAAAAATCGCCAATAATTACTACACTTCCAAATACGATAATCTCAGCAGAATTTTGCTTTATAAAAATTGCAATTATGACAAGTTTTATAATAGAAAAAGTGTTCCAATGTATTGAGAATTCAACCGCGAATTAGTCTATATTTTTTTACATCTCGATTTACTTTTATCACGTGTGATATTTAGATATTAATTGAATATTAAATACGCCCAATTATTATTATTATTTTTTACTTAGTATATTAATATAATAAACAATTTATAATAATTAAAAGGAATTCTCAAACTTTATTTTTGGATACAAGACGGGAGATACAACCTTCAACAAATAAAGTACCCCGGCTTGATTGGTTGTTTTACTTAATTATTTTATTAGCCAAGGCCGTTTTATTTTAAAACCTGGCAAAAAATATTACATTAACAAGCAATTCTCACAAAATGAAATTAAGATTAGTTTCACCATTAAAACTCTCAATTGATGTGCGATTTTCCTGAGAGATGGAAAAAAGAAACTCCCGACAATAAATGAACGGAAGGGGGAGATCGATTATATAATCAATTAAAGATATCGTGAAAAAAATCGATTAATCACGTCAACAATAATCGCAATTATATATATATAGCAAAGGATAGTATACACTAATAATTGTTTGAAAACAAGTAAAAATATAATTTTAATAAGTAAATATAATGATATAACTATAAGTATCTCATACTGAAGCACTCTTTTTGTCTCTAATAAGTAATTTTATTATTAAAATTTTTATGTATATATTTATATAAGATAAATAAAATAATTCTTATTAAAATATCAATCCTACTTTAAAGTTTAACGTCCACTTGTTATTAAGGAGTAGGCAGAAGGATCAACGTTAGAAACTCGGAATTGAAAATTTAACCCATCATTTAAAATAAATATATTAATATAAAAAAACTGCATCAAAATCAGTAACTTACAACAGAATGAGAAAAGAAGCCTTTTCTTTCCCAGGCACATTCTTCGTCATTATTGCCGCTTTTGTTTCTAGAGATTCGATCTCCCATTTCGATATTTAGAATGAAATCAGCTGAGTTTAGGAGGAGAATTTAAATACAAATCTACAAAATGTGCCTTAAAACAGGCAGAACTATAGACATATCAAATTTAAAAAAAGGAATTAGAAGTTGTCACTTTTTATAACTATTTTCTTTTTCCTCAAATGAATCAATAAATTAAAACTATGCAGGAGTTACTTAATGATTACACCAAAAGTCACGCTATCCAAAACATAACTAAAACAAACACATGTTGCGCATGGCAAAAGACTTTCAGGACATTCAACCAATCGCAAAGCTAATTTTTCCGATCATTCATCGAGCACGTGTACAACATTTGCTTTTTAGGAACCTGCCTCGTGTAAATTTTTTTATTAAAGCCATACGCTATTTACTTTTTTATTCAACGTTATGTATTGTTAATACAATAATATATTTTTTTAAAAAAAAAAAAACTTATAAAACTTGTTACTAAGGATTAAACTTCTACCCGAATATGCATCCGTTTAATGAATATATACAATTAAATATTATTAGTAATTTCATACTATTGTAAATAAACTATAACTTTTGCAAGCTTATTTTTAAACACATTCAAATAATTGAAAGTTGTATTGATTTGGAAAATTCTTTAAAAACTTAATATTTACCTATTGCTTAAATATTAATAATGTACAGTATAAAACTTAAACTTGCCGT
Source organism: Epiperipatus broadwayi (assembly GCA_028023455.1). NCBI lineage: Eukaryota > Metazoa > Onychophora > Udeonychophora > Euonychophora > Peripatidae > Epiperipatus > Epiperipatus broadwayi. Next base: position 557,901 of record JAQFVV010000361.1, read on the forward strand.
TATAGTTCCAAAATAATTTATTCCTAGTTTTTTTCCACTCTTAATTCCGTTAATCAAACCTGTTTAATTAGAATTTCTTAAGTAACCTTTTATTTGCATTTTCATTACTGTTTCAAATAAATGTCATCTCGGAAAGATCAAAATTATAAAAGTTCTAATTATTTTTGCTAATTTATTGAAATCTATTCATCATCATCATCATCAACCATTATCAATCCACTGCAGGATGAAGGTCTCTCCAAGTTCAATCCATCTTTTCCGATTTTACATCCTTCCAAAATAGATATAGATACAATCGGCTAATTATTTTAGCTATAAGTAGGGTTTGCGAGATGTCCCATTATTAAATATCCCGATTTATCAAAACTATTTTTAAAGAAAATCCTGGAAATTGCCTTTTGTCGCTTATTTTACTATTAATTGTTAAATTAAACCTAACTATTATAGTTAATATACAGTACTGACAAAATTTTAGTTCCGTGTGATAGTCTTCTTTTAAATAACTTCGGAAGCTTCTACACATGGCATGCCATTTATAAAAATATACATTTTTAATTTGTGCTATTCATACAAATACTCAAAGAAGTATGGAGAGATGCATGTTGGGAGTAACAAGAAGAGATCGAAAACGCAATGTATGGGTAAGAGAACAAACAGGTGTTACTGACCTCATTGAAAAAACTAAAAGACTGAAGTGGAGTTGGGCTGGACATATTGCTAGAAGAGATGATAATAGATGGACAATTGAAATTTTAAACTGGATTCCAAGAGATTGTAAAAGACCTAGAAAGAGACCACATGTGAGATGGATGGATGAAATAAGAAAGTGTGCAGGGGTGATGTGAGAAGAGAAGCTAAAGATAGGAAAAGATGGATTGAACTTGGAGAGACCTTCATCCCGCAGTGGATTGATAATGGTTGATGATGATGATGATTATTCATACAAATATCTATTTTGTATTTATAATTAATTAGCGTAGTTTAAAATTAAAGTTTAGAATAATGATTCCATCTTTTTATTAAAGTACCAATTTTAAATCTTCGGTTGCGTAAGCTGTTATTCATTTTACACAGTGAGTGGCATAAATTTAGAAAGGAGAAAAACTGGTGGGATCGCCCCCACTGAACTTTTATCCTGGCTGAAAATACCTGTATTTACAATTGTTTGTTTTTTAAAAAAGAAAAAATAATATGCATTTTAATTTTTCCTTCAACCTCCCGTCTTCCTGTCCGGGTTGAAAGGTGAGTCATACAAACTCTATCCTGTTATTGCAGTTATGATATTCACAACTAGGATAATCCTGGTTATAACGCTTAATTATTTATAAATTAAATGCAAACAGAATTAAAGTTTTTGAGGGCACTAAATTAGGACCTTATTTATAATAGTGAGATAACCCACAAGCGCATCAGGGTAGATTTTTTTTACTTTTCTCGCTTTTAGTAATCTATTAAAACTTATTTAATAATAGCCCTGTGTGTAAGAATCACAGATTCATACAAAAAGTTAAGTTTCCTGAAATATTTCTTAGCTGATAAAAGTCAAAACAAAAAACAATCCTGTTTGGTTTGGAAAAATGTAGCAATTGTTTCTTAAAAAAAGATGTGTCAAGAGTTGTTGGCCTAATTGCTAGCATAACTGCTTTCTAAGCAGTTGTCCCGGGGTTCGCTTCCCGGCCGACGCTTCGACATATATATATATAAAGATTTGTTGCATGTTTTCATGCTATTTCTCAACATATCACGAAATGTGCATCTTGGGGATAGTACATCTTTTTCATGTCTTTGGCCATACGTTTATGATTACACCTCTCCACAAGGTGTTAAAAGCAGATGGAAACAGTTCCTATCTTGCGTGATATTCGTATAATGAAAATTGAACTACAGAAATATTCATTATTGGATAATCTCTAGTCTGATGAATGACTAAGAAAAATTATTAGTATACTTCCAGCAAGTGATTTGTGTTAAAGTTGTGAGGACAGTAAGTTTAACATTTATCAATTAAGCTCTAGTAACTTGCTATCTATATATTCTGAACAATGATAAAGATATGTGTAAGAGATTGTGATCTGAACTAACCGATGAATGATGATTCAGCACAAAATATGTATCATGGGTATACCCCTCCACAAGTTATTAAAAGCGAATAGAAACAAGTCTCTACCTTGTGTGAGAGAGGTATAGTGAAAATTACACAACAGAAATATTCACTAAGAGGAAATCACATTGATGTAAACATTAAGAATGATAACTTGGAAAATATCACTTCTTGAATGTCTGGATTTTTTTTTAATTGGATAGTCATTGTTTTCAACTTTTTCAAACTGAGGCTTGTTGGTTTTTGCGTGGAAATAATCTAAGTTTTTTTTTATTAAGAAAAATCAAATTACTCAAGTTAAATACATTAGATTTCTAATCAGATACATTAGTTCCTTAATGCAAGACAATAACTTGAAAGCTTGACTTTGTGTTGCGTCCTTGTCATCCATTGGTACAGGTGAGAACTATAAGGCCACTCTGGGGCAGAGAGGTTGTCTTAATCTTAAATTTATGTGGTTTCCTGTATTCTTTAGGCTTTCTTTCAGTTTGTACAGATTTCTCTTATAATTTATTTTCTATTGATTTTGAATTACTTTTTAATTTCCAATTGATACCTTAAACAGAAGTCTCTGAGATGTAAACCCTGTCATCATTTGAGGCATCTGAGTTGATATTACAAATTATCAACTTGGAAGGCAGTTTCTGAGGTGGATGCTCATCGTCAATTAAGAGTCATGGACTTCAGGTGGCAGTAAGAGCCTTTCTGAAGCAAGAATCTGATCATTACTCTTTGGTTTACTCCAGTGTTTCTGGCAATGAGTATCTATGTTAGATTACAACCTAGACAGTAGTTGCTGGGAAGTAGCCTCATTGTCGTTCAGGAGTATCTGGTCCCAAGTTTCTGCATATAGCCACTCTGGGGCAAGGAGACCATCCCTATTTTTTAATTTGCACAAATTTCCCCTGTATATTTCCCAAGGGCTTAGGTTGGTTGAATTTTGAACAAAATTACAAATTTTTTTAAATTAAACCTCAGAGTTGAAAAATTATTTACAAAAGTGGAGATTGCTCTTTAAATGAGCATTCTTAAAAAGTATAGTTTCTATTTTAAGAAAGAAAGTATTGAGTTTTTTAATTTGAAATAAATTGAAATGATTTTAAATCTTAAAAAGACCGTTTGCTGAAAACACATTCTGCAAGGAATTTCACTTTTTTTTTCAAGCGGAAACAAAGAGAAATGAAAATTTAGGTAGAAAATACTTGGAAGGTTTAATATCAATTTAAATCCGATTTTAAATAACTTTATTACATTCTTACAAAATAAAACAATTTGTTTATATTACTTGAAAGACAATGGGAGCCAAATTACTGAAAAATTAAGTTATGATGAAAAAATATTGCAATGAAATAGAGTTTTGCATTATATCATGATTAAATGGCCAAAGCATGAAACCATGGTCAGAGGTTTGGGGTTTACTGACAGAGATATTTTAAATGTTTTCTCTGGCTAAGCATTTATCACAAAGCTTGTTGAGCAATTGGCAATGCTCATTGTTTATATCTTACAAGCTTAAGAGAATGGGGGTCATGTGATCTATGACTATTTTTTTTGATTTGACTATTTATAGTCTCTGCTTTAAGTCTTATGCGATGTTATATTGACAAGACTACTTACTGATATATGGTTTGGCTGAAGATCTCTCAGTATCATATAGCTATTTGAGTTGGATAGCTGGGTTTAAAGACATGTAGGTGTCTGAAAATTTTCAGATTTTCCACTCAATAGATAACTTTTAGATAAATGCTAGCTTTGGGGTGGCATTTTTAGATCTAGTGTCTGAAGCTATCCTATCGCCTCTCTGAGAAGTGCCAAAGCACGAAACCATAGAGGTTGGGGGTGTGTGTTCCTGATGGAGATATTTTAAATGCTTTCTCTGACTAAGCATTTATCACAAAACTTGTTGAGCAATTAATTGGCAATGCTCATTGTTTATATCTTACAAGCTTAAGAGAATGGGGTCGTGTGATCTATGACTCTATTTTTTTTATTTGATTATTTATAGTCTTTGCTTTAAGTCTTATGTGATGTTATATTGCTAAGACTACTAATATATGGTTTGGCTGAAGATCTCTCGGCTCCATATAGCTATTTGAGTAAATTTCAGATTTTCCACTTAATAGATAACTTTTAGATAAATGCTGGCTTTGGGTTGGTATTTTTAGATCTAGTATCTGGGGCTATCCTAGCCCCTCTCTGAGAAGTGCCAAAGCACGAAACCATAGTCAGAGGTTGGGGGTGTGTGTTCCTGATGGAGATATTTTAAATGCTTTCTCTAACTAAGCATTTATCACAAAACTTGTTAAGCAATTAATTGCCAATGACCATTGTTTATATCTTACAAGCTTAAGAGAATGGGCTCATGTGATCTATGACTATTTTTTTTATAAGATGATTTATTTTTACATTTTTTAAAGAAAAAATAAAACATATAACAATAATAAATATAACTAATTAACTATTATATAGTCTTTCAATCCACACAGTATAAAAAAATTAAGGAAGCAATTTTGATAAATAGAAATAAAATGTACATAATTAATGGACAAGCTATTAATTTTAAAATTTAGGATTCATGGAATTTGAGATGATGATGTTTGCTTCCATTGTGTTTTTTGAATTTAACAACAGTTGAGGAGGGTTAAAGAATTAAACAAAAGTACTTCTGTGGATTGAAAGACTGTATATAATAGTTAATAACTGTTACATTTATTGTTATTACAATAGTTTTTAATTACCAGACATTTTATATATATTATAGCATATATTATATCATTATAAATGAAGAGCACAAGCTAATCAAAAATATGGTAATGATATAAATTAAGAACCCAAAGTTTATTTGTAGATTAATTTCTAAGAAAAAGATTTATTGTATTGTGCCAAAATATTTTATTTTTATCTTTTCTATTTATTTTTTAACTATTCAGTATCGTAACTCTTAACCCTAATGGCAACTCATATTCGCCAGTCCTTTCTATAATTTCTCTCAATTCTTGAATGTATATACATTGTGTTAAAATCACTTTTAAAATCAGCTTGATCTTTTAGTTTGTTAAAATCTAAAGTTCATTATTGAAGAGTTGTAATTATCATAGTAAAAAAATTGTATAGAATTGATTAAAAAAAACCATATGTCAATAATTTCTAATATCTTTATCATCCTTTAAAAATATCATTATTAATAGTACATTTTTTCCAAACGACTGGTACATCATTATCATTTAGATTTTTGGTATATAACTTTGCTAACAAAGATATGAATTATAATTCCAATATTACCTGGTCTTTTTGCATTCTTCAGAGATTTAATTGCATGCCTTCACTTCCTACTTTCAAAAATCAAAACTTTATTCACCTTTTAGAGTAGATACAAGAGAAACCAATGACAGCATAAAATTAAGTGAATAATAGAGTCTTGGTGAATATATATAAATATGGTATGTGAACAATGCATATAAAGAAATCAAACGTTGCATTGGGGTCATGAAGCATTACATCATTTACATAACATGATTGAAATATAAAGGATGTAAAATCTATATGCAAAATTGATGAATTTTATAAGACAAAACAAAGTTTAAAAGAAAATAATGAAAGTAATACATTAAATCAATAACATAGTCTCAAGAGTTACATAAAAAAAAATATTATAGGTAAATTAATACAAGTATAAAGAGAAAACCAAAATCAAAGGTTACACTAGGGTCTTAAGGCAGTGCTTCCATATACATCATCTACTAGGGATACAGAGGAAGTCAAATCTATATATATAAGATTTTCAAATTCCATTGATGGATGACTTGGTTAGCTTAAATGCAAACGAGGACCATAACAATATTTAAAAGTTGATATATAACAGGAACTATTAGGAATCGCTAATTAGGACACATAAGTAGATTAATTATAAAGCATAGAATCAATGCAAAATATATATAATAAATACATAGGGTATATAAAATATCTAAATAGTTGCAGTTTAAATCAGTCGGTGAAAGATGGGATGTATTATGCATTCAGAAGATGGGGGAAGGTTGAGGTCTTGAGCCATGGAACAGCATGAGTCAAGACTATAGCCTCATCTGGTTCCAGGCCAGGATGGCCAACCAAGACTGACACGCTAGTTTGTCCTCATCTTTTATCTTGTAGAGGGACTTGAAAAATCATCATTTACAGAAGATGAAGTAATTGTAGGAGATACTTTATCTTGTTTTTTATTGCTATATAAATTTTATAGAATTCTTCTATACATTTCAAAATTTCATTTCTTTTTTAGTAACAATTACATCTTTTCTTATTACAAAAATAAGTTTCCTATTATTACCAAGATACTGTTTTACACTTTTAATATTTTATTCTCTTCTATAGTTTTCGTTGTTAAATCACAATTATATTTTCTTGTATTAACTCTTTTTTTTTTTTGTATCATTTTATAGAATTCTAAATATTTAATCGTTCTTAATGGACCATTTTTATATATTTATATCCCTTCTTTTCTTGCTGCCTTTTTTGTCCTAGCTATCTTTGTTGCAGTTCTTAATTGAGTTCTGGTTATCTTTCCTACCGATTTCATTCAAATCTAAATTTTCAAAATCCGTTAATATTTTTAAATAAGTTCTAATTTAAAATTTATTGAAATGTTTCTGAATATTAGGAATATCAACTGTGAATACTGGGTTTGTTAATAGTTTTTGTTTCTCTGTTTTTGTTAGTAGTTTTTGTTTCTCTAGTTTTGCATTAACATGTATCTTACATCTGACTAATCAATGGTCACTTCCTGTTTTGAATTCATTATAAACATGACTATCTTAAAGTGATTTTCTTTTCCAAAATATAATCCAATTCTGCTATATCTTCATTTGAACTTTCATTTCCATTTAGAGAGATTAAATAAAATAAATACTTCTCTAACCAAAAGGAATATTGGAATTATAGTCTGAGACAAAAACATCATTCTCTCACTATATCACTTGGACAAATTTAATTATTATAATATCTCCATCAGTCATTCTAGAAGTAGTACAATGATGACGGTTTGTATTTATGGTTGATGAACAACATGGATGCTATCTGCAACCTAAATTATGTCACATAACCAATTTATTTAATTTAAATCACTATTACCCATAATGTTAGCTTTACCTAATTCCTGGATGTCAATGTGAAACGTAATTATTACACACAACATAGCGTAACTTTAACTAGTATATAGAATTGAGACCAGAGAAATACAAAAATGTCTAATCTTAAATCATCATCATTTTCAACAAATATCGATCCACTATAGAATGAAAGTCTCTCCAAGTTCAATCCAATTATCTGATTTCTAGCCTCTCGTCTCCACATCACTCCAACACACTTTTTTATTTCATCCATTCATCTCATATGTGCTCTCTTTCTAGGTATTTTAAGTCTCTTAAAATCCAATTTTAGATTTTCACTGTCCCATCTATTATCTCTTCTAGCAATATGTCCAGCCCAATTCCATTTCAGTGTCTTAATTCTATCAATGATGTCACTAACATCTGTTTGTTTTATCACTCGTGTATTATGTTTTCATCTCTTCTTGTTGTTCCTACATACATCTCTCCATACTTCATTGAGTGTTTTGAAATCTCTGCATTGCTCTTCTGTTGAGTGTCCAAGTCTCAGATCCATAAGTAAGAACTGGTAACACATTCTTCTTTTTCAAACACATAAGCATATTTCCTTTTAATATGAGGTTATTTTTACCAAAAGCATTCCAACCAAGTTTAGTTCTATGATTAATTTCATCCATTATGTTTTCATCTATAGTAATAATCTGACCAAGATATTTGTAGTTCATGGCAAAATATATTGCCCTGCTTAATTATATGATTATTACATGGAAGTGTGTGAGTTTTGGTGTGACTGGGCTCGGATATAGAGTTATTGGGGCTTGGTGGTCTTGGGCCTTGAACCTCATCGCCTGTTGTGGTAGTTGGTAAAATGCTGAATGGCTGCCTATTCGGATGAAGAAAATAGGTCTTTGCTTTGGGATCCAAAGTGTGGTAATCATGGGCCTTGTAAGATGCTCATCCGGGGCTAGATCATATTGATCGATGCACAAATAGATATTAAATATGATTGGAATACACTTATATAGATATAATTTTTTACGAAATGTATAGCCTATTATAATCAAATGAATAATTTGTTATATTTATAAAATTTAAATGCTTTGTAATTTGTAACGGGAAAGTAGACCCAAAATAATCTGTAATCTTTTGATAATAAAGGTTGCTCTTGAAAGATCATTATCAATCTTTATTTTCTTAAATAATAATATATAGGGTATATGAGCACAGACTTTCACACGACGCGTCACTCTCCCCACTATCTCATAACACTGATACACTTGAACACATATATGTTGAAAAGATAAATAATCACCAATATAGGTATTTCATGCTAAACCAGCAATCATCAGTTGGTCCAGATTACCATCTCTACACATATATGCTATAAGTGCTCAGATATATATTAAGATAGCCAATCCTCATACTTTAATGGACAGGCTTCAATCTACTCCACACTTCAACTCTTCAACCGTCCATCCAATCGAAATCTGATGATGGAATGCTCAAAGGCCACCCTGAGGCTGAGATTCTTGTCACACCCATGTTGACCTAAGATCAATCTGACCCTCACACACAGGACATAATCCATTTAATACAAGAGATGTGCAGACATCTCTACTATGTAATAACTGAAACACCCAGGCTTATTATATACCTGTGTTATATATGTAATATATAGGATATATGAGCACAGACTTTCACACGACCCAGCACTCTCCCCACTATCTCATAATCTGGACCAACTGATGATTGCTGTTTTAGCATGAAATACGTTTATTGGTGATTACTTATCTTTTCAACATATATGTGTTCAAATGTATCAGTGTTATGAGATAGTGGGGAGAGTGGTGGGTCGTGTGAAAGTCTGTGCTCATATACCCTATATATTACATATATAAACACATGTATATAATAAGCCTGTGTGTTTCAGTTATTAAATAATAATAATAATTTACTTTAAAAATATTTTAAACATCGTAAATAAAAAATTATATCTATTTGTTCATATTTTAAAATAATTTCTCTTACAACAGATTTCCGTTTAAAAATCCACATGACACTTAAATTCTTCAAAAGGAATTATTCTGTACTGACATACGATTTTAAACGTATATAAACAAATAAGCAACTCAAATTTCTCTCTCTTAAAATTGAAATGCCAACTTCTAATCCCGTTAATTAGCAGTGCATTCTCACGGAGCTCAGAAATCAAATATTGCATTTCAGATATTAGTAAATAAAAATACAAAACAATGAAATATATAGAGGCATAAATAATAATAACAAAGCTTTTAAAATCCAAATTAAGTCATGAAAAATTATAAATTGGGTAAATGGATAAATAGTCGCATCTAAAAATTTTTGTTAGAATTCTGATAAAACTGGACAGATTTGCGAATGACTTTTGAATTTTGTAGATTAGTGGTAAATTTGGAAGATTGAGATGTCCTGGCTGACTCATTCTAGACTGTTCAAATTCTAATTCTTTCTAGTATATATATGTTCAGATGAGCTGTTCTTATATTGACGAATCCCCCCCCCTCTCTCTTTTTTTTTTTGAGATTTCTTATTTGGTAGATAGTTGCAATTATATTTTCACATTGAAAGTTGACACTTAGATCTCATAATCAATCACTCACATACTAAGAGAGGGCAGGCAGGTTCTAAAACTGGAGACATTTTGGAAAGTCAGGTAGGCTCTCGAAAAGATTTTGCAAATTGGTACACTTGGAGAATATCCATTTTAGTACTACAGCAATCGAGACGTTTCCAGTTTGTAGAGTTATTAATAAAGTTTCGACATGAATCAGCAGGGATTTTCTTACATAATTCATGATCACTATCTCTTAAATTGACGATTAAAACTTTTCTGGCTGCTAATAGTCTACATGAATTTTCTATTCAGCTGCTAAATTGCTGGAATGTTGATTATCCTTCAATATTTTAAACCCTTGGCTAAAGTTTATCATTACATGATATCACCACTAAGATCAAACATTAAAGCTATTGTTTCTTAATTAAGTGTATAGTACTAATTAACTAATTGCTACTATACTAATGATTTAAGTACATGTTTTTATCGAAAAACAAGTTTTCTTATCTATTTAACTTTCTCGGATAATTTTATCACCTTCCAAAATAACATGATTCTATTTTAATCATGTAAGTCTGATAACTTGACAAATTAGAGTAAGCTTCGAACAGTAATATTGACGCTCTTGCCAAATAAAATTTTATCGTATATTGGAGAATGTTTTACAGTTCTATACTGAAGTTTTCCATCTTATTAATTTTTTACGGCTACATTTTTTTGTCATTGTTTTTGTTATTTTGTGAAAAGTAGATAAAAATAATACCAAATTCACCACTTCCTTTATTTTTCTGTAATATCTTATAAGCATTTATTTTATAACGTCTTGCGTGCGATTATAATTACGATAGAATGACAGCCTGTTAAGCTAAATTGCGCAGACGCTGTGAGAATGTTGTTAATAAATGAATACCTTCGAACAATCACATGATATAGTATTTATATAAGAGTAAAAGGAATTTTACTATATCATGTGGTTGTTCGAAGGTATTCATTTATTAACAACATTCTCACAGCGTCTGCGCAATTTAGCTTAACAGGCTGTCATTCTATTGTAATATCTTATATAAATGCAATTTATCCACTCTATTTTGAACATTTTTTAGCAAAAACCTTTTATTGCACATATATGCATATACAATCTCACATTTCAACTGTCCTGCAGTCTTCTTCAGAGCCAAAAAAAAAAATTAAAGTAAAATTGGCTCTGAAGAAGATCGCAGGACAGTCAAATTGATACAATTAAAGGTTTTTGCTAAAAAATGTTCAAAGTAGCGGATAAATTGCATTTATAGATGAATGTATGATTGAATGAATGAACAGGGCTCATAACTTCTTTATATGATTAACTGGTGATTATTATTAACATCCATGAGTGAATTCATTACGATTTCTCACATTCCGTCTCTGATTTGTTTTACCTTATTGCCATAACCCACTGAGATTAGCATAGGGTCTGGCTGTCGTTAATTTTCCATACCATTGGTCATCTCTCTGTATGAACAATAGCAGTAGTATTGTGTGTTTGTGCAATCATATTTCCATCCTTTGTTAAACACACAGCAATTCTGATCTTTTTATTTTCTAACTTTTTATTCTCTCTACCTGTGTTTTTTTTTCTTTGGGAGGTGGATAAAATGGTTATACTTATTTAGGAAAAGCATGATGATGATGATGATTAAAGCAATGTACATAATCAAAATAAAACAAAAAAAATAATGAAATGCCTTTCAATTTTTCTGATTCATGTTTTCCCTGTATTATATCTAAAACCAGTGTCCAATAAATATATATAGATAGGGTAGGTAGTGGGTAGGTAGGTAAATAGGTAGATGGATGAATGAATGGATAGATAGATAGATAGATAGATAAATAGATAGATAGATAGATAGATAGATAGATAGATAGATAGATAGATAGATAGATAGATAGATAGATAGGTAGGTAGGTAGGTAGGTAGGTAGGTAGACAGACAGACAGACAGATAGACAGATAGACAGACAAATAGATAGATAGATAGATAGATAGATAGATAGATAGATAGATAGATAGATAGATAGATAGATAGATAGATAGATAGATAGATAGATAGATAGATAGATAGATAGATAGATAGATAGATAGATAGATAGATAGATAGATAGATAGATAGATAGATAGATAGATAGATAGATAGATAGATAGATGAAACACTTTTAAATAGCTATAATGATGTGATAAAAGTCCTTCGGATCTTTTCTAAAAAGGTAAGCAAAGAGAAAGAACAATAATGTACTAATGCAGTCACAGTTTCTCATCTTGTTATCTATTCTCACTAATAATAGTTGGGTCTTTGGATCAGTTAATTGAAAAAAAAAGTAATTGTTTCATCTGGATTCAAAACCAATTCTTGGCATAATGGTGGCTATGGTCATTACTGTGGCAAACAAACCCATCAAACATTACTTGGATCTTCTTAAATCTGTGGACCATTTTATTTTTATATTTTTAATATAATGCAGTTATGAATGTAAGACCCTCAGTAGGATTCCATTTTTTGGTACTTCAGTGCTCAAGCATCTTATGAATTTTTGACAATAAAGCTATTTATTTCATTCTGTTATTTACTATTAAACATTGCAAGAATATGCAAACATATTCATCTACAAAGGTTGATTTAAGTCATCTTCATTAGTTGTCATTCCTGATGGTTTCCAAATCTCTCTCAACCGGGAAGAAAACAATTTTAGAGAAATTGATTTCTATCTATCATTCCCTATACTTTGGCTGTTTATAATTTTCTTATTTGCTTCAATAGAAAATATAACTCGAAGACATGCATTGTGAACATGATATTAAGCATCCAACACTTTTTTTTTTTTGGGGGGGGGGATATTAGCTTGAATTGTGTTCCAGATTCTTGGTTAAGCTTTCTGACACAATACAAGATTATCAATTGGAACTTTTTTAGGATTAATATCATTTAGCCATATATTTAAGGCTTTTCCCATTTTAACCAAAAAATTGTTCCTTTATTTTCAACTTTACATGTTTCAGGAGCATAAACAATAATGGCACGAATCTATTTTTTTCTCTTTTATAATTTTGTTATTCACTTTTTTTGATTTAGCACTCATTATTTTACAAAATACTTTACTGAAGATATAATATGTACTATAAACATTAAAAGCATAAAGCTAAACTAGGTAATAATTAATCAAAATTACCCCAAATTTACAATGCAATCAGACTAGCCAAGAATAGAAACTTTAATGGTTTTGCTAAAGAACTACAAAATAACAACCTTTAAACTAAACATTACCCACAATTCCATTTTCCATAGACCCTTAATATTAAATTAACTTTTAAATAAAAAGATTCTTCAATTCTTTTTATTTCATTTCTTTCAAAAAAGACAACCTTAGCTTCATCAAAATTAATAGTATGGGCAGTATCTTTTTCATGGATATATAAAGCTTTATTATTAAAATCTTTATTATTATTAGAATCTTTGTTATTAAAAATGTGTGATTCTGAAGCAATTAACCTATTTATGTTCTTTTAATATTAAGGGTGTGTGGGAAGTAAGTGGAACTGTGGGTAATGTTTAGTTTAAATGTTGTTATTTTGTAGTTCTGTTCACTTGAGAAGCCTGCTTGTAGTAGTGAAACCATTGGTGTGGTTTTAGAATTTATTTTCTTGACAAGTCTGGTTGAGTTGTGAATTTGTGGTAATTTTGACTGATATGTACTTTGTACAATATAAAAAAACTTTTTGAAATAAAAGTTATAAAATAAAATTCTATACAAGTGCTTTTTAACTACCAGTACTGAACTGCATTTAAATCAAGAAGAAAACATGATTAAATAAATTCATATCTGAGATTTAAAAATATTAAATTTTCCAAGAAAAGAAAAGTAACCACTCCCATAGTAAGATAAAATGTGATTACATGAATTCATATTTGAGACTTGAGAACATGATATTTATGTGAAAAAAAATATGGCAGCCACCATAGTGAGAATAATAAATTTAATACATTTGCAAACTTCAATGTTTTTTTATTATTTGTTTGTTTACATTTGTTTTGTTTATTTACATTTTTTAATTAGCATATAATTAAAGTCATGTAGTGTGATACAACATCATTTGTGGCTTTAATATATTAATGGACTGGCAGTAAGACAGTTTGCAGTTAGTAAAGGATTGTCATTTAAATAGTCATTGCCAGCATGAGGGGTCAGAATGACTAAACACCAACATGGGTAGGATGAAAACCTTGGCACAAACATGGGCTTTGAATGTTCCATCATCAGATTTTCAGTGAAATGGAAGGCTGAAAATTGTGGGTTGGAGTAGTTTGAAGCCTGTCCATTAAAGTATGAAGATTGGCTAACTTAATATAAAGCTGACCACTGATTATATATATGTGTGGAGATGGTAATCTGGACCAACTGATAAGTGCTGGTTTAGCATGAAATATGTATATAGGTGATTATTTATCTTTTCAATATGAGTATGATCAGGTGCAGTAATATAAGATGGCACTGAGAGTTGTGGGTGGTGTGAAAGTCTGAGTTCGAATCCCGCATAAATCAATATAACAATTTAGGTATGCTATCATACTCATTTCGATTCTTCAGTATTCAAGAAACGCAGCTAATGATGAAAAAAAAATTTAAATGTGTTGTTTTTGTTACTGAATTAGTTAGTACATATCCTCTTTTTATTACACCATGTTAAATTATTAATCCGTAATTATCAAAGAATTTTACTACTCCCGTGTCAGATTGTAATTTTATTTAGAAAATAATAAACCCTTCTCACACCACACATAATTTTAAGTCAGCGATATTAAATGCGAGGATACTCTTGTTCCAGCCATAAGATTTTGAGAAAATAAGAAAGACTATTTTATTTTCAGACTTAATTGCACTTGCATTTAACACCACTGATTTAAAATTATGTAAGGTGCTAGTAAGGAGGGTTTACTACCTTCTAAATAGAATTATTAATTCTGGTAACAATCAAATATTTTATTAAAATTTATTTTTAAATTTAAGTTAAAAGTTTATTTAACGTCAAGCCCAATTGCCACACCAATTATTTATATCATTTAATTGCATTTTTTTATTTTGAAATATGGATGCATTTGAAATGATTCCAGATAATATTTTAACTCATATTGTGATAAGCATTAGATAGAAAAAATAGGAAAGTGATAAGACATCATGCTAATTAAAATATTTTTCTATGTAAATAACTGGAAAGTAAAATTTCAAATAAGTTCCACTGTACACACCTCTAATGATTAATGAAACCCAAATGGTGCCAAACAAATTATGAATATCAACAAGGACAAACAATTGAAAGTGTTTGAGAAAGAAAAAATAGATATGTTACATAATATCTATCAGTAATTATAAAAGTGTTAACAAAGCCAATAAAGACAATCTATTAAAAATTGATTAATTCTAATTAGTATATATTTAATTTTACAATAATAGAGACAGTTCTCAAAGAGATAAGTAAAAGATGGTTGTTGGAGGTATGCTTTGGATCCTAAGATGTAGGTACAGTGCTTTCAAATCCAAAACTCCTCACTGATGAAGGCCATAAGCTAGAAACTAGTCTGGGGATATTCGATAAGTGGAAACTGGATAGGGATTTTGTGCCCAAACCTTCTTGCATCCATTGATTACTAAGGTTTGCACTAGGTGGCACTACTGTATGGAAATGGTATGGAGCAGATTATGGAAAAACAGGGTAGGAATGGAAAGGGAAGATAAAGTGGCTAACAGGTTTCTTTGGGCATAGTTGCTGAGAGATTCCTGACTCCGTTTAAGGAGAAGTCACAGTGCATCACATCACATATTGTTTTAAAGAAAGATATTATTGTTTCATAGAAATCTGTAGAGTTTATAAATTTTATACAATGAGAAATTTTGCAAGAATTTAGAATGGCTAGTAATTGCACAGACTGTGCAGAAATTTTAGTCAATTGGACTTTTTCATTGCTATTCTTTAGAATGATGGTTTGGGTGCACTGGCGTAGCAGAAATTTTTGGACCACAATGTGAACTTCAAAAAAAGATTATTTTTAATATTTATAACATACAACTTAATTCTTTTTTGAACAGATATATATTGCACCAGATGAAGTGAAATTGATTCTCCAATAAGCATGCAACACATTAGGCAGCTGTACACATGAAATAATATACCAAATATTATAATATCAAATAGTATATAACAGCCTATTGTTAAACCAAAGTATTACTGCTAATATCATAATTTTATTCATTCAGGCATAATATTATTTAGTAGCCACATGACTTCCATAACCATTCATCATCAAGTCAATGCCAATCATGAGACATAATATTATAAAAGAGCAAGCAGCACTAATTCTAATGTTGCATGCATATATTTAAATACTAAAATAACTACAAACTAAAGTATTTATCAAAAAATACTGTAATCATATCAACGCTGATCATCATCAATGCACAGGGCTAGTTCCTATTTTTGCAGAGTCTGGTGATTGTATATAAGCAAGAGTAAAAATACACAATACTTAATCTAGCATTTAATACATTTATTGCTTTTAGTATTCATGCAATGTGGTTCATTGGGATTTCAATCACTTTGACTTAAATTTGCCCTGTGGCCATCTATAGCATTCATTTACTTGATGGCAAGACTGGAAAATATATTAATTTGAAAAAAATCTGAATAAATTGACATACAATCCAAAATTGCTCTTGATTGGGTAATTTCTTCATTCTCAGGTCCCAAAAGTGTTTGTGAAAGCTTTTGTGAAATCACTTCTTTTGTTTGGATTTGGAAAAGGAAGTCATATATTTTCCAGTGAGGTAAAACTCTAAACTTTAATTGGTCAATTCACAAACTCAACCGTAAAAGTATATTCATCTTTTAATATTATATTCACTTTAGTTTCGTTTTTAAAAAGTATATTAATAATTTGTCAAGTTATGAAAGTGAACGAAAGTTTTTTCAAAAATAAATTTTTATTCATAATTATAAAAATATTCAATAGCGGCAAATCTAAAATGAACGTTACTCACCAACTAAAAAGTTTTGCTGATGTCAGTGATTTCTTTCTCAATTTTATGTTGTGGACAAGTAAATAATTTTTACTAAAATCTTAACTATTTTTCTATAATAATTTTATTTTTAGCATATTTTATCAAAATAATTTATAATATGTCAAAAAATACTTTTAAAATGGTCTAAAACATTCGTTTATCACTTTCAAAATGAAAGAAAAGAAATCATAATGGTGGAAGTTATTGACAAGTAAATTTTTTTGTCCTCAATAGTTGAGAGCCAATCAATGCTTAGAACAGACTGCCTCCTCCCTTTGTTAGACCTTCAATGTCAGTTTTATTTATTTTTTACTTGTAAAATAATTCAAGAGAGGGCAGTATCTTATGGAACTTTTTATAACCTTTCAAGTGATGGTAAAATCTTTACCGTAGCGTTAAAAATGATAGAATTCAAGCAACTTGAAGCGGCGATGAGTCTGCTAATAGAACTCCTTAAAAAGGTTAATAATGGTTCATTCCAGTTTTAGAAATAGAATTAAAACAAATTTTATTTCATTTATACTACCATATTTGCAAAACTGAAATATTTTTTAAATGATTTTTTTAAATAAACGTATATTTGGAAATATAATCTTAATGGCTGCCACATGCAGTCAAGATATGTAACAAACAAGAAAAAAAAATAACTTCACAATAATAATTTAAAATAATGATTAACACATTCATTAATTAATTAGTAGTAATAATAAGACTTACACAACATAGAAAGCAATTATTATATTGGGATTGAAAACAAACAATACAGTAACAATAATATTTAAATTGTTATTTACAAGAATGTATAAACTGTAAATGACCTATATACAGGGGCAATCAGGAGGGGGGACAGGAGGGTCAACTTCCCCCAGGCCTCACAATATCAGGAGCCTCAACTTGGCAACTCAATATGTTAAACAAAAATATAGGACAAGGCAAAATGATATCACAGCTCATAGAATGGCCTTAATTTTACAATTAAATTCCAAAAAAAAAAATTTGAGAAAAACATTTCCAAACAGGCATACCATGAGTTGAAGATGTAAGCCAATTTAGGGAAGAGATGCCAATTTGATGACTCTGTGATGAAAGTGATTATAGCGCTTGGTGACATCTGAGCCTCCTCTCAGTCAGTCTGCATTAACAGTGTTTTACAACACTAACAGTACTGAAGTGAATCTATCCTATCCAAGTGCTATCTGGATATGATCTTCTTGCTCATTTCTGTGACTCCTAACCGCTCCTGGAGTCCTGTTTTCAGCCCTGTAAGTAAAAACTCATTTCTTCTCTCTCTCCCTCCATGTTCTTATTTTAAATTTTGAAGGGCTGCTAAAATATTAGTTGCCCAAGGCATTATATGTTCTCTGAAAGGTCCTGCCTATGTATATATTGTTATCTTTTTTTTTTTGGCAGTTTGTTTGTTTTTCTTTTTGGAAATATAAGTTATCTTTAAGATAATGATTAACATTTTTAAATTTATAAAGTAAATAAACATGTAAATGGTAATATTTAACTATACAGTTTATAAATTTCAATTTTAGATAAAATTAATATATGATTCTGTTAATTTAAGTAAAATACACTTTTAAAATAGTTATTTATATTTTAAATTCATATTTATTTTGGTTATTAAATTATTACATAGTAATAAATTTACCTAAAATATAATTATTAAAATTTACAGTGACTATCCAATATTATAATAGTCATTATAACAAAGCATATTTAATTTATGTAGCAGTTAAGGGTGTGTGTGTGCTTGTTTATACAGAATGTTCTTTAAAAGTAATTAAATGAATTTCACTTCTTGGTAGATAAATTGTGTTTATTATATTTGAACAAGAAGATAATAAATTATTTTATTATTTTCGATATTGATAAATTTTAATATTTAAATATAATTTTATTAATTATAAAATTTAAACCTAAATAATATTTTAAAAGAGTATAAAAGGTGGCAATTGATTTACATAAT
The DNA here is from genome assembly GCA_028023455.1 of Epiperipatus broadwayi. Classification (NCBI taxonomy): domain Eukaryota; kingdom Metazoa; phylum Onychophora; class Udeonychophora; order Euonychophora; family Peripatidae; genus Epiperipatus; species Epiperipatus broadwayi. Next base: position 576,754 of record JAQFVV010000361.1, read on the forward strand.
TATATTTAATGCTTAGTTATTTAAATATTTTAACTGAAACACAGGCTTATTATATACCTGTGTCTATATGTGTATTATATAGGGTATATGAGCACAGACTTTCACACGATCCACCATTCTCCACTCTATCTCATAACACTGATACACTTGAACACATATATGTTGAAAAGATAAATAATCACCAATATACGTATTTAATGCTAAACCAGTAATCATCAGTTGGTCCAGATTACCATCTCTACACATATATGCTATAAGTGCTCAGATATATATTAAGATAGCCAATTCTCATACTTTAATGGACAGGCTTCAATTTACTCCACCCTCCAACTTTTCAACCGTCCATCCAATTGAAAATCTGATGATGGAATGCTGAAAAGCCACCCTGAGGCCGACATTCTTGTCACACCCATGTTGACCTAATATCAATCTGACCTCTCATATACAGGACATAATCCACTTAATACAAGGGATGGACAGACATCTCTACTATGTAATAACTGAAACCCACAGGCTTATTATATACCTGTGTTTATATATGTAATATATTGGGTATATGAGCACAGACTTTCAGATGACCCACCACTCTCCACACTATCTCATAACACTGATACACTTGAACACATATATGTTGAAAAGATAAATAATCACCGATATAAATATTTCATGCCAAACCAGCAATCATCAGTTGGTCCAGATTACCATCTCCCATATATATATGCTATAAGTGCTCAGATATATATTAAGATAGCCAATCTTCATACTTTAATGGAGTAGATTGAAGCCTGTCCATTAAAGTATGAAGATCTTAATATATATCTGAGCACTTATAGCATATACGTGTAGAGATGGTAATCTGGACCAACTGATGATTGCTGGGTTTTTTCAATGTATATGTGTTCAAGTGTATCAGTGTTATGAGATGGAGTGGAGAATGGTGCGTCGTGTGAAAGTCTCTCATATATATACCCTATATACTAAATATTTTATTAAATTTATTATAAAGTTATATTTGTTATAAAATTGCCGACAGAGTTAATAATTCAAAACCTCTCAGTTAATTATATTTTGTTGAGCAATAAAATCTATTTAATTAGATTTATGATATCATATTGTATATAAGGAATTAGCAGATGAGAAGAAAAAAGGATTGAAAAAAATTGAAAAAAAATTGAGCTATATAATCTGTTGCTTTGGTTCCGATAAAATCAACTGTAATTAATGTTTAACAAAATGGAAACTAACAAACAACAATTTTAAAAGTTTTTGTCTTGCATTGGTGGTCAGCGCGACTGCTTTGCACTTGCAGGCAGTTGCCCGGGTTGCGGGTTCGCGTCCCGGCCGATGCTATGACACTTAAAAAAAAAAAAAAAATTTAAAAGTTTTAAAATAACCATGGAATAGAAATAACTTAATTCTTTACCAGGAGATGTAATTAAATCGTCGTCTGCTACTTAAATGAGAAATAGAATTATTATCTACAGAAGAATTAACTCAAAGTTAAAATGGTTCATGTAAGAATGGAATTTTATATTTATTCATTTGAAATAATTTTTTTTAAAAAAAGCCTACAACAGAATTCTTATTTGTTATATTAAAAGCAGGAATTATAGACATTTTAAAATGTACTACATAAATTTAGCTTATCTGTGTCCTAAATGTAATGAATTGACTTTCGTAAAACTTCATCTTAAGGATAGAAAGGAATTATGTATGAAAAAGATTTAAATTATAATTTTATTCAATTATGTGAACTTTACTCAGGACAAATTAAGTGAGAAAAGTTATAAGTAACTTTTATGATATAAAAGTAAAGAGGTGAAATAAAACCTTAATTTACATTTTAGAAAATATTTTTAAGAAATTTTCTTTTCTTTTCCTGTGTCAAAGCATCGGCCGGGAAGCGAACCCGCAAACCCGGGACAATTGCTTGTAGGGCAGCTGTGCTGACCACTCGACCACCAACGCTTGACAAAATATTTTTAAGAAGTTAAAAGACTATTTTCACCTTTTCTACAAAAGAAAGATGATTTATATCAATAAAATCTATACAAAGCTGACGAATAGTAAAAATATATTGTCTAAGCAAGATTTATATTTATTCTAATGACTTGGAATAAGAATGAAGAAATAATAAACTAAAAACTTTAGTAATTATTTACAGAATCTACAATTTGATTTATAATTGCTTAGGATTGAGTCACTAGAATTGGATAATAGTATTATATAGTATAAAGAAATATTTTAATCGAATAAATGTAAAAAAAAAGGGAGAAATATGAGACAAATGTACATTTAAATTTGATCTAAGGATCCTAAAATTTGATAAAAAGCACTAAAAAAATGAAACGAAAAACATTTATACTTGTATTTATTTATTTTTTAATATTGTGGGTTTTTTCCCTCTTTGAATAATTATTATTGCAAAGCGGGGGGGACCGAAAACAGTTTATCAAATGCCCAGCCGTCGTCATGGAATTTAAAAAAAAAAATTGATTGAAAAGATTTTAATATAAAATCGTGTATTGTTTTTAAAAGAGTTATTTATTGTTTTCACAATAGTAATAATAATATAAGGTAATAGGTATTTATTAATATTTTACATAGTACTTTTATTTTACAGTATAATATTAGATTTAAGGATCATATGGTTATAGTTATGTAATATGGTTGTTATTTTATATATTTGTTATGTGAGTACCTCATGGATGGATTCAAAATGGACCAAATACCAATGATTGGTAACATTATTGGTTGATGTTTATTTAATTATGCAAACGGCAATAGTATGGGTTATATCATTAACTTAGTTTACAAAGGTATGGTTTAATGAATAATGAATAATTGTGAATAAGAAAGAATTATATATTTTTGAATATTATGTGAAGACCTAAGATATAAGTAATATTATCAATGGTATGAGGGAAGAATGTATGTAGTACTTCATTACATATTCAGATGACCTCAAGGTATTGTTAAGAATTATAAAATGTAATATGACGTTTGTCCCTAATGTATGATATTTTTTTGTAAAATGATTTATTTTATAGACAAAGTCTTTTATAAAAGTCAGGGAGATAAAGTTTATTAAATAGTCAAAATAAGAGTCATAGATCACATGACCCTATCTCTTAAGCTTGTAAGTTATAAACAATGTGGATTGCCAATTCCTCTACAAACTCTATAATAAATGCTTAGCCAGAGCCAGCACTTAAAATATCTCTGTCAGGAACCCCTTCCCAAACCTCTGACCATGGTTTAATGTTTTGGCACTCCTCAGAGAGGTGTCAGGCTAGGTTCAGACACTAGATCTAAAAATGCCAACCCAAAGCCAAGCACCTATTTAAAAGTTATCTATTGAGTGGAAAATCTGAAAATTTCAGACATCTACATGTTTTCAAACCCAACTATCCAACTCAAATAGCTATATGGGGCTGATAGATCTTCAGCCATACCATGTCTGTGGCAGAGACTATAAATAGTCAAAATAAGAGTCATAGATCACATGACCCTATCTCTTAAGCTTGTAAGTTATAAACAATGAGGATCGCCAATTCCTCTACAAGCTTTATGATAAATGCTTAGCCAGAGCCAGCACTTAAAATATCTCTGTCTGTCCATCTGTCTGATACTCCCAGTTTCTAAATGAGTAATGAATAAGTTATAATGTTCAGGGTAGTCTTGTAAAAATCCTGAAGAAGTAAGATGGTGTGTATTTGGTTAGATCTCAAGGATATCAACATATGGTTAGGAATGTGTTTAGGATGTTTTAGTACAGGTAGTCACCCTATTCCGTAAGTTCTTGGGATAGAAACCAAGATCTTTAAGGTAAAGTCATTGAAAGAATAATGATTACCATAGGTTACAACCATTGAGAATAAATGTTAGTTACCTCACTTCCTACCACACATTGGGTTAATTAGTTTCTTATTCACAATAATATCTTAAGTATGAAATAATATTGTTTTTAAGCATTGTATGTCAGCAATATGAATAGGAGTTTGTGGCTTTTCTTCCTTCCATTAGATAAATAAATATATACAAAGTAAATAAAAATAAAGATCTTATGATTTAAAGATACTATTATTATATATTATTATCTGAAATCATACAGATAAACTAACACTGGCTCAAACACCATAGGCTGTTTACAATATTGCATGCACTCACACAAATTGTAGTGCCTCATATTATGGGGAAACCAACGCAGCACTGGAAACCAGATTACTACAACACAGATATTCATACACCAATGCACAGTCAGATCCATCATGCTATTCCATCTTTGCACTACATCAGAAACTGGCAGGACACCAGTGCAAAACACAAGAGATCAACCTGGTCTGCAAAGAGAAACATGATGTGAAAAGAAAAGTGAAAGAGGCCTGTTTCTCACTATGGATTGCAACACTATCAATCATAAAGACACATGCTTCTTGATATCGAAGAAATGGATGAATTACCCTTTGACCTTGTATAATTTGCATATAATTACAGAGAGTTACTTCACTCAGAGCTATGAATATGAGAGCATGCCTCTCGAAAGCACTCAGCAGAGAAATTTAATTATAAAAGTAAACAGTAGCTTTGCAGTTAGGTGTTAATAGCACCTATATTTGTTTTACTAATATAATTTTTTTGGCACACAAAGTTCGTGTTATATTAGAGATAAAGGTTGTAAAAGAAGTATATATTATATTCCGCATTTGCTAAAAAAAAAATCTTTAAGTATATAAAAAAATTGATTTCTGTATTATTCATAGTGTGTTATATTATATTGCACAGATTATATAAATATTGAATAGTGGTGATAGAGATAAATACAATTTATTTTAATGTTATATAGCATTATTATTTTAATAAAAAAAATATATAAATGGTAAACCATATATCACTTGGTTGTATTTTTTTTTTCCATATGTCAAATGCGTTAACAGGGAAGCGAACCCGGCCAGCTGCTTGGAAGGCAGCTATGCTACTCACTAGGCCACCAACGCTTAACCACTTGGTTACCAACGCTTAACCATTTGGTTGTAATTGTTACATAACGTGTAAAATATTGGAAGGAATAGAAGTGAAACGCTCCCATAGGAATAAATAGTTCAATATTATTTAAAATAACTATTTTCAAAGTAATTCATGTATGAGGAAAAGGACAAAAGGGTTTATTTATTTATGTAAATTTTAGTTTCATGTATAAAACTCAAATATATGTTATAATCATAATCTTATTTATAAAAGTATTTAATATCAAAATATTAATATTTAATATTTAAATATTATCAATAAATATACGTTTTCGATTTAAATTAGATGATATATAGTTGTCTCTTTTTTATTGAATTCAAAAGTTATAACATCATATCAAATTAAAGCACATAAATTACAAATAAATTATATTCATTTAATATTTTATCACGTTTATAGTAAAGAATTTGAATGATATGCCATTGATGATTAATGGTAGTAAATGGAAGTTTATTAACTCTTAACACATTAATGGAGAGTAATTAAACCAGATAAATCAAACACCTATCATATTTGATTTATAGCCTTATAAGAATATTTTCAAATTTATTTGTTTGATTATTTTAAAATTTATGAGTTTAAAAAGGGATATGAAATTCCATTTGAAACTATCGTTTATATATTCAGAGCATTAACAAAGTTATATTACTGTAGCGTCACATATACTTAGTAGGAAAATATTATGCTGGTTTAGTATGAATTGGTGATTATTTATCTTTTCAACATGTGTGTGATCAGATGGGTCAGTAATGTGACATAGAACGGAGTGTTTAGGGTCGTGTAAAAGTCTGAGTTCGAACCCCTTATATATTCTGGTTATTGTACAATTCTAAGATTATAAAAATGTATAGAAATTTATAAAATGATTACGTATCAATTACTGCATTATTTTAGTTAAATAATATTCAGTAAAACAATTATTAAGTTTGTTTGAAAGATAAATGGAATGGATTAAAGCTAAGCTATTTAGTAGTTCAAATATTAATTTATAAAAGATTATGTTTTTAATTAAGGATAAGTGATGCGATTAGAATAGAATGATTCTGCCAACTGATAGTTATTAGTGACGTAAGTGTAAGGTCAATTAATGAAAAGTGTTTTCATAAGTTAGTAATTTAATGTTAACTTAGTAATTGGATTATTATTATTTGTTTAGTTATTGAAGCCAGATGTATTGTGCAATAGTTGTTTTAATTAAAATATATAGGGTATATGAGCACAGACTTTCACACGACCCACCACTCTCCACTCTATCTCATAACACTGATACACTTGAACACATATATTGTATGTCGAAAAGATAAATAATCACCAACATAAGTATTTCATGCTAAACCAGCAATCATCAGTTGGTCCAGATTACCATCTCTACACATATATGCTATAAGTGCTCAGATATATATTAAGATAGCCAATCCTCTTACTTTACTCCACACTCCAACTCTTCAACCATCCATCCAATTGAAAATCTGATGATTGAATGCTCAAAGGCCACCCTGAGGCCGAGATTCTTGTCACACCCATGTTGACCTAAGGTCAATCTGACCCCTCATGTATAGGACATAAAGGGATGGGAGACATCTCTACTATGTAATAACTGAAACACACAGGCTTATTATATACCTGTGGCTATATATGTAATAAAGAATCTCGGCCTCAGGATGGCCTTTGAGCATGACATCATCAGATTTTCAATTGGATGGATGGTTGAAGAGTTGGAGTGTGGTGTAGATTGAAGCTGTCCATTAAAGTATGAGGATTGGCTATCTTAATATATATCTGAGCACTTATACCATATATGTGTAGAGATGGTAATCTGGACCAACTGATGATTGCTGTTTTAGCATGAAATATGTGTATTGGTGGTTATTTATCTTTTCAACATATATGTGTTCAAGTGTATCAGTATTATGAGATAGTGTGGAGAGTGGTGTATTATGTGCAAGTCTGTGCTCATATACCCTATATATTACATATATATAGACACAGGTATATAATAAGCCTGTGTGTTTTAGTTTTTAGTTAACATTTGTAAATAATAAAATTATTATTTTATTTACATGGTTGGATTTCAACAAAATCCCTCTTGTCATTCAACTATCTAACCATTAACCATTAGTGTTGTTATTAAAGGAATAATCATTACGCATGGGATTTTGATGAGATACTTTACTATTAAAGTAGAATAATTTAATATGCATACAGTATTTTAAATTTATAACATTGTGGTTTATTATTAGTATTTTAAATTTATAACATTGTGGTTTATTATTAGTATAATGGAATATATAGTCATTTAAATCGTGGTAGTAATTGTTTAAATATGAATGTATTATGTTAGTTATAGGGATTTTTTTTTTATGTGTCAAAGCGTCGGCTGGGAAGCGAACCCGTAAATCCGGGATAACTGCTTGTAAGGCAGCTGTGCTGACCATTTGGCCACCAACGCTTGATGTTATAGGGATTTTCTTAATGATTTGTAATGTACAATATTTGGAAGTCCTCCTTAATAGCAATTCCATTAGTAGTGTATTTCATATACTTTCTAATGTTAAAACCTGTACTTTGTGACCTTACCTGTAGAATATCACATGTCAATTATTATTGCAAATAGAATCTCAACAATAGCATTTATATTTTATTTTTAGGCTGAGCTAGGTTCTATTCACTATAATTTGTGATCAGTTAGTTTAGGTTCTTTAAATATTTGAAACACAGGCACTCTTCATATACCTGGAGCCTACAATTAGGTTCCAGGTATATGAAAAGTGCCTGTATTTCAAATATTTACATATTAAGCCTGCATCCTTCCCATCCCTCTTCTATGTATCTAAATGGATAAGGTCCTATACATGAGAAGGCAGAGTGACTTCAGGTCAACATGGGCATGACTATAATATTGGCATCGACATGGAATTTGAGCTTTCTATCATCAGATTTCAATGAAATGAATGGCCGAAGAGTTGGAGGTTGGAATAGATTGAAGCCTGTCCATTAAAGTATGAATATTTGCTATCTTAATATAAACTGAGCTCTGATTATATATATGTGTGAGATGATAATCTGGACCAACTGATGAGTGCTGGTTCAGCACAAAATATGTATATTGGTGATTGTTTATCTTTTCTACATGTATGTGTTCATGTGTGTCAGTGTTGTGAGATTGTGTGGATAGTTGAAGAGTGCTTGGAAATCTAAGTTCAAATCCCCTATATTTACATTTAGGTTCTTTATAAGTTTTTGTAGTGATATACTGTTAGTATGTGAAAGTTACAATATATATCACATTTTTGCATCAGGAACACAAAATATTCAAATTATTTCTAAACTGTAATATATTAAATGTATATAATTCCATTTGATTTAAATATAAAAGCTAAGTTGATCAAAATATAGGCATATTGTCTGCTCAATCAATATAACATTTCAAATATTAATTGTTAAATTTACTTTCAAAGTATATAAAGCTAATTTATTCTTTTATATATAAATAATATGTGCAAAAATAAATTATATGATTATTGTTACTATGTCTAAGCTGTATAAAGTGAACATGTTTCAATTTTTTACAATATTCGTCTTTTATTATCCCAATGAAATTTTTTTAAAAAAGTACTTTATATGTATTTTTAAGCTAGATACAATTAGAAGGTATTTGAACCCAGACTTTCAAGTTTCCTTTAGTCATCTACTCCATTTTATATAACCACTACACATGACCATATACATGTGAAAATGATAAATGGTCTATAATATACATATTTCATGCTGAACCAGCACTCATCAGTTGATCCATATTGAGAAAATTGAAGCCTGTCCATTAAAGTTTGAAGGTTTGCTATCTTCATAAACCAACCACTGATGATATATATATGTTGAAATGAAGATTTTCATGGTTTATATATATAAAAGACATATTTTGCGGGTTCGTCCGTGTTAAAAATTTTAAATATTGATATTCCGGACGTTTCGACTTGGTCACACAAGTCATCCACCCAGTGGATGACTTGTGTGACCAAGTCGAAACGTCCGGAATATCAATATTTAAAATTTTTAACACAGATGAACCTGCAAAATATGTCTTTTATATATATGTGTGTGTGGAAGACAGGATGAAGACTTCATGTATTGAATGGAATGAGTGCTTCCATCAAAGAATTCACTAAAAAATTCAAAAGCTTTAACTAAAATTCAATTTTAAAAATTCAAATAATATTTAATTTATAAAGCACAAACATTATTTGAAATTAAACTGAGAGACTGCAAACCTCTTGCACTTATTAGCCAATCAGGTGTTGTTAATAGCCATCAAATCGTAAATACAAGACAGAGAATTTAACAAGAAGAGAGCGTCCACACCCTCCTCTTTACTTGTCTTTCTATATATATCCAAGCCAGTGCATAGTAAATCATAGGATTTCATGCTGCATGTTTGTAATTTAAACTCAGTGAATTAAATATGAATATGTTTGAAGATTCACGCTTTTATATCTAAGTACTTCAGACTGGCTTGGATATATATAGAAAGACAAGTAAAGAGGAGGGTGTGGATGCCCTCTTCTTGTTAAATTCTCTGTCTTGTATTTACGATTTGATCACTATTAATAACACCTGATTGGCTAATAAGTGCAAGAGGTTTGCAGTCTCTCAGTTTAATTTAAAAATTCACTAAAATAATGTACTTATTCAACCTCACAAAACTGATCCAACAAGTTGCACATATAATAGTGTAGTACAAACAATAAGTACATTAGTGTATATAAACTATTTTGCTAAACATAAAAAAAGAAGAATGAACAATTCAAACTCATTATTTTTTGTATGGAATTTCTGTTAACTTTCAATATTTTACCAACAGTTAAGTTAAACTATTTTATATACAGCAAATAATGAGTTTGACCATCGCATTAATCATTGATTATAAGAAGTTCAAACAATGTTAAAATGGAATTTAAAGTTAAAACGGTTGTTTTCTCATCCCTGGTGTTCGCCTAGAGATGCCACTATTTCTAGGTCAATTCCTAGAAATATACCATTTCACTGGCCTTCACCCAACAAAAGAGGAAATTTTCTATGTTATAAATGCAGAAATGAGTCCTCACATTATGTTGGACTGAGGCGGTGGTGGCGACAGAAGCCGACACAAATGAGACTTCTTTCTACGATAAAACACAGAAAGAGTTCCCGACAACTGCCGGTTATGGATTTTTTTCTATGCTAAAAGCAAAGAGAAAGAAATGCCTTGATTGGCTGCCATAGTAGTTGATTTTGTTCATCATTTTCTCGGAATAGTAGAATGTCTATTTTCTCTGTAGTTTCGTGTGAGAGTGTGTGTATTTGAAGCAGTCATAGTTTTTTTAAATTTGATAAGACGTGTATTTTTTTAATGTGTTGTAACTTACTTTACTGTTGTAAGTTTAGTAATAATGTCCTGAAGATCCCATTATGAATGGGTAACCCTCAAAAATTGCTTTTAAGGGTGCGGAATGGAAAAAAATTTAAGGATCACGCGAAAAGTGCCGTTTTCATGAGAATTCATCCATGACAAGTTACTTTTGCTATATATATATATACACACAAACAAAAACAACCCAGTGTCTAATTATTAGAAAATACTTGTCGAAAAAAGAAAATTAGTCGGGTATTAATATATTTTTTTTTTGTTACATTTATTATTTCAAAATAAGATTAGTTTTTGTATCTACACACTAACAAAAACAATCCAGTTCCTGATTAATTACTGTCTTAAAAAAACAAAAAAGAAAGCAAATTTAATGGGGTTTGGTTTTTTTCAATGGAGTATTTGAATTACAGTATTTATATATATATATACAAGATTTACCAAAAAAAGAAACCCACTTTCTGATTAATTACTGTCAAAAGAAACACAAATTAGTCGGCTATCATTTTTAAATTTAGTATTTCAATAACGGTACCCTTTTTATATAGACAGAGTTAACAAAAACAACCCACTTTCTGATTCATTACTGCCCCCCCCCCCCCAAAAAAAAAAAGAAAACGGGAATTAGTCGGGTATCATTTTTTAATTGAATCTTTCAATGACAGTCCTTACTAATAGTAGTCGGGTATCAATTCTAAATTGTAGTATATAAATGACGTTACTTTTGATAGATTTAGAATTATGTATTGCTTTTTTAATAAAAATAATTGATTTTTACTCTTGACCAAAAATACCGTAACTTTAAAAAAAGACACTCATAAAGTCCAAAAAAAAATGAGAAAAAGCCCCGTAACTTTAAAGACACACACACAAACTCAAAAACAATCTAAGATTAATAAACATTGACTTATTACGTCTTGCTTTTGAATCAAATGATTGATTTATTCTTGCAAAAAAAGTACCATAACTTTAAAAAGACACACATAAAGTCCCAAAAAAAATATTAGAAAAATCCCCGTAACTTTAAAGACACACACACAAATTCAAAAACAAGATAAGATTAATAAACATTTACTTATTACATCTTGCTTTTGAATAAAAGTATTGATTTACTCTTGCAAAAAAAAAATACGTAACTTTAAAAAGACACACATAAAGTCCAAAAAAAAAAAAGTTAGAAAAACACCGTAACTTTAAAAAGACACACACAAATTCAAAACCAAGACAAGATTAATAAACATTTACAAAAATGAAAAAACTAACATTATATAATACTATTAGTTAGTAGAATATTTTATTACAAATCTAAGAAATCAGATCTTTTTAGATCAAATTGATCATTTAGGTCCGGCCCCGGAATTGTTATATGTATATGTTTTCAGTTAGCATCAACACTATCCCATGGCAAACACCAAGGATGAGAAAACAACCATTAAAACTTATGAATGTTAAAAGCATTTGGTAAATAAAAATATCTTAATAATATATTATCTATAAATTAAACTATTCATGGGCTAATTAACAGATAATAGAAAATCATATTTTTCTCTAAACTATTTTTCCAAACATAAAAAAAGAAGAATGAACAATTGAACAATTCAATTCTACTGTTAGCTTTTAATTTTTTTACCACCAGTTGAACTGTTTTTATATAGTCAAATAATGATTTTGACCATCACATTATTCATTGATTATAAGATGTTCAAACAATGCTAAAATATAATTAATAGCTAAAACTTAAGAATGTTAAAAGTATTTAGAAAATAAAATCTTGATAATGAATTCTCTCTTAACTAGTCACAGCCTGATGTACAGATAAGATAGTTAATCTGGATGTATGTAATATGTATATATTAGCTATTATGTAAAAATTGTTGCAGCAACTAAAATAAAATCATTATAAAAAAGATTATGTAGTGTTCTTCCAGTCCTTAAAAAGTCACGCTTCATCACTGGTGAGAGATGATGATGAGGACCAATTAATGAGTGCTGGTTCAGCATGAAATGCATACGTTAGAGACCATTTATTATTTTTACATGTATTCACCATGGTTATGTGTATTGGTTGTATAAGATGGAATACATGAATAAAGAGAGATTGAAAGTTTGGGTTCAAATCCCCTCTTATGTAAAAATAGCAATAGGAGTCTAGAAATACTATACAATCAGGTTGGTATTTCATATAGATTACCTGCACAGCATGTTCTGATTAACAGGTGAAGTAATGGACAGGCTTCAATCTTCTCACCTCTCGAACTATTCAACCATCCATTTCATTGAAAAACTGAGGATGGAATACTCAAAGCCCTTAAAAATTTGATATTGTAGTCATACCCTTGTAGGTATTATGTCAATCTAACCTCTCATATCATCAGACCATTATATATCCATTTATATTAATAGGAGATGGGTGAACTGGACTTATGCTAGGATGAAATCTATTTCCAAGGCAATATGTAATTAATATGTTCATTTAGTATACTAAATATTTACTAAAGTAATCTTTTAAGTAAAAACATATTAGAATTAGTTTTATAATTATATACATTGCAATAATATATACTATTGTTTTAGAGAAAAATAATTTTTTATTGTTATATTAGATTGTTTTAAATTTTGTCAGTCATTAATGAATCAAGTAAAATATTTGTATCAAATAGGCACTTTTTTAATTTCTAAATTTACATAATTTATAGTATTTCAAAATATCTAGAAAATACTATTATTTAATTAATTTTTGAGTTGTTCTAGACTTTATTTTAAATATCTATAAAACATAGTTCAGCCTGTCCAACTCCATGAAGAAAATAAACTATGGGTGAGCATGCCATACATCCCCATAAACTAACAAATAAAATAAATAAAAAATCTGTGCTCCAATATTTAATATCAGTTTCCAAGTCCCTCCCTGACTCCATGAAGAAACTAAACCATGGGTAAGCATGCCATACACCCCATAAACTAACAAATAAAGTAAAAAAGATCTGTGCTCCAATATTTAATATCAGTTTCCAAGCCCCTTCCCTAATCTTAACAGATTAATGAACAATGCTAAAGATAAACTACTTCTGGAGAGCACATCACAGATTCTATATAAAATTAATGCAGCAACGCCACCTATACAGCCATATACTATGGGGAATTGAGAGCAATCAATACCATAAGAGTGATCCATCACAAATATATTTTTAAGCATGCAAAATAATTCCAAATACAAACCCATCTTTTGGAGACACGAACAACAATTTAGTCCGATCAAAGAATATCAATCTAGTCTGCATGGAACGAGACTACAGGAAGTAAAAAGTTAAGGAGGCATGGTATAGCACCAACCACAATCACCTCATTAATAAGAAAGAAAATAATATTCAACTTTTGAATAAAAGGAATACTTAAAATCTAATTTAAATAATTATAACAATTATTTCTCAATAAATAAGGCAGTGCACTTAACCATAAGAGCTTCGATTCTGGTGTACCCCACTAAAAGCGGGCTCGGCTATATCTAAAAAGAAAATAAAAACCTTTTCAGCTGTCAGACATAACACATTTTGTTAATTTATTAATATTTACATTAGCAACACTAGTCTATAATCCTGTTTATTTTTTCTTTATGTTTTAAATATACATCAACACACACACAATATCAAGATCAAACATTTATGGTGTTTATGCACCATGAAACTAAATAATCTCAATATATAAGACTGCCAAGCTCTCCCTAACCAAGTGCAAGCCTTCATAATCAATGGATGCAGTAAGGTTTGTGCATAAAATCCCTATCTAAAGCATCCACAGACTAGTTTCTAGCTTGTGGCTTTCATCAGTGAGGAGCCGGATTTGAGAGCACTACATCTAGATCTAAGAATCTAATGCACTTGGTGGTACAACTGCATAGAGAGTTTGGTACTCTTATTAACAGAGTGTGTAAATGTATGAAATGGTGATCATGTGATGTAAATCTCAATATATATAAAACAAAATGTTTTCCAAGACACATAGATCTATACACATTACCTTGATTTATTTCACAATAGCTATGACACTGTTTTGGATGTTGAAAAAACGAGTAAAAATTTAAAAAAATCTCCTTTATATATTAAGTTTAGAAAATTTAAAATATTTTATACACATTTTTATGAAACTAAAATGGCATAGCACCTATTCTACCCAGGAGTTATGTCAAGGTAAAAGGTTTTTCAACTCTTCTATGTGAGAATATGGTCAAGTAAGAGTTATCATTTTTATTTGTAAGTGCTTAAATCAAGGATAAGCAAACAACAGTCCATGATAATAATTTGTATGACTCATATACAAGTATATAAGATTTTTAAAAAAATTACCACTAAAATGGTAGATTATATAAACAAGCAGTACATGTATGATAGCATGAGATAATTTCTCTAAATCTACTTAAATACTTATGACTGTCTATGTTAGCTCACGAAGATTATTGCATCTTATTGCAAATTTCATCGCAAAATTTTCTTTCATTCTCTAGTTACTATGGAAACAAAATTCAGTCACATACCTTCATACATACTATTTTTTCCCATTATATGTAATTCTAATTTACAAATGTTTATTTCTCTATGTAACATAGGGCTTTCTTACTTCTTTATAACCTAATGCTAAGTGCATTTTCAGATAAGTTAACTATAATCATAAGAAGTGAACTTCACTGAAAATGCACTTACCATTAGATTTTAAAAAAGAAAGAAAACACTTCATAACACAGATGAAGAAACATTTTCAAATTTGAAATACATACATACAATGCCAGACATCATCTTAAAATTGCTTGCAATGTATTTTAAAAGTTTTATTATATGAAAATTCATCGAAAATAGAAAGTTGGTGATCTTAATAATTTCCTCTACTATGAGTATCTGGATGTATCAAAAGTAAAAACATTTTTTATATGTATCTCCCTAGAGACTTTACAGAAGTTCATGTGACCTGCAGCCAGAAAAGTTGTTCCACCCCTGACATAAATGATTAATTTTTATATTAATTTTTCCTGAAGATTTGTGATAGTGTTTCAGTTGTATTTATATATTGGTCTATTTCCATAATCTATTATGAGTATTGAATGTCTTTAGAAAAATTTAACTTTGTTTAAATATTCCAAATACATTCAACTGTTAGTAATAGCATCATCATCATCATCATTATCAACCATTATCAATCCACTGCAGGATGAAGGTCTCTCCAAGCTTAATCCATCTTCTCAGATCTTTAGCTTCTCCTCTCCATATCACCCCTACACATTTTCTTATTTCATCCATCCATCTCACATGTGGTCTCCTTCTGGGTCTTTTACAATCTCTTGGAATCCAGTTTAAAATTTCAATTGTCCATCTATTATCATCTCTTCTAGCAATATGTCCAGCCCAACTCTACTTTAATCTTTTAATTTTTTCAATGAGGTCAGTAACACCTGTTTGTTCTCTTACCCATACATTGCGTTTTCGATCTCTTCTTGTTACTCCCAACATACATCTCTCCATACTTCTTTGAGTGGTCTGAAGTCTCTGTATTGATCTTCTATTAAGTGTCCAAGTCTCAGATCCATAAGTAAGAACTGGTAAAACACATTTGTTAAAAACCTTTCTTTTCAAACACATAGGCATATTTCGTTTTAATACCAAGTTATTTCTACCAAAAGCACTCCAACCAAGTTTAATTCTATGATTAATTTCTTCTATTATGTTTCCATCTGTATTAATAATCTGACCAAGGTATTTGTAACTCTTAACTTCTTCTAATTCATCATAATCAATCTTTATTTTCATATTTTGAGCAAATCGATTAAACATTACTTTAGTCTTTTTAACTTTCCTACTTTCATCTGATAACTCCTGCAACATTTCCTGCAGCTCGGAAGCATTATTTGCAAAAACAACTACATCATCTGCGAAATCTAAATGACTTAAATAATCTCCATTTACTTTCACTTCTTTAGTTTCCCATTTTAATCCACAAAATACTTCTTGCAGCACTGCTGTAAAAAGTTTTGGAGATATGGAGTCACCTTGTCTTACACCTTTCTCAATGTTGACTTTCCCAGTATCATTATGTAATCTAATTGTTGCTGTTGCATTTTTATAAATATTCTTTAAAATATGACAATATCCTGGATCTATACCTTGATGATCCAATGCTTTAATCACTGAAGAAATGTTTATAGAATCAAATGCCTTTTCATAATCTACAAATCCAAAACATAATGACAACTCATATTCATTTGTCCTTTCTATAACTTCTCTCAATACTTGAATATGATCTACTGTACTAAAACCACTTTTAAATCCAGCTTGTTCTCTTGGTTGGTGAAAATCCAAGGTTCTCTGTAGACGAGTTGTAATTATCTTGGTAAAATTTTTATATAAAACTGATAAAAGGCTGATAGGTCTGTAATTTCTAATATCTTCTTTATCACCTTTTTTAAATATTAATATTATTACTGCATTCTTCCAATCATCCGGTACATCTTTATCATTTAGACATTTGATATATAACTTTGCTAATATTTTTTCTGTTTCTTCACCTGATTCTTTTAATATATCAATTATAATTCCATCCTTACCTGGAGCCTTTCCTTTTTTCATACATTTAATTGCATTTCTCACTTCTTCATTTAAAATTCTGGGCAATTCGGAAGATGTAATAGATATAGGAGGTACTTGTTCTTTATTACTATATAATTCTTGATAAAAATCTTCTACCAATTTCATAATGTCATCCCTCTTTTTAGTAATAATTCCATCTATTTTCCTTATTGCAGATATAAATTTCCTACCAATACCAAAATGTTGTTTTACATTCTTAAGACTTTTATTTTCTTCTACAGCTTTTCTTGCTAGTTCATAGTTATACTTTCTTATATCATTTTCAACTCTTTTCTGCATCATTTTACAAAATTCGAGATATTCAATTCTTTTTAATGCATCATTCTTGCATATCTTCATATTCCTTCTTTTCTTCATAAGTTCTCTAGTCTCAGTAGAAATTTTATTAGTCAATTGCTGCTTTTTTCTACCAGCTATCTTTGTTGCAGTTTTTAAAAGTGTATCAGTTATTTTCATATTAATTTCATTCAAATCTGATTCCTCTTGGAGGCCTTAAAGGAACCGAGCAGGGCAAATTCCTAATGTCCACTCCATACGTTCTTGTCGTTGCAGCTATTATTACTATATGTTTATTCATATAGTATATGAACATGGATGGGCTGCTCACCAATACGCATTAGCCAGCGTGGTGAGTTTATTGGCTTTTTACCTCTGAGTTTAAGATCAAGAAACACCATGGTCTTTCTTCTCAGTGCCTGATAAGGCAGAATGAATGTTTGTGTAAATGATAAAGTAATAGCAAACCGGTTAGTATATGCATAATGTTTATAGAGGTATTATTTTCCCTTCTTCTTCAGGGGTTGCTGGCTTGATCAGTGACAGTACTAGCACAGGAATTGAACCTGGACCCTTAGATTCTTGAGTATTGAATTTTAAGGTAATGCTCTCACCAACTGAGCCATCCTGGCAGCATTACCTTAAAATTCAAAACTCAAGAATCTAAAGGTCCATGTTCGATTCCTGTGCTCATACTGTCACTGATCAAGCCAGGATGGTTCAGTTAGTGAGGGCATTGCCTTAAAATTCAATACTCAAGAATTTAAGGGTCCAGGTTCTATTCCCATACTAGTACTGTCACTGATCAAGCCAGCAACACCTGAAGAAGAGGGGAGAATAATACCTCTCAAAACGTTGTGCATATACTAACCTATGCGCTATTACTAACAGTTGAATGTATTTGGAATATTTAAATAAAATTAAATTTTTCTAAAAATATTCAATACTCATAATAGATGATGGAAATAGTCAATATATAAATACAAATATATTAATTTCTTTGCTCAAAAGCAGATAAGATCGATAGCAGTCGTTACCATATAAAAACGAAGCTTTTTAAAAAAAACTCTTTCCCACACTTAGTTTATTACTGAACTAAATCATATAAATAAATAAGTAAATTAATACAATGTACAGGCTTACACACACCTGCACATATATAATGTAATATATAAGGGACTCGAACTCAGAATTTCACACGACCCTCAGCTCTCCATGCCATCTCATCCTGCTGACCCACCTGATCATACGCATGTTGAAAAAATAAATAATCACCAATATATGGTTTTAGCAATCATCGGTTGGTCCAGATTACTATCCTCACACATATATACAATCAATGCTCAGTTTTATATTAAGGTAGCCAATCTTCATACTTTAATGGACAGGCTTCAAATTACTCCAACCCACAACTCTTTAGCCATCCATTTTCACCGAAAATCTGATGATGGAACGGTCAAAGCCCACGTTAGTCCTAAGGTTGTCATCTTACCCATGTTGACCATTTAGTCATTCTAATATTATGTGTATTATTTCCTCATACACTAATATTTAGATTTTTTTTTTTTTAAGGAGGGATAGGTGGTTTTTTTTAATTTTTCAAACATATTTTTGAACGACTGTTATGCTTGAAAAACATTATATTGAATAATAAAAATATCATTGTATGAGGAAAAAGTATGTAATTTATTTTATTCATGTGAAAACTTTTTATAGGATTTATTTCAATGCTAAAACTGGTTTCGAAAATAATAGAAAGAATTGCTTTGCTTTTTATTTGTTAATATCTATTGAAGTTGTTAAGAAAGAAAGAAAACATTATTTGGAATTAGAAAAAAAAATTTAAAGTTTATAACGTAAAATTTATAAATCTTTTAATTGGTATGCATCAAATGCATATATTTATCAAAACACAGTAAATCGTCGCTTCAAACTGTTTTCAGCGCCATCCCACGAACAATACAGTGACGTCACGTCTGGATTATGTGGTATGAAATGTGACAATGTGTTTCTAACCTGTTACATTTCACACTCCATTTAAAATAAAGTAGACTGTCTATACAAGTTTTCTGGCCATGCTATAAAATGAATATATGAAAGAAGGAAAGGATTAATATCAACTTTATAGAAGTTAAATGGAATGAACACATTCAGCTAATGCAAATCGGCAAACTTTTTAACACGAAGAGCCATTTTGTCCAAATCTCCTTTTCTTCTCCTGCAGCAAGGAAAGTGTTATTCCGTCCCCTCCTTCCATTAAAGAGCCACCAAGAAAGAAGTGAAAAATGTTCTTAAAAAATAAAATGGCTGAGGATATATTTGAACGTTTATTTTAATAATATAACACAACAGAATCTGTATATATCTAAAGAAAATAACAAGTCTCTTAAAAAAAAATAAACAAAAAAAATACTTTGACAGTTTTATTTATTCACAAATTTCTAATATTTAAATATTCATCATATACAATAATTTATATTCTATAAAAAGGCTGATTTCAAGAAACAACATTATAATGAGCACTTTTCCTCTCCTAGAGTCATCAAAATGTTTATTTACAAATTACAAGAGAAAGTAAAAAATATGTTTCTATTTTATCATGATAAAAAATGTCACAAGATTGGGATGAAAAAGCCATATTTGGCTTCCAAGCCGTAATTTGTCGATCCCTGAGCTAGTTTATATTAACTGGTGATTCCAATGTATTTAAAAAGGTTTATAAAAATTGACTTTAGGGGAAATACAACAACATAGAAATGATACTGTTTTAAATAAAATTAAATGGAGAATTAAGATATTCTATTTATAACCATAAATTCTTAAAAGAATTAAAGTTATGAATAAAAACATCCAAATCGGATTTTTTTCGTAACATTCCAATTTTTTTATTTATTTCTTAACCTTCGATCAGTAAAGTATTTTAAAAAAAGAGAGAAATAATTAATCAATCAATTTCATGTACTTTGATGAACAAAAATAGATAATCTCTTTAATTATAATTTCTTGTATAGGTTTCGATGTATAAAGAAAAATAGAAAGTTAAATTTGAAAAATTAATAAAAATTCATGTATTAAACTAATAATCATTACATTGTCAACGATGTGCTATTATTTTTGACCAGAGAGTACACTTAGCGAATCAAAAACTATTGGACCTAATTCGCTCTCTCAAAACCAGAAATACCAAACTGGTCCCACATCTATTCTTCACAGACACTCGGGCAATACTCCAACTCCCATCCTCTCAGCCTCCGTCATAGGACTCGACCATTTAAATGTTTACGACTCATGCGGCGCTTGCTCAACGAAGACATGCATCTCGGACTGGCATTGGACTACACACCCTTTCCACTTCCCATTCCCTTTTCACATATATCCTTCCTTTTTTACTATGTTGCTCCTGAAATTTCAATTTACTATGTAATCACTTCCTTGTAAACCTTTTTCTAACTGTATTTGTATCTAATCAATGAGGATTGCCAATTCCTCATCAAGCTTTGTGATAAATGTTTAGCCAGAGCCAGCATTTAAAATATCTCTGTCAGGACCCCCCCTCACCTCTGACCATGGTTTTGTGCTTTGGCACCTCTCTCTGGCTAAGCATTTATCACAAAGCTTGTTGAGGAATTGGCAATCCTCATTGATTATATCTTACAAGCTTAAGAGAATTGGGTCATGTGATCTATGACTGTATTTGTATCCGTTTTTTTTTTCATGAATAAACTTTCATCACTGAGAGAAAAAAAAGGTGGCTGCTGGAGGGTTGCATTAGATCCTAAAATCTAGATGCAGTGTTCTCTGGTCCAAAGCTCCTCACTGATGAAAGCCACAAACTAGAAACTAGTCTGGGGATATTGCATGAATAGGCAATAGACAGGGATTTTATGCACAAACCTTTCTGCATCCATTGATTACTCTGGCTTGTACTGAATGGCGCTATTATATAGAGAGTTTTTGCTTCTGTGTTAAGAATTAATGTAATTAGAAAAAAGTAAAGATTAAAAATTATTTCTTGTGTTTATTTTTTTTACAAAGATAATGAAATGTTATTTTTGATATTTAAAAAATGTATAATTAGTTAAAACTAATTAGGAGGAAAAAATAACAGGATATCGTAATTACTGTGTGTTATTGTAGATAACATCCGATATAAATAGAGAAATAGACACCAAATAAGATTTTTAATCTTTTCTTCTGAACTGAGCTGTAACTTTGGCCCAGAAAAGAAATTTAAAAAAAACTTAATGAAAAGAATCAATACCTGACTTTTTCAACCAGCTAAAATCATCGCTAATGGTAGGAAAGTTGAGGTGGTCAAAATGGATATTTCCTAATGGTTTAAAAACATGCTAAATCATGAACTCTTGATTAAACTAATATGGAAACATAATTGTTGAAGATCTCATTATGACAAGATAAAACCTTTTATTAGTTAAGTACGCTGATCATGCAAACCTAGAACTATGTAACCTCCTGCCAATTTTAAATGGGTGTTGCTCCTATCTCTACCAACCACCAATGAACTAAGGTCAAGTAGTTGTTCATCATCTCTCTTCTAATTTCTTTTGTAAATCTAGCCATGATAGTAGCCATGATAGTGACTATCCAATGTATTAAATATCCAAAAAGGTCTATCCTATTCTGTTTAATATTTAAAATTGCTCTCAAACATATTTTAATTTTCACTGCTTAAGATTTAAACGCGATTAACACATATTTTGATATGTAATTTTTTTCCATGTCTAATATTTAATATTTATGATAACAGATATATGGAAGTAGAGGGATTTGAACTCTAGGTTTTTCAGTCTCTTTATCTTCCATTCCATCTCAAGCAACCGATGCACTTGACTATATACATGCGATAAAGATACACGGTCTCCAATAAACGTATTTTGTGCTGAACCAGTACTTTATCAGTTGGTCCAGATCATTATCTCCCACACACATATATATAATAAGTGCTCGGTTTACGTTAAGATAGCAAATCTTCAAACTTTAATGGATAGGCTTCAATTTATTCCATCCTCCAATTCTTCATCCATCCATACTTTTGAAAATCTTTTGGTAATGCCTATTCGAGCACTGATTATATATGTGTGGGAGATAATGGTCTGGACCAACTGATGAGTACTGGTTTAGCACGAAATACAAATATTGGAGATAATTTATTTTTTATATATGTGTGTGGTCATGTGTAACGGTTGTACGAGATAGAGTCGATAGCTGAAGGATGCTTGAAAGTCTGTGTTCCAATCCTCTACAATTACATGTAATTCCCAAATATATTAAATTATATTTGTATTCTAATATTCTAATTAGTAGTATTTAAAAAATAAAATATTTTTTTTAAAATTTAAATTCCGAAAGAAATTGCAGTCGAAATTTTTTTGTGTATATGGTTGCTGATAATTTGTAATAAGAGAAGCAAAAAAATTATTGTCTACACAAAAATATAAGCTGATCAAATTATATGATTTAATTTTTCAAATCCCAATCCGTCATCAATACTTCTAAAGAATGTAGAAGAATCCGTAAAATGATTATAAGTAATATTGAATGAATAGATACAAAAACTTGAGGATAACGTAAAGACAGTCTAGTTACTTCTTCGCCCCATTGCTACAAATTTTTATCTTCTGATATCAATCTAGTTTTTAAAACAATATATTAATAATAATAACAGTAAAATAATTAAGAATATAAATAGAAAATGATGGTATTAATTTGACTTGATCAAGAGGGGAGGAGAGGTTGGCGCAATTGATCTAACAAAAACAGTAATTTATAATCCTATTTAAATCATGTTGAACGAAATATAATTGCATAAATTACTTGGTTTTGTTTCTTCAAGCACTAGAATCAATTTTTATTCAGTAGACAATGACATTTAGAAATTTCATTATCTGGCTTAGCATAATATTCTATTTAGTTTGCAATATTGATTAATTGGTACTACTTTAGAATAGTACCGATTAATTCTTATAGCTGTAATGTCCTGCCATTCATCATCTCCAAGTTCAATCCATCTTTTCCTATCTTTAGCTTCTCTTCTCCACATCACCCCTGCACACTTTCTTATTTCATCCATCCATCTCACATGTGGTCTCTTTCTGGGTCTTTTACAATTTCTTGGAATCCAGTTTAAAATTTCAATTGTCCATCTATTATCATCTCTTCTAACAATATGTCCAGCCCAACTCCACTTCAGTTTTTAATTTTTTCAATGAGGTCAGTTCTCTTTCCCATACATTGCATTTTTGATCCCTTCTTGTTACTCCCAACATGCATCTTTCCATACTTCTTTGAGTGGTCTGAAGTCTCTGTATTGCTCTTCTATTAAGTGTCCAAGTCTCAGATCCATAAGTAAGAACTGGAAAAACACATTTATCAAACAAATAGACATATTTCCTTTTAGTATCAAGTTATTTCTACCAAAAGCACTCCAAGTTTAATTCTATGATTAATTTCATCCATTATATTTCCATCTGTATTAATAATCTGACCAAGGTATTTGTAACTGTTAACTTCTTCTAACTCATCATAATCAATCTTTATTTTCATATTCTGAGAAAATCTATTAAACATTACTTTAGTCTTTTTAACATTTATCTTTTGTCCTACTTTCCTACCTTCATCTGATAACTCCTGCAACATTTCCTGTAGCTCTAAAGCATTATTTGCAAAAACAACTACATTATTTGCAAAATCTAAATGACTTAAATAATCTCCATTTACTTTCATTCCTTTAGCTTCCCATTTTAATCCACAAAATACTTCTTGCAGCACTGCTGTAAAAAGTTTTGGAGATATGGAGTTACCCTGTCTTACACCCTTTTCAATGTTGACTTTCCTAGTATCATTATGTAATCTAATTGTTGCTGTTACATTTAAATGATAATACGTGTATTCATTTATAAATCTAAACATAATACTTGATTAATATAGTCAAGTAGCATATTATAAGTAAATCTTTACATATCTCTTTTTTAAAAAAGGCTTATCAATCATTCCCTAGTACAGAAAATTTCATCCATCTCTCAGAAGAGTATATTTATTTGTTACATTTAGTAAAATAAAGTTGCCAGCAGTTAACATACATTTCTACAGAGGCAAAACTCTCCATACAGTAGTGCCACTCAGTGCAAACCAGAGTAATCAATGGATGCAGAAAGGTTAGTGCATAAAATCCCTACTAGGGTCTACTCATCCAATATCTCCAGACTAGTTTCTACCTTGTGATGTTTTATAGTTTAACATACATTTCTTTTAACAATGTTAGTATCAAAAACAGGTTTATTTAACTATGTTTACAATAAAGAAAAAATGTTGAGTGTCTATAAACAATTCATTACTATCTTCCCTCTTCCATTATGTTTTCTTCAAAATTATCCCGCCAATTTAGATATCGTAAATTTATATTTAAAGGAATATAAATACATACACACAGATGTACGCTTAATTTATATTTTATGGTAAAAAAAAAGAATAAGCCTTTAACAATAAGGTAAAAATAAATAAGATTGTTTATTTTATATAAATAAAATTTATTTAAAAAAATAATTTTGATTTAGTTAATAAAATTTAACTAAATATATTTTCCCTCCATTTTAGAAAAAAAAAACCAAAAAACATGAACAATACTGCATATGGAAAGATTTGGGAAAAAACTAAGAGGTACAGCTTTTTTATTAACAAAAACAAACACACATGGCATGCATTATCTTACAAATCAATAAGGAGTAAATGATTTAATGTGATTTTAATCTTCTTCAAGTGGCTCTTTTTATTAACTTAGCATGGATAAGTCTATTTCAAAAGCACAAAGATTTTGCAGTGAACTTGTAGTTTAATTTCTAATTTTTATTCCTTTATTGTTCCTTTTATTTATTTCCAAGATCATCTATTATTGAAGATTTTGAGTTGGTCAAGATTTGGAAAAAGTAAATTTTATTATTTGTTTAGCTACCATTTTATATTTTTGTACAGGAACAAATGTTTATTTTCTCTTCTGCTGAGAGAAAAGCAGCACTTAGCAAAAGAAAAAAACAATTTTTTTAAAATTCATTAGCATTTGTCCATATTAATTCATGAAATAATTTTGATCTATTAAAATTGTTTCAACTATTCAGAAGGAAATTAACCTTCACACATGCACTGATTGTTTTCAATGTATAAATCTCTGTGCACTCACTCGTCAGTATGGCTTTTAAAAGTACAACTTAGAGTCTATTTGTATGTAAGCCAACCCTTACTGTCCATGCTTAATTCAAGGCTTGATCCTGGATCTAAGTACAAATGATTCACTTGTATTTTTAAAATTCTTACTGAAAGGTGATTACAGGGAGATTTATACATTAATTACAAACAGCACATGTGTGAAGGTTAATTTCCTTCTGAATAATTACTGATAGTTAATGCTCTAAATAGTTATTGATTTAAAATAGCTTTACAAGAGCAGCATTGAACTCTATTATTGCAAATTTGAGTAATCTGCAAACACTGTATTATATCTAAATCCTCATCTCCAGACCGATTGCTGGATTTTCGCCTTTATCGATGAAGCATTGAGATTCGGGGGAGCAACTTCCTGTAACTAAATATTAATGTTCAAGATAAAAACATAAAATTCAAATCAGCTTAAGATATTGAACCCAAGTTACTCTGCTTGAACAGCTACACAGATCTGACTCCAGTATACTCACATTTCTTATTAATTCAAAAAGTAAATTGTAAAAACTTTATATCCCTAGCCAGGACTTGGTGAACCATTTTAGTACCCAAGGCTAGCCTTAAATAATGTCTGTTTTAAAATTATTGGAAAGACTTATTTAAAACAGTCTAATATGTGTATTAAATAAATATATTTATAAAATATTCATATATTCAATATAATGTCACATTTTTCTACTGATTTCAATTTAGGGTCTAAGGCAGGCACCTCACTGCCTCACTTATATCAACCCTCTCCCTGGCTAGAAATGTTAATAACAACAGATAATCCATTTTCTAAGCTCACATAATATGATAAACCTAGACCAGTTCTTCACTCTAGCACCATCTACTGGAAGTTTGAATAATCAATAACTACCAATGACTTTATTACACTTAGATCACCAATTATTCAAACTAGAAATAGATGGCACTAGAATACAAAGTTATTGTTGGTTTATCATAATAACAGAAACTAGAAAATTCAATAATTTGCTGTTATTATTAACATTTTGAATTAGGGGAATAAGGTGCCTATAATTAATAAAATAATAATCAAATATCTTTATAAAGAATTAAGGATACTAAAATATATAGATACTGAACTGAGATCAGATCTTTTATAATTCTTCAAGCAGATTATCTTGAATTCAAAACCTAAGGCTAATTTGAATTTCAAATTTGCTAAATGCTTATTTTAAACTTTGAATCTCAAAGTCTCATTGATATTAGCAAAAATATGAAATTGGTCTGAGGATGGAATTAAAATACAAAAAAGTATCTGATAATCCTTGATTATTCAAGCTTAACAATAGGTGGCGCTAAAGTGAGAACTGCTCTTGATTTATTATAATTTCTGAATTGGAGATTTAAATGAAATGCGGTTGGGTACTGGGATGAATCTTGACCTTAACCTTAAAATAAAGTAACTGCTGTTGATACAATAAAATACAATTTCATCATTTTTTCTTTTTTTGTTTTATGATTATTTATAAACATTTTGTTATTATTCTCAAATGCAATCATTCATAATATATATATATTCATTAAGTTTATAATTGCTATTTTCCTTTTCAAATATGTTTTTTTCTATAGTAAATTACATATTGAAACATAGTGCATTAAAGGTCTCTGCCCATCCTTCACATATGTACGTAAAATGGATTATTTTCCTGTACATGAGGGGGCAGAATGTCTAATGTTAACATGGGTATGATGACAACCTTGACACTAATGTGGGTTTGAATATTCCATCATCAGATTTTCAATGAAAGGGATGGCTGAAGAGTTGTGGGTTGGAGTGGTTTGAAGCATGTCCATTAAAGTATGAAGATTGGCTATCTTAATATAAAGCTGAGCACTGATTGTATATATGTGTAGAGATGATAATCTGGACCAACTGATAAGTGCTGGTTTAGCATGAAATACATATATTGGTGATTATTTATCTTTTCGACATATATGTGTTCAAGTGTATCAGTGTTATGAGATAGAGTGGAGAGTTGAGGGCCATGTGAAAGTCTGAGTTTGAATCCCATATATAGTATATCATTATATTATGAAAAAAAATATCACTAAATATAAAATATTATTTATCTATATTAACATATTCTATATAAAAATTGAATAGAATAACAAAACCTGCATGGTACATCTGAATATATGTGTGGAAAATGGGTGCATGAACTGTATAATGGTAGCACCTTGTTTGCTATAGGCTCACAAATCCTAAATGACAGTAATAGATATCAGTTGCTATGTTAACCTGAGTAAAATTTTATTTCATTTCAGGAGAAGTTATTCATACATTTTGGAACATTTCCAAGCCACTTTACTGGTTAATTTTTGTGATGTGATGCACTGTGACTTCTTCTCATACAGTGTCAGGAATCTCACAGCAACTATGCCCAGAGAAACCTGTTAGCCACTTTGAACCTCTTTCCATTCACCACCCCAAGTTACCCATATTCTTTTCTATTCTGCTCCAACCCATTTCCACAACATAATCTTTGTCAACTCCATGGCCTTTAGATCTAAAACCCCCTTATCTTTTCCTGAACCAAGCATAAAAACCAATAAGCTACTTTCTGTATAATCACTTTATTCATATTTATTCTTCTATAACTTCATTATTTGTACCCTTTCTGCTTTCAAGCATTTACATTGAATTAACAGATGCCTAATATTTTCTATGCCTTCCTTACACAACTTGCAGACTAAATCACTCATATTTTTCCATTTATGTGTATATTCTCTTGTTGCTAAAGATCCTGTTCAAGCCTTAAACAGTGAACTACTTTCCTTGCTATTATCATAAATTAACTTGCACCCAATATTCTGTTTACTTCTATAAATATTTAAACTCTTTTTACTCTCCATATTAGCTTTCCATCTCTCCAACACCCTATTCTTTATTAATGAATCTGTTCTTCTATCACATTCCTTACCACTATAACACTCAACAATTCTCCTAATACAATCACCCCACCTTTTGTATAAGTATACTGACATAAATCATTTATCTAAATCTTCTGCATAATGCATTATCTTTTGCACCCATCTTGTTGCCTGCCCTTTATTCATAACCCTATTAAATACTATTTTGGCTATTCTTTTATTATCCATAAACTGCAACCTACTAAACATTTTCATTTTACTTTTTGCATCTCTCATATAAAAACTTGACCATCCCATTTTCCCTTGAATTGCCTCCTTTGCCGTCCACACTTCTGCATCTACTGCATATCTTCCTACTTCTCTTTGTACTTTTTCTAAGTAATCTAATACCCCTTTACTAACATGTAATGCATCATTACCATATGTTAACCCTGCTACTGCCACTCCCTTCCATATGGTTCTAGCTACATTATATTTATTATAGAACACTGTTAATTTCTTTATCAATCCCTTTCTTTTCTTTGCTTCATTTATCAATTTTTTCTCCTATTCATCCAAGCAATTTCTCTAATTATTAAGACATATAATATATGAAGATTATTGGTTATCATTACAATAGAATCTTACATTATTTTTATTATTTTTCAATTTAGTTTTATATTTTTATGCTACAAATGCATGATTATTCACTGAAATTTATCATGGAAATCTGTTAAACCTGATTTTGGTCAAATGTTTGTTGGAGAAGCTTATGTATCTATAAAAATTAATAGTACGGTATATATATAACTAAATAAGAGTAACCCCAAAGATTTACACAAAATAAACTAAAGATTTGTACAATCTATAAGATGGCTGCCCTGCATTCACCTGGGGACCTACAGGAAGTGGATAACTTTGGGATATGAGTTTTTTCTCTGAAGTTCTTTAGCTCTTTATAAATCACAGAGTCAAAACTCTTCATACAGTAATGCCATTCAGCGCAAGCCAGAGTAATCAATGGATGCAAGAAAGTTTGTACATAAAATCCCTATCTAATGCCTACTCATCCAATATCCCCAAACCAGTTTCTGGCTTTTGGCCTTCATCAGTGAGGAGCCTTGGATCTGAGAGCACTGCACCTAGACCTTAGGATCAAGTAGACACTAAATAGGAATTTTATGCATAAACCTTCCTGCATTCATTTGATTACTCTGGTTTGCACTGAGTGTCATTACTGTATGGTGAATTTTGCCTCTGAGAAAATAGCTTGTGTAAGCATAAAGAATGTGATGTTTAATGGTTCTTCTTTCTAAATCCTTAGTAAAGAGTTTATTTACACTCTTCCAAGAGTATGGAGTAACTAATTAACCAATGGGTTCTAAGAATAATAATTAATATAGATTATTTTTGGAAAAACAATCTCAATTAATCTTTTAATTACTAATCTCTTTGCAAACTGATATTAATAAAATCCTATAATTACTCTATTTACCAATATGTCTAAATATGTTAAAACACAGCCAATGGTAAAGCTAAATACAGATTGTAACATAAATTGGCTGAATGCTTTCGAAAAGTTTTATCGTCTCATAATCATAGCAAGTGGGTTATGTGAGCATGATAGAAAATGTATGCGACAAATATTTAAATATATGCAAAGTGAATTAGAAAGTCCACTTTTTGGAGAGAGAGAGAGAGAGAGAAAAGCATGTTTCCTTCTGGTTTATGGTGTAGGTGTTCTTAGCTATAAACCATGCTTATTTAAAGCTTTAGTATACAAACCCTTAGCAATAAACATACAACATATATTCGTTTTAAAATAATTCTCTCTACAGTCTGATTGCAATACGTTGCTCCCATAGCACTCATTTTAACTCAAACAAATTAATAAAATTGATTGCAAAATCTGGAATGGACTTCAAAAAAGATATTCTAAAATATCATTATATTCCTAATGTCAAGCGAGGATTGATTTACTTTAGCGCCATCTTGCGTTAAACATTTTATGAACTCCGCACATTAAAAAATATTTACTTTGATTACTCAATTCTTCTAACATCTGTTTAATTCACGTTAAACTTAAATTATCTGTTTGTTTTAAAAAGTCAGTGTTTATGCATAAAAATAATTCATTTAATTAAACAGATATCAACTTTTCATTTCGGTCAAACTAAAAATAATAATATGTAATTTTAAATAATCTTTACTTTAAAAAGTAAAATCTCATCTATTTGCATGTGCTTGTCTATTCACACCAAGGTCACCATAATGTGAAAGGTTATACTTGTCTCATTCTTTCTGACACTCGTTACTATACTACATGGAGAAAAATATACTATGTGATCAGGGCTTTACAAATCTGAAATGCAAAGTTAAAAAATAATGAAACTCCAAACACTTCCTTGCTAAGATTTTACTTCAGGAATACCGATATAATGAAACTTAGCACGATTATATGAAATATGTCAGCATAAGGATTGTAATTATACAGACATATTTCTTACTGTTCTCTTTAAATTTAATTAATATGGCCATAAAGAATGAAACGATAATGAAATACGAAGCAATTTTTACAAAGATTCTTACAGCAACTCAAACATTGGCCAATAAAACTATGTCCACATATTCAATTAAATAATCAGATGAAAAGCAAATTTTAGTCATGGGAACTTCAAATATCAATGCAAGAAGCTAATATAGGATTTCTATTAGGTAAAAAGTATGAGATTTATTAATATGATAAAAATAAATGAAAGACTTTATCGCTTGGGAATTAGTTAAAACAGGCAAAACTCTCCATACAGTAGTGCCACTCAGTGCAAACCAGAGTTATCAATGGATGCCAGAAGGCTTGTGCATAAATGTGCAGTGCTCTCAGATTTAAGGCTCCTCACTGATGAAATCCACAAGCTAAAATCTAGTCTGGGGATATTGGATGTGTAGGCACTAGATAGGGATTTTATGCACAAGCCTTCTGGCATCCGTTGATTATTCTGGCTTGCACTGAGTGACACTACTGTATGAAGATTTTTGCCTGTTTTAATAACAGTTATGAGCAAGCATAAGAAATAGTGATCATGTAATGTTTTGGGAATTAGTTCATAGATGTTTAAGGACCAGAGCTGGAATTGATTTGAGGATTTTATGACTCAGTGTCTGTCAATCCACTGTTACTTTAAACCATACAGGCATTGATCCTGTTAATACAATAATGATGGCAACTATATTTAAAGGAAATTCTTATAATACCAAAAGGATCTCTGTATATACTACTATATCAAATAGTACAATCAATAAAGTAGAAGGTTTATTGAGATCTGAAGTTAGCCTTGTAAATCCATGATTATAAATGAAGGAAATTGAAACAATAGATTGCAAGTGATAATGGAATATAAAAAAAGTTATGGCAAATGTAGCTTTTAGGAGAAAAATAAACACAGTTAAAGGCTTTTAAAATTTATAATGTGAAGATTTGTCTTTTGTGATTCCAACAGAAAATAGAGAACAAATGACAAAGAAGAAGATAGACTTAATGCCAAAAAATGGCTAATATCAGTACAGTAGATATGACTCATACTGAAAAATATATGTCAGTGTTTAAGGAGAAGATTAAAAATAGAAACAAAAAACACAATTTCAAGAGTAAACAAAAAATTGTCTAATAAGGCTTTAGGGGAAGCTAGTATTGAAGCTATAATAAAGAAAAGAAAATATGGAAAATTGGATTACCCAAAAAATACTGAAAACGGTACAGAAAAGAATATTGGTTTGTTTAAATATTTTGAATGTTAGCTAAGTAAAGATTTATTCTGCACATTAATTTTGTTAACTGTAGCTGAATGCATTTTCAGCTGATGAAGTCACATTCACCAGCTGAAAGCATGCTCAGCTATATTAATAAAATTAACATTCAGAATAAATCTTTACGTAGCTAACATTCAAAACATTTAAGCAAACCAATTACAAATAGGATAAGAAAAAGGATAATAAACTGAATATTACATTAGAAATGAATATTGGAAAGCAGAAGTGATGATCAGAAAACTTTCAAAATAGAAGCATGTAGCAAAATGCAATAAGGAGGCATAGAAAATAATTGGTTGGAAATATAAAATAGAGACATAGAAGGAATTTAAAATTAACATAAATTCAGAGCAGTGAACAAAATAATAAAAACCTATTAGAAAATGGCAGTCAAAATAGAGGACAGTCGAATAATGCTCACCAGGTAAAAACTAAATTTTAAATTTTCATTCAGAGTAATATTTTTAATTACATAGACTTCAACAGAAAAATATTGAAAAAAACTAGTAAGCGAGTTTACGAAATTGCATCATAAAATAATGGAGGTGATAACATCCTTAATGATCAAAGTCATGTGATTAGAGTGGCAAACACTGGAGCATCAGTTCATGAATTTGGGTTCTACTTTGTCACTTCCTGTGCTCAAATTGTTGATTTCCTGAGAAATAAATCATGTGATTATTCTTTAAGATGACATTTTATTGGAAAAACTAAAAGAACAGCGAAGAAGTGAAAGAATAGGCTGAAAATAAATAATTAGAAAAATAATATCAAATATGGTAAAGATAATTGTTTTCCAAAATCTGGTTAATATTACTTGGACAAAATCATTGCCAACGATAGCTTACACTTAGATAGAAGCAAAACTCTCCATACAGTAGCGCCACTCAATGCAAGCCAGAGTAATCCATGGATGCAGTGTGATGTTTAGTGATAATCTACACTAGAGAAAGCAAAACAAAAGGTAAATCTTCCATAAACTATCACATTAATTAACATTCTAGGCAAATTTTAATGAATATCTTAATTTAAATTTTAATTAGTTGGAATAGAGGATTAATGAGCCAATGAACAAAATGGATTTTAAAAAATCAGAAATGCCACACAATAAATTTTATAACTTTGCTTTATTGTAGAAAGATCCCAAAGAAAAGGAAAATATATATCTATGATTTATTGATTTTCAGAAAGCCTTTAACAGTTTTGTCCAAAAAGTGTTTTAATTAGCTGCCGAATCATATAAAGTAAATGATAAAAATAATTAATCTTCTAAAAACTATACTAATTTAAAATCAACTGTGAGAATGTATGAAAAAATTATGAATTTGAGATTGGTTTCATATTCCCATTATACAAATGAAAAGAGTAACAGATAATATCACAAATCAGTTCAAAAGAAGTGGCTAGAATAAAAATCAACAATTTAAAATATGCAGATGATATAGTAGCAACTGAAGAAGATGGAGAGCTCATTAAATTTAATAGTAAAGAAACTAAGTAGAGAAGCAAACTGATGTGGATCATCTATAAACATTAAGAAATAATCCAATTTGATGAAATTGAATTAGATAACATAAAATTTGGGATATCTTGGAAAGACTATCAGTAAATTACAAGACAAGTTAGATATAATTACAAGCCATGTTCAAATAAGTAAAAATAATAAACAGCAGTCTATAAATAAACTCCAGCAAAAAAGGAAAGAAAAAATAGAGAGAAAAAGGTACTCTAGAAATCAGCTTTGTGGTGATTATATGAATCAATTAGCGAACCACAAATATGTCAGCATATAGAACATGCTGGTATGTTTTTCTGTTTACTTGATATTTCCAATGTTGTCTTTTAGTTTTCTGAGCAGAAAACGTGTCTCTCCAATGTATTCTATTCTCTGCCATATCTTCTCAATGGAATTAATTGACTGTGCTTCTTTAGAATATCTTTGAGATAGTCCATATAATGTAAATGAAGTTTACCTCTGCCATGAAAACCATGCTCAAATTTATTAAACTATTAAATATGCATGAATTATGGTGAAATATTTACTGAAAAGCATCGTGCCATTTGAAAAAACATGGTACAAAAAGTTATTAAATTTTTTCGATGAAAAATTGTATAAAAATGTATATATATAA
The DNA here is from genome assembly GCA_028023455.1 of Epiperipatus broadwayi. Taxonomy (NCBI): domain Eukaryota; kingdom Metazoa; phylum Onychophora; class Udeonychophora; order Euonychophora; family Peripatidae; genus Epiperipatus; species Epiperipatus broadwayi. The sequence continues at coordinate 611,118 of JAQFVV010000361.1, forward strand.
ATGCTTTTATTCACCTAAATGCATTAAAAAGTAAAAAAATATGCATAAAAGTAAAAAAACATGCATAAAAGTAAAAAAATGCATAAAAGTAAAAAATGCATAAAAGTTAAAAAGTATGCGTAAAAGTAAAAAATATGCATAAATGTAAAAAAATATGCATAAAAGTAAAAAATATTAAAAAAAATTGGCTACAACTTCTCATCTCACTTATTGATAAACAAATGGATTTAAATGAAATTCTTTTTAATAATAAGCACACATATTGGGACACGTTTAAAATGATAAATCCTCAACTGATATGCCTTCCTAGTTATCTTGAAGTGACTAATATCAATCTTTTTAATAAAATGAGAAAATGGTATTTAATGCCTAAATATATTGATTTTATCATTAAAATAAATCTATCTTCACTTCCTACCAACGATTTCCTTGTTTCAAATAGAGGATTTAAAAGGATTGATTCCTTGTGTATTTTGTGTAAAAAAGATAGTAAAACATTTGATCATATTCTTGTTTCTTGCTCCGGGCTAAGAGAAGCAAAATATATAATTCAAAATTATTTCAATAATCACAATCCAGAACTCTTTGATATCATTCATAATATTAAAATGGGTAATTTCTGCAATATCAGAAGATGCATATTTATTAACCACGTAATATGGTTACTTAGATGTCATATAGTTATAACCAATTCTCCATTGGACTCACAACTTTTTATTAGAGATACATTTAATTCTATTCGAAAAAAAAGATAAGCTTCTTGCACCCAAAGAAATCTACCTATCCACATGGACTGGTTTTTAGTACAAGAAATTCAGGAAGTTATTAGTAAAAATGTAAATTTATATTAGATTTTTTTGGTTGTCTAGAGAAATTCATTTGTAACACTTTATATAAAATAAAGTCTATATTCTTAAAAAAAAAAAACAGAATGAAATTGTTAAAAAAAAAAAAAAAGTTCGAGCAAGTCACGTGATATGTACAACAAAATCCTTTTTTTTAAATAAATATTAAAGTAACTTTTTTTTTAAAAAAAAAAAAAGTAAAAAATATGTGCTAAAAATAAAAACATGGATACGCATGATTAGAAATAGTATTAGTTACTTTCTAACAATTTTTATAGGGTTTTTATTAAGCAAGGATTTCCATTTATCAATTTTAAGTTAATATTTTTCACTCATGCTTTTATTTTTGATCGCATAAAATCAGGAATCTTGTAAAAGTTGAACAAATTTATTTACTTTTTAATACTTTTTTTTAATTCATTTATATGAATAAAATATTTGTTTCAAACTTTTTTTTATACATTTTTTCTATTTTTAGATACTTCAGAAATTAGAAATAAATATGTAGTCATAATTTAATACCATTTGTTGACAGTGTCATAAACAGTACTGAATCCATATAAGATCAGAAATTACATTTTTCCTGTAATTTTCTTGCTAAAATTATTTGCAAACTAAGAAAAAGTATTGTCATCGTAATTGGTAATTCGTATGTACGCAAAGTTGATTGGAAAATGGGAATTGACAGAAAATTGAATTACTTCATCTCTTCAACAATTCTGAATGTCGTTATACAAGATTAGTGCATTTAACATTATTTAATCTGAACATTACAAATTATATATTACAAATGTATATCACTAAACTTTATAAGAATACCATATATGTCACTAAACATAATAAGTAATGTGTACATTGCTTAATTTCCACTACTTGTGACAAACTGGTTTTTTACATCTGTTGTGTTTGGTCTGAATTGCAGACTTAATTCAACAGTTATAAAAAATACGAACACTCAAAAGTTAATTAGCATAATTTATTACTAACATATATATTATACAATCAATAAATACAATATCACATATATAAACTTAGTTAACATTGGGTTGGTCATGCCTGAATGACTGGATTCACTTTCCAGCTGTATATAATGGTTTGCATCGTGAGTTTTAGCTGAGACTATTTCAGCTGTAATAGACAGCTGCCTCAAGTCGGCCCTAGTCTTTGTAGTTTCCAGTCCTATTGTGGACTTGCCTCACTACAGTAGACTTATAGTGTAATGACTATAATAGAATGTTCACTGTTAGCAGTGGTTCAAGTGAGGGCGTATGCAGTCGTTTAGGTTAGACTTCTAGCATCATAAAAGGCTGACAATTTATTACCAGATCCCCAATGTTAGTGGTGAGAATCATGGTCTATTGGTCAGTATTAACCATTGGCTGTATTTTACATATGTTTACCCATTGGTTAGTGGTAGTAAATGCACAATCCGATCAGATAAGGAAATAATCTGGGCTAGTTCATTTCTGATGGCAACTCTTAGAAATGTCTGTATAATTGTCTTCCTTGAGATTTGCAACGATGACATTTTAGATGTATTTTTATGTTGGATTATTTCCATCATTTAATAGTAAATATTGAATATCCTTAGAAAACATTTTAAGCTTTACTTAATTGTTTAAATTATATTTAAACTGATATTGAAACTGGCAAAACTCTCTATAGAGTAGTGCCACCTTATGCTAACCAGAGTAATCAATGAATTCCAGAAGGCTTGTGCATAAAATCCCTATCTAGTGCCTATTCATCCAATATCCCCAGACTAGTTTCTGGCTTGTGGCTTTCATTATTGAGGAGCTTTGGATCTGAGAGCATTCATCCAATATCCCCAGACTAGTTTCTAGCTTGTGGATTTCATCAGTGAGGACCCTTGGATCTAAGAGCACCATTGCTCTCAGATCCAAGGCTCCTCACTGATGAAAACCACAAGCTAGAAACTTGTCTGGGGATATTGGATGAGTAGGCACTAGATAGGGAATTTATGTACAAGCCTTCTGGCATCCATTGATTACTCTGGCTTGCACTGAGTGACACTATTGTATGGAGAGTTTTGTCTGTTTTAATACCAGTTATGAGCAAGCATAAGAAACAGTGATCATATGTTCAAACTGTTAATAATAGCACACAGTTTAAAATTTTTCTAAAGACATTCAATATTTAATGTTAGAGATGAAAATAGTTCAGCATAGAAATATATCTGATTAATTCCCTTTCCACTTTGCTGTATCATTATTATCTTTTTTTATACGACGTTGTTAGTCTCTGGCAGACACATTATCTTTTGAGATTTCGGCACACGTTTCTTATGGAAATAACTTCCCGTAAAAACGCATTTTTTTAGCTCTCTGGATCTAAATAATTATTGCTTTTGCTACTCTGTTTTTAAGAGAGGCTTTAATTAAAGATCCTGCGCATCACTATAATAGAGTATTACTTCCTGTATCACTTAAATGAGATCATTCATTTTAGCTTGGAAACAATCAAAGATTTTAAATCCCCAACTGGAAAATGATTACATTTTGGAAATAACTTATGTCTTGTGAGTATTGAGTCATTTGGATGATTCTTTATCTAAACATCTGCTTAAAGGAAATCTCCGTGTCTAGTTTAACAAAATGCGAGCCCTTTTTGCACTGGGGCTAACAATTCGTTGTCTTTCACTACAGGATATGCATTTTTACATAATTTTTTTTATTTATAGTTATTTTATAATCCACCCAAATGTATATTTAATATATAGGGTATATATGAGCACAGACCTTCACACGACCCACCACTCTATCTCATATCACTGATGCACTTGAACACGTATATGTCAAAAAGATAAATAATCACTAATATGCGTATTTCATGCCAAAAACAGCAATCATCAGTTGGTCTAGCTTATCATTTTCACACATACCTGCAATAAGTGCTCAAATATATATATATATGGAGATGATAATCTGGAACAACTGATGATTGCTGGTTTAACATGAAATACGTATATTGGTGATTATTTATCTTTTCTACGTATATGTGTTCAAGTGTATCAGTGATATGCGATAGAGTGGTGAGTCGTCTGAAAGTCTGTGCTCATATATACCCTATATATTACATATATTGATACAGGTATATAATAAACCTGTATTTCAGTTACTACAAGTGTATATTGTACTGTCTGATTTTTTATACAATAACAGGCACAGATTGCTTGAATCTTTCAATAGGGAATAATATATCTTTGCTAACTAATTGTCAAGTTTCCTCTCAACGTTTTATCTTTAACTGTATGAAAGTTTCATAATTTATATGTAATTGGTTTGCATTTTCAAATAGTACTTTAATTGGTGAGGTGTTCTGTTTTTCCCTGTCACTTTTTCTATGTAAAAAAAAATGCTTCATCATATTGAGATATTGTATTACTCATGATCTAATATGGGTTATGTTTTCTTTTTCTAATTTATAAATTTAAATCTGGCTTCTTGGAATTCCAATTTTTATCATTGTATTACTTTGTATAAATTTTTTATTTGGTAACAGACTTTCCTTGTTCCTGGTTCCTTTTTTGGCATTATTAATATTCCCAAACTGCTATTTATTTCCATTAATATATTGATTTTACATATATTCATAGATAGCATTTATTGACATGTCTGACTTTAGTGATTATTTCCTCTTCATTTTTTTCAGTATTCTACCCATTTTACTTTGACTATTACTAGTTATGGTTCTCTTTTTATCAATTCTGTTTTCTGGCAAACTATTAGCTTTTTGTACTAAATGATTTTCTTTTTCACATCTAGAATTGGACTCTTTTTTTGATATGTTTTCATTTTTATGTATTTGTTTTTGTTGTATTTAATGCTTTTCTGAAAATTTTTATATTTATTAACTCATGATAAACATTTCCTAATGGTGTCTACATCACCTACATCAATTAAAAAATTGTTGTTCCAATCTTACATCACCCCCTTCCCATAAGGATTGTTCAAGGATTTTTCCCTCCAAAATAGTTTCATAAATTGCATTTTGTTTTAGATATCACTTAAAGTAATATATCATATTCTTTTATACATTCTTCTTTAAAGTGTTTCTGATTTCAGAAATGCAGTCTAGCAAAATTATTTAGTTTTTCTATTGTCCTACAAAATAATCATGGTGCTATCTTTGATTTGTCATAGTTAATTTTGTTTAGTAGAAATATTCTTTTTACTCTCATCCTATATGGATGCTATTTGGTAAAATTATTGTCTTAAATGCTTATATCAATAATCTTTTTGGTCTTATTCTTATATATGTATGTGGGTGTATATGCCTTATTCAAATCGAATGACAAAAAGCTATTCTACACTAGTATGCTTGGTGAAAGTAATTTTTTTTAGTATTCTAGTATCTATTAAGCCCTAAGATCTAGATGCAGTGCTCTCAGATCCAAAGCTCCTCACTGACGAAGGCCACAAGCCAGAAACTAGTATGGAGATATTGGATGAGTAGGCATTAGATAGGGATTTTATGCACAAGCCTTCTGGCATCCATTGATTACTCTGTTTAGCACAGGTGGCAATACTGTATGGAGAGTTTTGCTCTGTTTATTCTAGTATCTCTTCTTTAATCTAAGCTGATAGTCTAAAAAAAGGTTAAAATAAATCAGTATGCTACTATCCATAATTGCATTGGTATGGTGTGTGTCATGAGTCAAACTCCATCATAGTAGAAATTTAATTCCAAAGTTAGTCAAACATATAGACAATTATGAGAGGCTAAGTTTCTAACAGTAAACCAGTTAAAAAAATATATAAATCATAAACTTTAAATATTCAAACAATATGCTAATCAATATATATATATATTTAAATTTAATATTTTTAATGGTTAATATAAATATATATCAATTAATAAATAGAATACCATTATATATATAATTAAATCCACAGTCAAGATGTACTGATGTGAAACAACCGATCAGATGCAGCTCTGCAGGCTGAATGAAAACCCTAGCATATCTGGCCTCCATATAATTAGTGATATCTTATTAAGAGCTTGTTTGAGCTATTGGTATGCTCTCTGTATTGCATTTTTGTAACTACAAGCTTATAAAAGTAATGTAACGTTATATATGACTTGCTTTATTAATTATTATAATTTTACCTTTAAGGCTTTGGCTATGCTGAGGCTATTAAAATATGATAGATCTGAATTTATTTCAGTCCCATATAGATACCTGGATTTAAAGACATTTTCATGTCCGAAAATTTCAGAGTTTCTACTTAAATATACATTTGAAATAAGTGCTGGGTTTTGAGTTTATATTTTAGATCTAGTGTCCGAATATTCTAGCTCTCCACTGATGTGAGCCATAAGCTCAAAACCAGTTGGTCTGGAGGTGAGAGTGTTCTGGGTAGAGATTTTAAATATTTTCTCATACCGCACTTATTAATTAAGAGCTTGTTTGAGCTATTGGTATGCTCTCTGTATTGCATTTTTGTAACTACAAGCTTATAAAAGTAATGTCACATTATATATAACTTGCTTTATTAATTATTAGTGATATCTTGGACAGGTTTGCTATTGTTTTTATTCAGCCTGCAGAACCATGTCTGATTCATTTCTGCACATCAATACATCTTGGCTGCGAATTTAACTTTGCATATATAATGGTGATTCCATTTTACTAATTAATTTATGCATATACATATATAAGGTATATGCAAATGAAATTATTTTACAACTAAATAATTATCCAAAAGTTTATACAAATAATATTAAAGAGCTATATGACTGAATTTTCTTTTTTTGCTTTGCATCCAGTGATAGATATTCTTTTGGTTTTATTTATTGTAAAGTCCTATAGCCCTTTCTGAAATATATTAGGCAATATATATACACACACTCACACCTTTTGTAAGTTTACTGAAGCAGCCAATTCCAAATAGACTTTCACAAACAATAATTAGTCGAAAATGTTTTTTTAGAATACATTCTATTGCTTTCTTTTAGTTAAAATTATTTCATCTTTACAAGGGAATTTTAGTAATTATTTCTTTTTATTTACAATTCTTAATCCTTTTCTACAAGAATAGTATATTTAGCATTATTTAATTTGAATGTGACAAATTATATACTACAAATATACATTACTAAAGTTATAGGCTTACCAGAGTATATATGAGAACAGAGTATATAATAACTAATGCAAGCATTGCTTTTACTCATAAAATCAGGTGTTATTAAAACATAATTAAAAGGTAATTTGCATTGATCTAAGATTGTGCAAGAGATGGATAAACTAGAGAAAGTTGATAAAGCATCATACATCTATGAATGCTAATGAATACTACATTTTCTTTGTACTGCTGGTATCTAATTATAAGTTCCTAATAGTAAAACATTTCTATATGATGTATCATCTTTCTTTGTACTGCTGATATCTAAGTACATATTCCTAAATGTAAAACTTTTTATATGGTTTATCATCAATCTATTTACTCAAACATGTAGAGCATATAATGTTAAAAAAATTGAGTTATATGTCACATGACCTAATTTAATTAGCTTGTATTACAAATGTTATATATAGAGCTCACAAATAAGTTCTTAACAAATTTTTCAGAATATTCTCAACCCCAGACTGCTTTCTGCTACTAGCTTCCTCAGTGAGGTGCTAGGATATTCAAACATTAGATTTATATTCTACAAAGCTTGTTAAGAGCTTATTTGTGAGCTCTATATATGGCATATAATATGTATGAAGTTGCTATGAACAAAACACACATACAAAATGTATAATGAGAAAACACAATGTGCCAAAATTTTTACTTTTTTCATTTTCATATACTTTATTATATATGTTTGTGCTGTGTATATATATGCATACAATCAAAATCTAGTTAATTAATTTTATTCTAAGACAAGCTTTGGAAATTGAGTTCCCATACATCCCAGTTTTCCGGGATTGTCTCGGTTTGGGGACTCAAATCACTTTGTCCTGATAAGAGGTTTCAGACTCATTGAATATTTCAGTTTATCAAAATTTAGTAAAAAAAAAAAATCTTGGAAATTTGCACTTTTTTGCTTATTTTGCTATTAATAATTAATTGTTAAACTAAATTTAATTACTGCAGTTAATATTATATTCATAAAATTTGCAGTAGCTAGATGTTTAGTGTTTTTTAAACTGCTGTTCATTGCATCCTCCTGTCCAGGAAAACCCCTATACATGTGTAGGCCATTTATAAAATAGAAAAATTATTTTTAATTTCTGATATTTGTCTAAGTTTCTACTTTGTAATTCAACTGTTACTAATTTTCTTCTTTTCTGAGCCAATGTTGTTACAATGGAAATTTATAATAAACATATGTTAATGACACCATCTTTTTATTTGAGCGTACAAATTTTGAATCTTTGTTTGCCTAAACTGCTATTTATTTTATGTAATGGATAGCCTAAGTTCAGAAAGGAGTAGGGTAAGTGTGAATGCCCTTATAGACCCGAAGAGGATCTTTAGCAACAAGGGAATATTTACATAAATGGAAAAATATGGGTGATTTAGTCTGCAAGTTGTGAAAGGAAGGGGCCTCTGTTAATTCAATGTAAATGCTTGAAAGCAGAAAGGGTACAAGTTGTGGAAGAATAAATATAAACAAAGTGATTATACAGTAAGTGGCTTATTTGTGTTTATGCTGGGTTTGGAAAAAGACGAAGATTTAGATATAAAGCCATGTAGTTGACAAAGATTATGTTGTGGAAATGGGACGGAGCACGATAGAGAAGAATATGGGAAAAATTAGAATGGGGATGGAAAGGGAAGTCAAAGTGGCTAACAAGTTTCTCTGGACATAGTTGCTGAGAGATTCCTGATTCCATATAAAAAGTCACAGTGCATCACATCACATCAGGATTTTTATCATGGCTGAAAATATTCTTAAAATTGGCCTTTTTAAACACCTTTTTAAAAAAATTTCCTTAGATCCTATCTGGGGTGGGAAGTGAACTTTACTTCTCCCCTTCCCTTTTTGTCTTAGTTATAATATTCAGAAATCTAGCTTACAACAAACAAAGCAATGAATATATATATTTTTCCAATATGATGTTTTCTTTTAGTGACTTTCTCTGAGATATGGGATAGATGCCTTACCGTTCACAAATATTTAAAATGAAATATTTCACATATATATAATCTTTGCCTTCATATTAATGTAAAAATAAAATATATAAATTGGAATTATTATTAATAATTATTTCACTTATATATATTAAATCCTGAATTACAATAAGTAAATGAAAACTACATAATTCTTGTAATAGTTAACATGATTTTAATCCAATTAATGTTCAACATATAATTTAAAAAAATACTAATTAAAATGAGAAATATTTTGAATTCCACAATTATAATAACAATAACAAATCTAAACAAAGGAATAACTTATGACTCAGGGATATTTTTAGAAATGACTATTAGTTACTGTATTAGTTATGCAAATAACAGACTATTATATTCATACTTCCAAAAGATTAGAATTAATTTTATATATGTTTTACATATTTTATGCCTTATTGTAAAAAGGAAAAAAATATGACATTTTATAAAAGTTACAAAATGCCTAGCGTGGTTTAGTACAGAATATCAGACTCTAGGAGATAAAAACTTGGGACCGATTCCAATCTGACACTTTCAGCGCTCAAACTTATGAAATAGCTAGCAATAAAGCTATTAAATTAATTATTTAGTGTAAAAAGTAAATATGTGTTAGAATTAGCCAAAGCAAAATACCAAATAACTAATATTTAATAAATAATATCAGTGCGATTGAATATTGCTACTTTCTAGTAAATAAAAATTATTTATTTCAAATCTGATGCGTCATATCTAATATGTATAGTAAGGGTAAACGCGAATTGATGTTTAAATGTTTTATTATATAGTACTTTATATTGGTAGCATACATAAAGGATAATACACAAACAATTATAAGTTCGTCCACAGCATATACATAAGTGCACATGATAGCAGCAAAACATAAGCGATTATTTCTAAACTGCTCACCTTTCCTTAATTAAGCTTTATCTGCAGGTGAAAAGACCAAGAGGCAGATCGTTTTCCTCTTTTTTTAAAAAGGAAAAAATTACTGGGGAAGATATGTTAATTCATTCATTGTTACCATTGATTTGTTTGTTTGTATATATATTATTATCCTATGATAGTCATTTTCTGGTTGCTGACTTCAAAGTGATGAGTTTATTTCCTTTACGGGTTATGGGTGAACAGGAATAGCTCACAACATTCCTTCTTCAGTAAATAAAGCAATAAGTTACTTATTATATCATATTCTAATAGGCACGATGGTAGTTTCTATTTATTTCCTGTTCTTTTTGTAGTAGATAGCTGTCCTCTTTCCTAGTGTTACGACTGGCTATTGTTTTTAATACTGTTGTTGGCAAAACTGGGCTGGTTTTTTGGTTATTTTCTGGTCGGGTTGCTGTTTCTCATTTATGGGATCTAACTGCACCACTGCATTGCTGCATACTTTTGATTGACTAAAACCTGTATGAAGTTAGGCCTCATGCTGTTCATAAAGTTTGCCTTCAAGGGGTTTTTACTATTAGTAGATGTTGGCTCTTTCGAAGCACAATCATGTCTGGATTCCAGTTTTGCCTCAGTACATACAATATAAAACTTTTGTACTATTTTTAAAATGAGCATAATTGGCTGCTTCATTTTCTTCGGTGATGGGTTAAGTTTGAGACTGGATTATTTGATTTTCAAGTTACAATTCATTAACATATCATCAGAAGTTCTGTAACTAATGGTAGATGAAGTTTTGTGCTAGATTGGCAGCATTCTATCTATGCATGTACTCCAATCATTTGCTGTTTCCTTCTGGAGATTTTTAAAAACTTTTTGTATCAAATGTTTACCTTCTTCATTGCTCTCTAGGTGGCATGGTGGTGTCAGTACATGACTGATTTCATTATTTGGACAGAAATCTTTGAATTTTCTGTATATAAAGGTTGTTACATTACTGGTAACAATGTTCAAAGAAAGAGTACGAGTTGCAAATGTTTTCCTCAAAGAGTCAATTATAATTGAAATGTTGAAATTTGATACAGTAAGTAGTTTCAATCATTTAGAATAGGCATCAATAGTGGTGAGATAAACAGGCAAAACTCTCCATACAGTAGTACCACTCAGTGCAACCCAGAGTAGTCAAAGGATGCTAGAAGGCTTGTGCATAAAATCCCTATCTAGTGCCTTGTGAATATTTGCTATCTTAATTTAAACTAAGCACTGATTATATATATGTGGGAGATGATGATTTGGACCAACTGGCTGGTTCAGCATGAAATACATATATTGGAAATCATTTATCTTTCTCACATGTATGTAGTCATTTGTATCAGTTGTATAAATTGGAGTGGCTGATTAAAGGTGGCTTGAAAGTCAGGGTTCAAGATCATTTGTCTTTTTCACATGTATGTGGTCATGTGTATCAGTTGTATAAGATGAGGTGGATTACTAAAAGTAGCTTGAAAGTCTGGGTTCAAATCTCCTGTAATTATATCTACTTATATTCTGCCTATCCCTCTTTTCTGTATTTAAATGGGCTTAAGGTCCTACATATGGGTGGTTAGAATGACTTACAGTCAACATGGTATGATAATGGAATTGGGGATTTGAACAGACCATCATCAGATTTTCAATGATATGAATGGCTGAAGAGTTGGAGAATGGAGAGGATTGAAGCCTGTCCATTAAAGTTTGAAGATTTGCAATGTTAATATAAACAAAGTCCTGATTATATATATATATATATGGAAGATGTTGATCTGGATAAACTGCTGAGTGCTGGTTCAGCACAAAATATGTATGTTGAAGATCATTTATCTTTTTCAGATATATACGATCATGCGCATTGATTGTATAAGATGGAGTGGATGACTAAAGAGAGTTTGAAAGTCTGGGTTCAAATCCTCTGTAATTACATCTTACTCAAGGTATATATATATAATATACTTGTAATTAAATACAATTTAATATTAAAATAAAATATGTTAATGTGTTTGAAAATGAAAGTTTTTAATAAATGTGTTTTACTAGTTCTTACTTATGGATCTGTAACTTGAACACTTAATAGAAGAGCAATACAGAGATTTTAGACCACCCAAAGAAGTATGTAGAGATGCACATTAGGAGTAAGTAGATGAGATTGAAAATGTAGTACATGGGTAAGAGAACAAACAAGTATTATTGACATTTTGAAAGGATTAATAGACTAAAGTGGAGTTGAGTTGGACATATTTCTAAAAGAGATGATAATAGATAGTCAATTGAAATATTAAACTAGATTCCAAGAGATTATAAAAGACCAAGAAAGAGACCACATGTGAAATGGATGGATGAAATAAGAAAGTGTGCAGGCGTGATGTGGAGAAGTGAGGCTAGCGGTCAGAGAATATGGAGGTGAACATGGAGAGATTTTTATCCCATAATGGATTGATAATGATTTATGATGATGATGACGGTCTTTGATTAATTAAAATAATAATAAGTGTTAATTTGTTTTGCTTTCCCCCTCTTTTTACCTATAATATATGTACCAAAATTTTAATAACATTTAGTGGATTAACCCTTTTTATTTGCTTTTCTTTGTGGTAAGATTTCTACTAGATTTTAAATTTATATAATGTTAAAGAATAAGGGTCAAAATTGGTTTAAGCTTTATATAAATAAAGATCAGTGTCATGAAATAAATAATAGTGAAAGATAGATCAATTCATTTTCTAACTCTATTTAAAACAAACCAGTGGAGATTTAAATTACCATAAGTTCAATGAAACTTTAAGAAAAATGCAAAGTCAATTCAATGTAAAGGGCCATAATTCCATATATCCATCCATGGAATTACAGAGCGACCACAAATAAAAATTGATATGACTGCCTGCTTATCCAGTACCAAATGTCAAACAAGTCCCCAGATCAGTTCAGAGGTCTTTGTACTTTCCCAAATTAAATCGCAAGGCTTTGTTTCATTAGATACCTGTAAATAAAGAGGTATCAAAAATTTTAACAATCACAAGCCACAAGAGTTTATTTAAATACAATCATCTCTTTGGGATTAATATTGCTTCAGATGTTTTCTAGTTAAAGATACATACTTTGCTTAAAGGAATAAATGGGTAATTCCTTGTTTCGATAATATTCTAATTACACAAACTCAAATTGGCTAGAGCATATGACAATCCCAAGGGATTTGATATAACATATATCTGGAATATAGGAAAATTAAACTTTTTATCAAGTTATGTTTGATAAAAGGAAGACTTCAATGCTTGATAAAATAAGAACAGTTAAAAATGTTATTGTATAGGAACTTCAGACTTTGCTAGAGTTAATTAATTATTTCAATTTTTTTTTTTTTAATGAAAAGCACATGTAGCACATCTGTTGTATAGTCTACTTAAGAAAACCAGATGTGGGAATGGTTATCACTGTAGGAAAATGCTTTTAGCAAAATTAAGGCTGTATTAATATCAGATAAATTACTTATGCACTTTGATAGATGTTTGGATGTTATATTGATGGCATGCATCAGATTTTAGAGTCATGATACTTGATGTTATTATCAATGAGGAAAGACCTATAGTTTATGACTTCTGAGTGTTATTAAGAATAAAGAAAAATTACAGTTAGTTTGATAAGGAAGCCCCAGCTATAGGTTTTGGAATATGATCATTTATTTCCAATTGTAACTGATCATAAACCAATGGTAAGGATATTTTCAAACCTAAACCCATCTCAGATCATCTTAGTCAATGTATGTTATATTGACTGAATTTCCAATCTGCTTATGACTATGATTAGGGTTATAGAAAAGGAAAATTAATATAACATGATGTACTATGTGATTAATCCCAGATAAAGTGGAGCTATATTTGCAGTCATGGAAGTAAAATTAATATTGGAACTCGTAGAAGAGTGGGCAAGAAATGATCCAAGTTACCAAGAATTAATAAATTGCATTAGTAAAGATTAGCCTATTAAACATACTAAAAACTATACTTTATCTTTGCGCAACATACAGGAAAAAATTTTAATGTGCAAGAGGTACATATTAAATGAAGACAATGATAATATCTTCCTAAAAACATGACATAATATTAGAACAACAACTTCAAAAAAATATTATTAAAGTGTAGTGCATGTTAAGATATTAATTTTTGGTCACCAGACCATGAATATATAAAATTTTTGAAAAAGCCACAAAGAGTATATGCATAAATCCAATACACAATTGTCCAAGGAAGAATATGACTTTTGGCCTAAAATTATAAAGATATAATACCACGTTCATGTTGCCATGCTGACCATATGAGTCACAGCTTTTTGTTTACCCTTGGTTGCTTATTCTCATTGGACAGAATATTTCATGGTCCAAAGTATGAGTTCAGAGGAAGTTATTGGTATACTCAGAAATATTTTTAGCATATGGCTACCTAGAGATATTTATCACTGACAACGGTTCTGGATTTACTTCAACTATGTTTAAAGAATTTTTGAAAGAGTGAGATTTTAAGCATATGTGCTTAGTAAACAAAACCATCTAGAGTCCAACAAATTAATGGAAAATGCCATCAATCATCTAGAACAAACTTTGAGAAAAGGATCACCTGCTAAAATAAAAGATAAAGTTTTCAATGCATTGTTAAATCAGCATTTGATCCATAAGTGGTAATTGGAAAATTATCAACTGAACTACAATTAGGCATTAAATGAAGATCAAAATTAACTCTATTAGCAGAGTTCAAAATTATAATAAGTTCAAAGTCAGAGATAAGATATAGATTAGAGATAATTTACATAAATTGTGGATGAAAGATTTAAAAAGGTACTATTTAAAAATGTACTATGAAAAACAAATTGTCATGGTGTAATACAAGATGACATATTAACCATCTACATCTCCGAAGTTCTGGAAGATATGAGGAAAGTAATTCCTGCCATAGTAGCGAAAGTCATATTATTACAGAAAAAGCAGATGAATCAAAAATTGTATCACAGGATGTAAAATTAGAAATTGTAAAAAATATTAATGTGACAGAAAACAATAATATAATGCCAGAAATGTTACGAACAATTCCCTTTAAAAATGTATCTGCATGAAAATCTAAGCAGAAAGCCTCCAACCAGAAGGACAAAGAAATCTATTAAGTATATAAAATATTAATTTATCCAAACCGCTTCAAACACTTTTTAGAAAAACTCTTTATTTATACATATACATACACCTATGTTTCGACTGACCTGCAGTCTTCTTCAGAGCAAATTTATTTTGATCTTTTTTTTTTTAGAAGATCAAAATAAACTTGCTCTGAAGAAGACTGCAGGTCAGTCAAAATGTAGGTGTATGTATATGTACAAATAAAGAGTTTTGCTAAAAAGTGTTTGAAGCAGTTTGGATAAATTGTATTTTATAGGATATTATGGCAAAAATAAAGAAAAGTGTGATTTTGGTAATATATAAAATATTATTTTTGTTAAGGCAAATCATAAATCAATTCTATTAAGAGTTGTTGTCTGATTATATCATGAGACATATCATCACAGAATCTGATTGATGAGAATTTTCTCTATAAAATCCACACATTCTCAATATTTAGCAAATTCTCAAGGAGCTATATTATTTTTTCCATTTTATTTGTCTCCTATTTTTTAAATTTAAATGAGTGATGTGGCAGGATGGACAAAAAGTAAAATATTCATTCAACATTCTTATTATTTCCTCATAAGGTATATTATGCATAAAGCAGACTTACGTAGTTTATTCTCTATTTTAATAACAGTTCTTTCTGAAAAGCATAAGAATGCTATTAATATTACTTATTATCCTCAATTGCATTTAACAGAAAATTCTCTATTTGCATTATATATAGATCAATAGTTTTGCTTAAGTTGAGTTTGGCAAGACAAAGTTGCTCCAGGGATATCATTGTGTTTTTTCTCTCAGTTTCCCAGTTTATGTCCAGCTGTTATTCTGTGCTATTTTTTTTTAGTTAGATAGTTTGCTCATTTATTGGCTATACAATTCAAATTTCATCTGCAACTGCTAATTTAAGTTATTCAATATTTGAAATTTCATCTATGGCAACCAATTTTGTTATGTCCTTAATTCCAATTTCAATAATTATTTTAGAAGTTAAACTAACAAATAATAATTTAAAGGCAGGATATAATAACTAGTATCAGAAGGTCCTATATATATATGTTGATATGAAGATTTTCACGAGTTGCATATACAAGACATATTTTGCAGGTTCATCCATGTTAAAATATTTTAAATATTGATATACCGACGTTTCGACTTGATCACACAAGTCATCTACTGGGTGATGAAAGGTAGAAAGATGGTTGTATAGGCGCTACAATCACTGATTTGATATATATATAATCTACTTTAATATAATTAACATCACATCATCATTTTCAAGCATTATTGATCCATTGCAGGATAAACATCTTCTCTGATTCACTTATTTCATCTATCCATCTCACATGTGGTCTCTTTCTAAATCTTTTACAATCTCTTGGAATCCACTTTAAGATTTCAACTGTCCATTTATTTTTCATGTCTTCTAACAATATATCCAGCCCATCTCCAATCTTAATTATTTCAATGATGTCAGTAACACCTATGTTCTCTCATCCATGTATTTCATATTCCATCTCTTCCTGTTACTCCTAACACAATCTCTTTACTCAAATACCTTTAATTAGATATAGATTAATATTCTATTTTAATATTATCTTTAAAGTCAATATAGCTCTTGAGGCCTATTAAAATCATAATGTCACATGATTACCATTTCTTGTGATTACGCAAGTGGTTAAAACGATAGAAACTCTCTCAATACAGTAATGTGCCCAGTGCAATGTTTACACATCAAAATTCTTATCTAGTGCCTACTTATCCAATATCTCCAAACTAAAGTCACAAGTTAAAAACTAATCTGGGGATATTAGATGAATAGGAACTAGATAGATATTTTGATGCTCAAACTTTCTATCATCCATTGAATACCATGGCTTGCACTGGGTGGCTTTACTGTATGAAGAGAATTGCTACTGAAATCTGTTCAATCCTTTAATAGAATTTTTAACCAAAAATGGGTTGATTACTTGGGAGATATTTCTCAATGATTTCTTCTGCTTCTTGCCAGCATTTGCTACGCAATTCTCTATTCTATTTCTCTTGAAAAAAACTATTTCCTACTAACCGTTTATATATCTGTTCACTTATAAATAATATTGGACAATCTTTAGTGTAATGTATGACTAATAAAAATTATAAATTTTTGTTTAGTTATAAACAATGAGGATTGACAATTCCTCAACAAGCTTTGTGATAAATGCTTAACCAGAGCCAACACTTAAAATATCTCTGTCAGGACCCCCCCCCCAATCCCTAACCATGGTTTTGTGTTTTGGCATTCCTCAGAGAGGTGCCAGGGTAGGTTCAGACACTAGATCTAAAAATATCAACCCAAAGCTATTTGAGTTGGATAGCTGGGTTTGAAGACATGTAAATGTCTGAAAATTTCAGATTTTCCACTCAATAGATAACTTTTAGATAAGTGTTTGGCTTTGGGTTGGTATTTTTAGATCTAGTGCCTGAACCTACCCTGGCATCTGTCTGAGGAGTGCCAAAGCACGAAACCATGGTCAGGAGTTGGGGGGGTTCCTGACAGAGATATTTTAAGTGCTGGCTCTGGCTAAGCATTTATCACCAAGCTTGTTGAGGAATTGGCAATCCTCATTGTTTTGAACTTACAAGCTTGAGAGATAGGGTCATGTGATCTATGACTCTTATTTTGACTATTTATCTGTTTAGTTATTTTGACTTTTCTGGAGTAGGTGAATGTAAAACATCTTATGATGATTAACAGATTTAGTTTCACTTAATGGTATTTTAATTAATAATCTATAAAGTTTGCTAGAGTTTATAATAATTAAATTTATTTTGATATCTGAAATCTTTTTGATCTCAATTCACTGATTTTTACTTTTGTAAAACTCATTTTTATCTTGCTTTAGTCATTCTCACATTTTATTTTGTTTTTAATTGTACATAAGTATTTAGAAGATCAATTTAAACTTTGCTTTTAAATTATGTCTAATTAACTCCAAGTTTTATTTTTAATTTTGCTTTTTAATCATATCAAAAGTTTAATCCTTTTTTTTTTTTTGGCTCCTAAATAGTTTATTTGCTAAAAAGTGCGCGGAGATTTATAATATTTAAAGTAATAACGCATTATCGGAGTTCGACTTCCGATCTAATGATTTTTTTTATTTAACACTGATAATAATCAACAATTCATACAAAAAAATAAAGATTATTATTGTGTCAATGAAAGAGAGAGAAAAATGTCGAATTACTTATAGTATTTTCTTTGGCAGAAAGAGATGGATATTAATGAATAAAATGGAAAGTATATATATCCAATAACGTATATATATCCTATACAATATTAATATTCGTTTATAAATTCCTTTGAAAAACATAGAAAGCAGCAGTCGGCCTGAGGTAGATCTCGTGGTGTAGCGGTTATCACGTCTGCTTTACACGCAGAAGGTCCCCAGTTCGATCCTGGGCGAGGTCAGGTACCTCCTATTTCTTTCGCTATTTTTTTAAAAAAATTAATTCTTTATTAAGAAAAATAAGATAAAAATGTATATATTAAATTGTAATTCCCGTTACCGCATTTGCGGAGATATTGAAAGAAGAAATTACTTTTCCAATTGACACTGCTTTATGACTCCTTTTGAGCATTATATTTATCTTATGTTTACTCAGTACATTGTTAATTGGGGTTTTTTTTTTCTGTAAATGAAAGATGGCAGCATTTGTTAATAAAAAACAAGATTGTTAACTTCTTTTTTTTTCAACAAAACTCAAGCCTCTTGGAAACAAAAACGTTTGCTGTACTTCAAATCGAGGTTTTAAAAATGGCGTCTTCCTACAAAAGTTTTTTAAGACTTTGTGAAAAATGGCCATTGGATAAATCAAAACAAGGCCGTGATTTAGGAGAATTTATCCGAGAACGAGTAGCTAAAGTTTTTAAGCATGGAGAAATGACTAAAGTTGATGAAGCCGAATGTAAAAGAATTTATGAAAGTTTAAATCGGATAGCTGATAATTACTACTACAATAAATATCAAAGGGATGTTAAAAGACTTTCCGATACTTCCATGGGTCTAACTCGTGATCAGTGTAAAGTAATTGTTTCTACAGAAGGTCTAAAAGAACTAGAGAAAGCTAACGTACCATTTTGGAGAACACTTTTTAAACGAAATTAGTTTAGTGTGTATAATATCTTTTTATCTAAGATTTAGTGTAAAACAATTATGTTGTAGACTTTTGATTTTCAAAAGATAAATATTTTTATTTATTATATTAAACGTAAATTAGTCCTCATGTCAACTAAGACCCATTGATTCACTGCATTTCATTCTACATAAATATATATGTAGAGATATTGTCAGTGTTACTTGATAAAACAATCAATTTGTGTCACCGATATACATATGTTAAGTTCTTTGCCAGATAATAAATGAACTACATCAAATATTTTTATAGTAGTTTAATTAAAATGATAAATAAGTCGACAGATTTATTTTAAGCTTTACAAAAGTTGGTTATTTTTTTAATTAATAGATATTTGTAGTATACTATAATCAGCCAAAATGTATCGATATAATTTTGTTTTATGTCTTTTAGATGTAGGGCATTTAGAATAATACTTTATTTTTAAAAACAGCAATTGTTTGTAACAACTATACTAATTTATTGCGGCAGTTAAATAAATCAACCTTTCATTAATTAGCGCCATCTTAAAATAAATGTAGCTCTCATAGCATTGAGATTTATTCTATTGGAACACTCATTACATTAGGTTCTATGTTTTTAAAAATTGAGGGATGGTCAAACTACAGGGTTCGTAAATGATGTTGATGTCAACTTCAATTTAATATAGCTGATGAGTGATAATTTTTTTAAAATTATCTCTAAAAATTTTGGTTATTAATAAACAGTTTATATACAAATCTAGGAATTTCTATTTTTGATAACAAACAGATTAATATTTTTTATTAATATTATATTTTTTTATATTATCATTTAATTTCAAACTTTATTCCTTTATCTTCATAAATTGTGTATATGATTTTATATGTTGTCCTTGCAATGTTCATACGGAAAGAACGTAGATGTCACTAATGCTATATTGTACAATATTATTGGCTAACAGGTTTTTCTGGGCATATTGGCAAAGAAATTCCTGACTTTGATAAAGGAATAGCCATATCACATCACATTACTTTGGTTAATATTACCCAAATTGCAATTGAGCTAACAAAAAATAAGAGTAATCATTTAATAGAAATTGAAGGACAGTTTTGATAATTGAGGGAACTACTGGACCACTACTGAAAATACTAAATGATAAATGGAACAAGTAGTCAAAATATGCTTTTTTATTGTTATTGTTTACAGATGAAAATTCTTTAACTAATATATTTTACGTAAACAAAATTAAATGAAAATAAAATTTGCATTTTTTTCAGAAATGATACTATAATTGACAGACTCTAAAAAATTTAGAAATTTAATTAAATAAACAAGAAGAACAAAAATACAAATTAGTTGTAAATGAGATATTTATTTTATATAGCACGATGTTTTTGAATTGTAATAAACTAATAATCAACTTTTTAAGCTAATGCACATGCGCTTTGTGGATCTTAACAATAAATGAATACTCTCATTTTCCAATACAAGATAAAGTCTTTGTGAAAGAATAGAATGAATCCACCTATTCTTTCAACCCAAACGTTTAAGTATGGGCAAATCTTAAGTACTGGAAATGAGAGCGTGAAGATATTAGACAATCACTTTAAATTACTTTTACTATGTCTGAATGAATGACGCTATATAAAATAAATATCTCATTTACGTATGTTTAATTTCATTTAAGAATGATGTATCGTAAATTCTAGTAAATTTCGCAGGCATCAGTCATTCAGACATAGTAAAAGTAATTTAAAGTGATTGTCTAATATCTTCACGCTCTCATTTCCAGTACTTAAGATTTGCTTATACTTAAATGTTTGGATTGAAAGAATAGGTGGATTCATTCTATTCTTTCAGAAAGACTTTATCTTGTATTGGAAAATGAGGGTATTCATTTATTGTTAAGATCCATAAAGCGCATGTGCATTAGCTTAAAAAGCTGATTATTAGTTTATTACAAATTAGTTGTGCAAATATGAATTTGCTTGTATAAATTAACCTTTTTTAAAAAATAATGATTACAAATAAACAATAAGGGAAATAAATACGAATTTAGTTATATAAAGTAATTAAATAAATGAGAAGGAACAAATATGAAATTAGTTGTATAGTTTTTTTTTTAAAAAAAAAAAAAAGTTTGTGGCAGAATGAAATCCTAAGGAATTGGAAGAGTAGTATTTTTTTGGATTTTTTCACCACCTTTTTGATTGAACTAGATTTTGTTGATTCATAGAAGTAGTCTTTTTTTTTTTTTTTAGTAAAACTGTCTGCAGTATTATTTTGAGCAAGCACAAAGTGATTATTTTAACTTCATTTGTATGCAAAAAAAAGTCAACTAATTCCTAATACCAATTTTTTTTTTAGGTTCCTTTATATATGAGCAAACTCACTTTGTTGCTTTAAACTCCACCTCCAATGTAGTATAGTTTTGATTGAAACACACAAACATAATGCTATTTTGGTCAAGAAAGAAATTGATTATTTTCTTTGGTTTTATTTCTTCCTTTCGCTGCAATTTTCAATATTTGTCATTTGTATGATTATATGAAAAATCGAGAAGTTTGACCTCGATGACTGTGTCATGATTTCAACTTCTTACTGTAAATTTGTATTTTTTAATCTTCTTGTATATTTGTAACCTTTATTTTTTTAAAAGATTTAATTTGTCCAAGTAAATTCGAATTTGCACAACTAATTTATATTTTTATTCTTTATGTTTGTTTATTTAATTAGATTCTAAATTTTTTAACCATCTACCAATTGTAGTATCATATTTTTATTTTATTTTGTTTATATTATACGCATCACTTTTCTTTATTTTCATTTGTAAAAAAAAATAATACTATTACTTGTTCAATTTATGGTTGATATGTGATGTGATGCAGTATGGCTTCTTTCTCAGAGTCGGGAATCTCTCAGCTACTATGCCCGGAGAAACCTGTTGGCCACTTTCTCTTTCCATTCCCCATCCTAAGTTTTTCCCATATTCTTCGTTATCCTGCTCCATTCCATTTTCACAACATTATCTTGTCAATTCTCTGACCTTTATATCTAAATCTTCCTTATCTTTTTCCAAATCCAGCATAAAAACAAGAACCCACATTCTGTATAATCACTTTGTATTTATTTTCCCACAACTTCATTATTTGTGCCCTTTCTGCTTGTAAGCATTTACATTCAATTACCAGATGCCTAATATTTTCTACGCCTTCCTTACATAACTTGCAGACTAAATCACCCATATTTTTCATTTACGTGTATATTTTCTTGTTGCTAAAGATCCCATTCAAGCCTTAAACAGTAAACTACTTTCCTTGCTATTATCATAAATTAACTTGCACCCAATATTCCGTTTACTTCTATATATATTTAAACTCTTTTTACTCCCATCTCTCCAACTCCCTATTCTTTATTAATGCATCTATTCTTCTATTCCATTCCTTATCAATATATCATTCAACAATTCTAACACAATCATCCCATCTTTTGTACAAATATTCTTTATCCAAATCTTCTGCATACCGCATTACCTTTGTCACCCCCTTTATTGTTAACCCAATTAAATACTATTTTGGCTATTCTTTTATTATCCATAAACTGCAATCTACCGAATATTTTAATTTTGCTTTTTGCATCTCGCATATAAAAACTTGACTATCCCATTTCTCGTTTAATTGTCTCTTTTGCCATCCACACATCTGCATCTAATGCACGTCTTATTCTCTTTGTACTTTTTTTAAGTAATCTAATACCTCTTTACTAACACATAATGCATTGTTACCATATGTTAACCCTGTTATTGCCACTCTCTTCCATACAATTCTAGCTACATCATATTTATTATATGAAAACACTGTTAATTTCTTTGTCAATCCCTTTCTTTTCTTTGCTTCATTTATCAATTTTTTGTCCCCACCCAAGCAATTTCTCTGATTACTTAAGACAATTCCCAAATAGTTATATCTATTAACCACACTTTATATTCCCCAATAAAAATTCTTTGTCTTCTCTTTCCCCAGTATTAATCATCATTACTTTTGATTTTTCTTCATTAAATTTAATCCCCATCTTTTTAACCCCCTTGCACATGTCCTTAGCATAACTTCCATATCTTCCCTTCTTTCTGTACACAAAAAGACATCATCCACAAATAAAAGGCCCGGCAATGTGTATTGTCCCTTGCCACTTATTAATGGTATCTCTATCCCTCTTCCTAGTCTTTCTGTTGCTCTCTCCATTTCTCTCAAATACAACAAAAACATAATAGGTGACGTAGGGCATCTTTGCCTTAGTTCCACCCCATTTTTAACTTTAACTGATTCTATATTCCCTTATTGATACATATAGTAATTATTTTCATATAATATTTTAATAATATCTACTAAAGCTCCATGCATTCCCAAATTTACTAAACTTACCCATAATCCATTTCTATTTACTTTTCCGTTGTGGTCTGGTGGCTTTACCAAGTATCAATAACTGTCCCCAGTATCTACTACATGATTACTGAGAGTAAGTTTCATAATATCACTGATTATTTTGTGTGTTGTTTTTATGATCATTATTGTTATTTTAAATGATTAAATTATAATATTTATTAATTATAATTTTTATAGAATGTATAGAAAAAGAAAAATAGAACAAGAAAATCGACTCTCTAATGGTGAATGAATTATTATTTTTTTACATAAGGATAAAATGATTTGTTAAGGGGTATTCGTATTTAAAGAATATAAGAAGGCATTTTGATACAAAACATTTAAATTACGGCTTTGATTTAACAACTGGGAGTAAACTAGAAGAGATTATTTATACAAAAATTTATTAGCAGAATAAAGTGTTTTTATTAAACAACATTATATTTGTATTTAAATAGTACAAATTCAGCCTGTATTCTGCCCACCCTTCTGTGTATTTAAATGGATTTAAAGTCCTACATGTGAGGGGTCAGAATGACTTGAAGTCAACATGGGCATGACAACAATATCAGCATCAACAAGGGCTTTGAACATTTCATCATCAGGTTTTCAATTACAGGGATGGCTGAAGAAATGGAGGATGGAGTAGATTGAATCCTGTCCATTAAAGTATGAAGATTTGCTATCTTAATATAAATCGAGCACTGATTATATATATATGTGTGGGTGAGATGATGATCTGAACTAACTGATAAGTGCTGGTTCAGCATGAAATATGTATATTGGAGATCATTTATCTTTTTCACACGTGTGTGATCACATGTATCGGTTGTATGAGGTAGAATGGATAGCTGAAGAAAACTTGAAAGTCTGTGTTCAATTACATTTAGACTTCAGATATGTAAAATATACTTGTATTTAAAATATTAAAATGAATGTAATAAAAAGATTGTTTCAATTAATACCACATACCTTATACAATATGTTTAAATTAAATTATATTTAATCATATAAGTATAATATCGTTATATATAGAGTTCGCAAAACAAACTCTTAACAAGCTTTGAGAATACCCTCAATCCCAGACCGATTTCTGCATCTAGCGTCATCAGTGAGGTGTTAGGATATTCATTAGATTAAAAATACTAGGACTAGCCCAGCACTTTATCTAATGTATAACTATTGAGAAGAAAATCTGAAACTTTCAGACATTCATATGTCTCTAAAAATCCAGTTATCTAACTGAAAGTTTCAGATTTTCTTCTCAATAGTTATACATTATATAAAGTGCTGGGCTAGTCCTAGTATTTTTAATCTAATGAATATCCTAACACCTCACTGATGATGCTAGATGCAGAAATCGGTCTGGGGTTGAGGATATTCTCAAAGCTTGTTAAGAGTTTGTTTTGTGAACTCCATATATAACATTTGCAAATACGAGCTTTATTAAAATTAGGTCATGTGACATCTGACTTGATTTTTTATCAATTTAGTTTTTGCTATTAAGGCTTTGGTGATTTTATATTGCTAGAGCTAGTATCTGAACTTAGTTCAATCCCATATGGCTATTTGAGTTAGATAGTTGGATTTTTAGACATATGAATGTCTGAAAGTTTCAGAGTTTCTTCTCAATAGTTATACATTAGATAAAGTGCTGGGCTAGTCCTAGTATTTTTAATGTAATGAACATCCTAACACCTCATTGACGACGCTAGATGCAGAAACCGGTCTGGGGTTGAGGGTATTCTCAAAACTTGTTAAGAGTTTGTTTTGCGAACTCTATATATAACATTTGTAAATATTTGTTTTATTAAAATTAGGTCATGTGACATCTGACTTGATTTTTTTATCAAAGTATATTAACATGAGTATTCATAAAGACTCATAAAATTTGTAAAAAGATTTTGTGTATGTCTAATAGGTTAAGTTATAAAAATAAAATTGTATATTTTGTAACTTGTGCCTTGGATTGAGAGTTTCCTCACGTTCAACAAAAACAATGTTGACTTAATATAACAGTACAGTACATGTATAAAGGCTAATCACCTTCTGTTTAAATTATAGTTTGAAACTGTTGCTAGTAAGTCTTGGTTAAATTAAAAACCTATCCCCAAATAAATAAATAAATAAAGAAAACCAAAAAAAATAAAACTAATTAAGATTAATGATAAAATTTAATTAAGATTATTGTAATTAAGGAATTAAAAAAACAACAATTAGTGATAAATCATTAGAAAATGAAAAACCGAGATTAAACATGAAAGAAAATAATTAAAAGCACTTAGGAAGATTTGTCCTTGCTCCCAGTGAGAGCTATAAAAGAAAACATGAAAAAGAACAAACCAACAATAGCCATGAAATATCAGCATTATACAAATTGAAATAAATAAATTCTAGTTTCGGAAATCTATATTGTCTCAGAAGACCAATACTACACTATTTTTCAGTAGTGACACAAAACCAGCCAGCTAGAATATCAAAATTCTTGGAAGAAAAAGGAACAAGCATGATTTGGTAAGCCTTCTCAAAGGATATGGCAGTGGCGATTAATATATTTTTTCCATCTTTAAAGAAATGCATAGAGGAAATCTAGAAATGGAAGAGATATATGTAGCCTTTTGACCATGGGAGAACTGTTCCCAATTGCTTGCATTTATATAGCTCACGTATTCAAACAACAGGTTAATCAGAACCAAGACAAGTCAATCAATAGAGATTTTATAATAATTCGGATCCCAACCAGTCAATTAGTGGTAAGCTTACTAAACTGCCTGGAAAAACTTCGATAAGAATTGTTATATGTGCATATATGAAAAGCCTTCTTGAGATATAATAGATATATTTTAATAACTAATTTTTTTTAGAATGTATGTATTATTTAGATTGTTTAAATTTTTTTCTATTTATCATTAATGAATTTCATTAAAGTACTTTAAAAAATATATACATCAAATGTGTCTGAATATTTATAATTTTAATCTTTGATATTTTCTATGTTTGTCAATTTATTATTTTTGATCATCAAATAATAATGTCTACAGGTAATTTTTAAAACCTCCAATGCATACATATCGAGTCTCCGTTGATTCTGAGCACTTACATTATGAGCTGAGAAAAGGGTAAAATGTTTGTATATGGCTTTTTTTAGAAGACAGTGGTGCCTTAATGTGGGTTAACATAATTCAAACGTGGTACATTCAAGTAAACCCGTATAAATAAATGTTGAGACCCTATGATATAGGATTTTGTAAATGATGTCCAGGAAGTATCAAGTACCTTCATCATCATCAATCCACTGCAGGATGGTCTCTCCAAGTTCAATCCATCTCCGATCTTTAAGCTTCTCTTCTCCACATCATCCCTGCACACTTTCTTATTTCATCCATCCATCTCACATGTGGTCTCTTTCTGGATCTTTTACAATCTCTTGGAATCCAGTTTAAGATTTCAATTGTCCATCTATTATCATCTCTTCTAGCAATATGTCCAGCCCAATTCCACTTCACCTTACATAAATATTAATATAAGTAACAGAATGTGTGATTATCATCATCAAAGTCCAATTTTAATTGAATGTCATTAACTGAAATTCAAATATCAATTAATCTTTGGGTATATTGATGATATATATATATATTATTTCATAATAATTCATATATACACCAGAATCTTTATTTGTTCATTAATATATGTGTAGATGTATGAATCATCAGTATAAGTACTATCATCATCATCAATGAACAGCAATGAATATCTAAATCCGTGAAACAAAATCTCTAAATGCACTTATATATAGTAGATACTGATTTATTATTGTTTAATATTTCGCAATACTATCTTTTAACATCTGCAGTAAACTTTCCTTCCTGAAATGTTTTTAATATTGTATTTAATTGTAGTTCTCCAATTTATTCTATCTATCATACATTCCCAATTAAAATAATCAACATTGCAGTTCTTCAGGATGTCTGAGATTTTTAAAACATACATGGGTTCTGTTTTTCTCATGAAAACTATACTCAAGTTTACCATAAAATATTTTTTTAGGAAGATTTGTATTGCTTATTCAAGTCACATGTTTAACCCACTGAAGATTAAACTTTATAGTGTCACATCCAGAAAATTGAAGAGTATTTTGGTTTTATGATTTTGCCTTTTTGAGAGCATCATTAAATGAAAATTTTCTAATGCTTTTATGTTACATCATTAGTATGTCCAAGTCTCACTTCCATACAAAAAATAAGAAAATAGCTCCACATGCAGCTTATTTAGTTGTAACAGTCATTTCACTGTGTTAGGATACTTGTATCTTTTAACTTGATAAAAACAACCCTTTGGAATCTGTGCATTTTGCCATCTAAGACTACTTTTCTACTTGAAAAGCTATCAGGATATTTAAGTTAGCTTGTATTCTCAAATTGATAATCACCCAAATTAAAAGTTTCTGAAGATTTTTCTTCCATAACTGGTTATTAAAGGGCTTCAATTTTTTAAACAATTGAACTAATTATCTGTTACTTTTAAAATATTAAGAATATCCTGTCATTTTTGAATTAATAAGAATAGCAAAATCATCAGCATACTGATTATCCAGAATCCAAAAAGATGAATATTTTGTTTTTGCTTTTAATCAGTTCAAATTAAAAATTCCATCATCAAACCTGCCTCACACTTTAATTTTTTAAGTCATCTATTAACAATTTCAAGGATCAGTCATAAAAAACAAAGTTGGAGTTAGTATATAACTTTGTTCGATGACCCTTCCATTTTAACTGCCTCAGATTTTCTACCTGCAGTAATAATTCCTCTTAATTCCTTAAATAGAAGTATAATACAAATAGACTTGATGGACAACCAAATAATTTCTGACATGCCATAGACTTGTATGATTAGCCGAGTCAAATGCCTTGACTAAATCAATAGAACAAATGTACTGAGATGGTATTTTCTGAAAGTACATATATTTAATTTTGTAGTTATTTCATTAGTTTATAAGTAGAATTTTATAAAAATATATAATTTATTATAATTAATCTATTAAAAGTTTTTTTTTTGTAATCTCACTAAGAAATCAGACTTTCAAGTTTGAAATTTTTAAAATTTACTTCAGTTAATTATAGTTTAAGATAAAATAGTCGTCTTGAATTATAAGTTTTTTTCTTATTAAATTTTTTTTTTTAATTCTTGGAAAAAGATGGGTTGGGGGAAATTAGAAAAAGTCATAATTAAACTATTGTTGAAAATCAATAAAAAAATGATTTGTAATTAAAAATATAAGAGTCTATCTGTCATATATTTTGTTAATTAAGATTTTTTAAAATTAAAAATTCTGAAAGAAAAAAATGACAAACATTTAAGTGACAATTTTTTGCTAAAAATAAATCAAAAACGTGAGAACCCTGTTTGGAAAATAAAATTAATTAAAGGTGCAGAGGAAGGGGGAGGTATTGAAAAAGTATAAATTACAGAGTCGCCATTTGTTTGAGGAATAATTATTAAAAACTTATTGAAAGTTATTGCTGCAAGGCGCTATGAAAATGTTCTCCAACTAAAGAGAATCAATGATTTCTCCCCCAGGAGAGAATCCCTATCTTCCAAGCCACACCTAAGATCTAGATGCAGTGCTCTCAGATCCAAGGCTTCTGACTGATGAAGGCCAAAATCTGGAAACTAGTCTGAGGATATTGGTGGTGCTACTGTATGGAGAGTTTAATTTCTCTGCAAACAGTTTGTGTGAGCATAAGAAGTGGTGATCATGTGATGTTTAATGCAAAACTAGAGAGATAAAAACTATTAAGAAAGAAGTAGTAACCGTTGATATTGTAATTTTCAGAAACCACCTCCATGAATTTAAATTAGAACTTACAAATGGTTTTAAAATCTGAACAGACTTTAAAGATGGTTCAGAATTGATTGAAATCAGTAAAAAAATTATATACTTTTTTAAGAACTGCAAAAAAAAAAAAAACAGCAATTTACCAGTAAGTTTTTTACTGAGACAATCTATATAAAATGAATATGAAATTTTAAAAAAAAGATCCATTAAGAAAAATTAAATATCTAGTCTTGTAAAATAATCCAAAAGAGTTAATGATGATATAAGAAAATAGAATTGTCAAGGAAAGAGGAGAAAATTCTCAAAGATGTAAATTTTGAATTGAAAGGAACATTATTTCTGCAATAAGAAGAAAACTTGGAACTATTAGTAAAAAGAAAGATAAAAATCAGGAAATTTATGCAAGTGTTCTATAAATAATTATATAGTAATGTAAAGGGTAGCTTACAACGCAAATATTCCTAACAAGATCGGCCTACTTATTGAACCCAATTCATTTGGAACTTGTATTAATAATGGGAAGATTATTTGTTTATTATTATTACATATATACAACACACATATATTTATTTAGAGTGAATTAGGGAATGCACAATAAATTATTATTTTATAATAAATTTAATATGACCAATATTTTAGAAAGTAATATTGTATATATATAAACTATTTGATTAATAAACTGTAATGTATATATATATTTTTAAAATGTAAAATTGAATATTAATTTGTAGTCAAATGATTTAGGGATGGCCTGAGGTTAAGTTAAGTGGCTGTGTGTGAAAATAAAACATTTTATTTATCTGTAATAAATGAAATGTATTTAAAACAGAAACTTTTTACAAAGTGTTCTTCTTGTCAATAATATTCCAGCTATAACAATATACAGCAGTTAAATTAAAATTTCAAAGGCTAAAATGGAGTTTTGTTTTTTCTTTTATTTGAATCATAGAAATTTTTAAAGTCAAATACTGTAACTTAAATTTTGCCAAATTCAGAAGAAGGAAAATGAGAAATAAAAAGTAAGAATAATTTATAAATTTTGAGATAATTAAATCATGTTTTGAAAGTTGTTGGAGTAATTTTTAATATTTTAAATCTTTTCAAAAAGAAAAACGAAAATTAAGTCTGCTGAAAATAGGAAGCAAAAAAAAAAAAATGAAATAATTCTTTTAATACATATATATATACGTAAAGTGCTTCTATATTATCCAATATAAATTTATGATTACAAATAATTATTGAATTGTACTTTAAGATGAATATGGGCTAAAGCAAAACATGCTATTGTGCATCATGTTATTTTCTAACAGTTGCATAAAACCTCTATTTTTATTCTACTTTATTGTAAAATACACGAGGATGCCTGCAGTCCAAAGTAAACAGGCACTGGAATATTTAAAGGTGAATCAGTTAAGGATCGGGGTGTTTACCATACCCAACTACAGGAGACACCATTGTACCTACCTATCCTTGCCTAGGAAAATGATTTGATGAGTCAAACTGATTTTGGAGAACAACATGCCTAACTATCAACTAATACTTCTATTAGGATGATTTTTAATGAACTTTGTTCCAAAAACAATTTTAATCAAGAAGTTAATATTGTAAATTTTTGTTTGATTTTTTTTATTTATTATCTATGTTGTATTTTCACACTCTGATGCTAAAAGCTTCATTTTTCAGAATTAGTAAAGAAGAAATGGGGGGGGGGGATAATTTACTTAGATATATTTTTTTTTATTGTAAATAAAATCTAGGTTAACCCACCTGCTTCACATCAGGTTATCCATATAAATAGTAAGGTAATATTCTCTACATTTATTTTTATAGATTAAATTGCAACACTTGATACAGAATACATCTTATATGTTTTATTTTGTTGATTAACCATGTATATATATTTTTCCAGCATGATTGACTAATCAACTAGTATTAATTTCTATACCTATCAAATAGTTTGCTAGAATCAGTAAATATGGAATTTAGTTAGCCAGCATCTCAATCATCTTAAATTGTTAATGTTTATTTTTCTATATAATTATGAGTTGTAAAGAATGAGTGACATAGATGAATTTCTACCATGGGGTATAAGGGATGGATCTGGAGAATTATTAGTTAATAAAATGGTAGAAGTTCACATGTATATATTATTATTTTTTTATCATTACTATTGTTGTTATACTTTATGTTATTTATCATTGTCAATAAATGTTTAAGAGTTTTATTATTCTGGTCTCTGGTTTATTGAGTTGTCCTGACATTAATAAACAATTATGCATGCACACACATCTATTTTTCTTGTCATATAAAAGTTGTAAAGTAAAACAAATATAATAAATGCTAGTTGTAACCTATATATAGGTGCAGGAGTTGCTGTGTGTATCTGTTCATACCTGTTAAAGGAGTCAAAAGCAATTTTCTCTCTGGGCTTGAATATTAGGGCATAATGGAATCGGAAAGGGGTGAAAGTGGATGAACTATCATAAATTGCAATTTAGGTTAGTTCATCCACTTAGGGATAGAGCTAGTCAATTAAAGTGCATGAAATCATTGATTAAGCATTTCGTCAGGTTTTCATTAGCATTCTACCCGAATACCCAAAGTCTGACCGTAGTTAGATGCAACTTTTTCCCCTTCCAAGCCTGGTAGGTCTCTTCAGATTGTCATCAGGGGCAATAAATTAGGGCACATTAAGTCATAGTCTCCAGAGTGCTACATCTGCATAGATCACAGTCTGCAAGTTATTTTCCCATCTATTACATCTGGTGTGTGAGCAAGTGCGAATCCAGGCATAGTGGACCGTCCATTACAGTAACAAAGAATAAGAAAACAAAAGTATTGCCTATTACATCTTTTGAAGTGTCCAGTATCTTAAATGAACAGCTAAGATATACAACTAAATTAATGAAAATGAGAAAAACTACAGGAGGTGGGAATTACAAGCGATATCTTAACAAAAGCAGGTGAAGGAATAAAAAAAAATATTGGAAAAGTTATATATCAAATGTTTAAAAGCTAAAGATATACCAGCTGATTGCAAGAATGTAGTAGTAATATTGATTTTTCTTTAAAAGCATTTCAGTTAATAATAATAAACTCCTTTTCTTTATTAAAATGTGATTCCAAATGATCTTTCATATATAAAAAATCCAATAGAATTACTTCCTTTTTCTTTTTAAAAACTATTTATTTACATGAACCCATATATACTACCAATACATTATGCACATTTCCAATGTTTCAACCACCTCCTTGTAGTCATTATCAAGGATCAATATATATATATATTATTGTTTCTTAACAATGGTCAAACATAGATTATATATATTATATAGTTTTATTTAAATTGTGTTGGAGTCATTATTATATATTATTGTTATAAATACATATTTTTTAAACTTGTAATGTAATATTTCTTTAACATCTATATAATTCTCTTCATTATATAAATTTTACTATTACAATTACTTCCACCCCCCTATTCTTTATTTTTTAAACTAATTTTTTTTTACATCTTGCACAAATTTATAAAACATTTATACAAACCCAGCAATACCAACAATTTCTTATGTATTGCTATTTATATACCACTATAAATTATTTATAATTAAAACTGGTGTTTCTTTGTTAATATGTAAACTTTCTTTTAACATTCTTTCCTTATATAATTTAACGTTTTCTAACATGTTTATATCAGAATTTCTCTGTTTTAATTCCTTACTATGTATATAAATATTTGAATTCTTATCATTTAAATACTGTTTCAATCTGGTTTTTAGTTTAGTTTTTGTTGTGTCAATATATGATACATTCTTGTAATCTTTTTTACAATCTAAACATCTAATTATATAAATTCCATTCATATTTTCATTTTTTGTTTTATTAATCAAATTATCTATGTTAATTTTCTTTTTGTATGAAAGTGAAAGGAAGGTACTTGGGGAAGGGTTAATATATATACCAAACAAAAATATTAATATTAAAAAAAAAATATTTGAAATAAAATTAAAATGTAAACTAATAATTGATAAATATAGAAGTATTCATAATGTGGATAATAATGGAAAAACTAAGGCTAATGATATAATGTTAAAAAAATTTCAATATAGGAAGAAAGAATTAAAATATGATATGGTAAATAATAAGAAATATAAGTATAGATAATAAATATGAATAGGAAATTATTAATAATATTAAGAATAGATATAATGTATTATTTTTAAAAGGAGATAAAACTTCTAGTATGGTGATAATGATGAAGGAGGAATATAATAAAAAAATAGAAATATTATTAAAGAATTGTTTTGAAAAAATGAGGGCATAGAAAAAATAACTAGAATTATAACAGAAATGTATGTGGAAAGTAATATTGATCAACATGATATGTTAAAATTGAAAAGAATAGATTTAAGAGATGTTATAATACATGGAATACCAAAAACACATAAAGTAGATATACCATTCAGGCCTGCAATTAATAATATGGATACATATGAGAATATATCTAAATGGTTATTTAATAAAAAATTTAAAAAATATAGTGATAATAATAAGGGAAATAATGTTAGTAATCCAAATGAATTTTATGGAAAAATTGGAAAAATTCTTAGGAAAAAATAATTACAAAAATACATATTTTACTAAATTTGATATATGCAGTATGTATATTATTATTGAACCACATAAAGCATTCCATATAGTTATGGAAATATATATTAAAGATAAAACTAAAGATATTAGGATAGAAAACAATCAATTATATGGAATTTTAAACACATGTTGCAAGTATGTTATATTTGTTTACAATGAAAGATACTATAGGGAATGTAAAGGTCTAAATATGGGTAATTGTTTAAGTGAATTGTTAGCATCATTATATATGAATCATTTTGAACAAACATATTTTTATAAAACTAAATACAAACCTATATTGCATGTAAAATATGTTGATGACTATTTTTTGGTATTTAATGGTAATAATAGAAAATCTGAAAATTTTTAAAAAGATATTAAGAGATTGTAAAAGACCCAGAAAGTGACCACATGTGAGATGGATGGATGAAATAAGAAAGTGTGCAGGGGTGATGTGGAGAAGAGAAGCTAAAGATCGGAGAAGATGGATTGAACTTGGAGAGACCTTCATCCTGCAGTGGATTGATAATGGTTGATGATGATGATGAATAGATGAAGATTCAATTTACAATGGAAACAGAAATAAATTCAATTGATTATATGGATATTAATATTAAAAAGATAATAAAGAATTACAGAGTAAATATTGAGACAAGTATATATAGAAAAAGTACATTTCATAGATTATTAAGTAATTGGGAATCTGATATAGACCATATATATAAAATAAACATTTTTAATAATAGAATAATTAAGGCAATTAATTTATGTTCTGAGAAAAAATTATTTGAAGAAGAAATAGATAATATAAAGGGTGAAACAATGAAAATTAATTATCTTATAAAAATTATTAATAAATTGTGTAGTAAAAGAAATATTGCAAAAGTTAAAATAAATTTAAATAAAAGTAAGAATATCTATGAGGGAATGTATAGTAGTTACAATTTATCAAAAAGTACTTTCTTTGATATAAAAATAATGAAGGATATTAACAAAAAGGATAAAAAAAGCCAATTAATTATTAAACCAGGACACAAAAAGAAAATTAACATAGATAATTTGATTAATAAAGCAAAAAATGATTGAAAATACAAATGGAAAATCAAATTCACCTTTTTACTTTTTCAATGCTTATTTTATTAAATTAAAATTAATCCATCTGACAGTTTCGACTGCCCAACAATCTTCCTCAGAGCCACAAAACATAAATACCTAAATAAATAAAAACCTAATCATATAAACATACATTATATCTACTTAACAAGTGACTCATTTTTTTACATATGTCTTATTACCTCTATTATATATATATATATGCCTACATACCATATATATATATTCATTTACACTACACTTGCATATATTACCCCTTTTATATACAATACATAAATAGCATCTTCAACATATCTATGGCAAATATATACACACGTATACCTTAAACATATATTAAATTACTCCAAACTTATATTATCCCACATCATTAATTATTAAACCACCAAACATCACATGATCACAATTTCTTATGCTTGCTCATAACTGTTATTAAAACAGGCAAAACTCTCCATACAGTAGTGCCACTCAGTGCAAGCCAGAGTAATCAATGGATGCCAGAAGGTTTGTGCATAAAATCCCTATTTAGTGCCTACTCATCCAATATCCCCAGACTAGTTTCTGGCTTGTGGCCTTTGTCAGTGAGGAGCCTTGGATCTGAGAGCACTGCACCTAGATCTTAGGATGGAATGCAACCCTCTAGCATCCACCTTTTATCTCTACTTAACTACAAAACCTCAATGGAGAGTTTTGCCTGTTTTAATAAGTTA
This sequence comes from Epiperipatus broadwayi, assembly GCA_028023455.1. Lineage (NCBI taxonomy): Eukaryota > Metazoa > Onychophora > Udeonychophora > Euonychophora > Peripatidae > Epiperipatus > Epiperipatus broadwayi. The sequence goes on from JAQFVV010000361.1 coordinate 646,996, forward strand.
CAAGCAAGCATAAGAAATGGTGATTATGTGATGTTTGGTGGTTTAATACCAATCCTCCCTAGTGGTATAGTGATGGCTATGATTATTAAAGAACCAAAGACAAAAAAGGTATGGGTTCTGAACTGAGTTCAGACCTATATGACTATAGAAGCTAATGGGTTTAGATTGAAAATATTATTTTGTTTTCAATTTTATTCTTATAGTTTTGTAGTTGAGATAAAAGGTGGCTGCTAGAGAGTTGCATTACATCCTAAGATCTAGATGCAGTGCTCTCAGATCCAAGGCCCCTCACTGACAAAGGCCACAAGCCAGAAACTAGTTTGGGGGATATTGGATGAGTGGGCACTAGATAGGGATTTTATGCACAAACCTTCTGGCATCCATTGATTACTCTGGTTTGCACTGAGTGGTGCTACAGTATAGAGTTTTGCCTGTTTTAATATCATTAATTATTATTATATAAGTCAAATCAGTAAATTCCTTCATATCTCACAGAGGCAAAACTCTCCATACAGTAGCGCCACTCAGTGCAAGCCAGAGTAATCAATGTATGTAGGAAAGCTTGCGCTGAATGGCATTACTGTATGGAGAATTTTGTTGTCTCTGTGAAAAACAGCTTGTGTAAGCATAAAGAATGGTGATCCTGTAATGTTTGATGGTTTAATTCCTTCATATCTATTATTTTATCTCTGTTAATATTATCATGATATAAAAATTGCCAAATATAATTTTAATTTAATAAAATAAGCATTTATGAAGTAAAAAGAAAGGTGAATTTTTTTTTATATAATTTTATCAATGCATAAAGTGAGATAAGTGGATAATATACTTCATGTATTTAGTTTGTAAATATGAAAGAATAATCTAATATTTGATTTTTTTTAAACACGAATTATCCAGCAGTGTACGTTTTATCATTTGCAAATTTTACCCCATGAGGTTAGTTTTACATTATAATTTGCACACAACAAACGCGCCACAGTACTATGGTCACACGGAGTTCTTTCCGAACTCACTCACTACGCAACGTCATGATTATATGTAATTGTATATCAGTTAATTTTTACCCCCAGACCGTAGGTATTGGGTTATGTAACCTTTTTTCTAGTTTCTGTTAACAACATAATTCTGTTACTGCTATAATGTAATTCTTCGAGCTCACAAAATTTCTTGATATATAAAATTGTTAGTTGCTGATATTTGTTTTATCAGATATTTACGACTGCGCTACAGGAAACTTAAGAATGGTTTTAAATTATCCTTTGTATTTTTTACTTATATTTTCGGAGAACTATTTGTACACTTCTCGTATTTGACGATGTCTTTTATCATTGCTAGTATCGGATACTAGCAATGGTAAAAGGACGAAGAATCAGTATGAATTCTAAATAAATTATTTTCCACATCGATACATCTCTGAAACATCTACAATTTAATTATCTAATTTATTTTGAAAATTTTAAATGCTGGGTCCTCCAAAGTGCGAGATTATTGTCTGAGGTTCGAAAACCCACGTCTGAGCTGGTTCTGTGTTAGGGTGACTTCGAGCAAAGAATAGGTACATTACATAGCATGACTTCAGAGAAAAAATAAAGCATTTATCCTATAATATTAATATTGCAATGTGCCGCAAGATGTCTCACAAAACAATAATGTCTTCCTTTCTTAATTAGGCATTCTTTCTTATTTTGTTTTTCATTAAAATGTTCACGTGCACTGAATGTGGAGCAGAAGCTGAAGAATTGTTTCGAAAATATAGTTCTTCTGTTTTAAAACTTACATTTTGCGCAAGTATTTTTTTTTTTTGTTTTTTTGAGTTCATAAATTCTGAAATGAAGTTTAATGCAATGTATACTGAATTTTGCACAAATCATTTTATTTGTTTTTAAAATTCGTAACTCTTTTTTTTTTTTTTTAATTCAGCATTTCTGTACTGGAAGAAATCAAAAAATTAAAATAAGTTCCATATATGTTTATTTTATTATTTTCATTCAATACCGTATTGACTTATTTGTCTTTCTTTATTCGATTAGGAGAGAGAAAGAATTCCTGAGAACATTTCTGTATATTATATCTAGCTAATGAAAAATAGTGCATAAATACTGAAAAATGAACGTGATCAAAAAATGTGAGAATAATATAAAAAAAATTCAAATTGTTTGTGCTTTGACTATGCATTGACAACTAAGTAAGTCTTCACGAAAACAAGTTTCATAAATGATCTTGACGAGAAAGCATTTTGAATGAATGATTATATTTGAATATTCATCAATTGATAGGATGTCTTGTTTGCCATAATTTAAACACAGTTTATTCAAACATCTTGCTATTAAGAGAGCTTAGACAAATAATTAAATGAATAGTTCCTATTGATTTTTTTTTTTTAAAAAAATGATGTTTTCTAAATTTTAAGAATATAAAAGTTTTGAACCATATTTTTGGCCACTAATAAATTGTATAGAAGTATTAGAGATGAATTTTTAATTTTGTTGCATAGAAAGAGCACCATACCTGAGAATTTGAAGTAGTGTAGCTCCAAAACTGTGAGTATGAGTATCACCCAACTGATATCATTTGAAAGAGGATTGAAGTGGCTACAGTCCGCCTAAAAACTGTAATTCTAGCTTACGTCAGAAGTTACAGGTTGAAAATGTCAACACTATATGCATTTCACTTAACGTGAAGGAAATATTTATATCACTGCCCTAACAAAACTCTTAAGTTCCACTGGAAAAAGACTGATATTGTCGGAAAGCCAGAAAAAAGCTCTACAACTTAAAAATAAAGCAGGTTTTTAGAAATACCCTCAACAATACTACCTGTAAAGTCAATAGATTTTTTTGAAAAATAAGAAATATTCAAAAAAGTGTTAAATTAATTGCCTAATAATAGGTTGGGAAAAATAAAACATCTATATTTGAAATATTAATATAATGGTAGAAATAAAACCAATATAAATGTGGAAGCAGGCACAATTATTTATAGCAATATAGGGAACAGATAGATAATAGTCAAAATTGTTTTCATGTTGTTAAAACAGGCCAAACTCTCCATACAGTAGTGCCACTCTCTAAGTGCAGTGCTTTCAGATCCAAAGCTCCTCACTGACAAAGGCCACAAGCCAGAAACTAGTCTGGGGATATTGGATGAGTAAGCACTAGATAGGGATTTTATGCACAAGCCTTCTGGCATCCATTGAGTAGGCACGAGATAGAGATATTATGCGCAAGCCTTCTGGAATCCATTGATCACTGTGGCTTGCACTGAGTGGCACTACTGTATGGAGAGTTTTGCCTGTTTTAATAACAGTTATGAGCAAACATAAGAAATGGTAATCATGTAATTGTTTTAATGTAGTTAGAAGAAAAATGGAGATGTAGAAAAGTTTGATTTAATAGAGGATGTCATACAATAGTAAGTTATCAATAATAGATTAAAACAGTTTGAGATGGAAAAGTAAGATAATACAACAATGAATGACAAATTGTTCATGTGAGTAATTTGTATGAAAAAAATAAGTCTATATATATGTTAGCAGAAGAAGAAAACGGTAGATATAAAATAGAATAAACAATAATATAGAATGATGTTACAAAAGCCACAACCAAATATAAATGGTAAACCACATGAAATTTAGTTGAGTTGTTGGAAGAAAGGAAATATTAGAAAATTGGTTGATGTTTGCTACATAATTTATAAATTCAAAAAAGTGATCTATAGTTTTTTTTCAACAGATGATGTTTTTGAGAAAAAGTAATTTTAAAAGGACCGAATTCTTGAAAAAACTATATATTATCTAATTTTTGTAGTAAAGATATTAATGCTAATGGTTCTTTTTAAAGTGAATATATTCTTATCAGATGTAAATTGATTAAAAATGAAAAGAAAAAAAGCGGCATTTCAAAACAACAGTTTAATAGTCCGATATTACTTGTTAGAATGTGTTTTAATACAAATTGAAAATTAAATTGAAGCAAAATTATTGGAAAACAGATTGATATTATCTAAGAAAATACACAGTATGGTCCAGTAAAAAGGTGACGGATTTTCTCTTCAAGCCGTCTGCAGCATCATCTTTAAATCCATGTATGTATTACATTACAACATATTTTAGCTAATCACTACATTTAGCATGTCTGGATCATAAGTTAGTGCATGAAATGTGACAGTGTATTTCATGCTTTAACAGTGCGTCTTTAGTGCTCTTCCTCCTATATTAAAGTCTTACAAACCAATTGAAAATATTCTTGGGACTCATATCTTCACTGATATATTCAGTATGAATCAGTTGAAATGTTTCAGATATATTACTTTTTTATAAATCTCTTATTTTTCTAACAATTTCAACTGTCCTGCAATCTTCATCGGAGCTTTATAACCTTCTTCCTTTTTACATTTACAAACTCTGATGAAGACTGCAGGACAGTCAAAACTGTTACAAAAATAAAGGAGGAATTATATTAAAAATTGCATTAAAGTGTATATGAGGAGATTTATAAAAAAGTAATTATATGAATAAATGCAAATAAAAGTAACGGGGAAGATATAAGAATAATAATTCAAATGTTTCAGCAATCGTTTTACCCAATTTAAAATAAAATTTGTTGCATCATGGATTAAGATACAAACATGCTGATACATTTCATCTTGTGATTCATGATCCGGCCACACTAATGCCTTAAATTTTTTATGGTGAATAATTAAACTAGTTTACTACATAACACGTGTTGATGGAGATGCACTACAGGATAAGTCAGAAAATGAATCTAAAAGAGTTATGAATGCTGCAATATCAGTGAAGTGAGATTTAATGTGTAAGTAAAACAGTTTTTAAAGTTTTTTATAGAGCTACAGAGGAAAATGAAAAAGAAGACAATATTCACCAAGGTAGTCAACTTGTTTTATTCTTTAGCTAATTATCTACACTTATTCAGCACCAATTGTTGGCTAGCTGAATTGCTGATGGAGTTATTACCTGAAAGAAAAATATCCTAAGCCCGTTTGGAAATGTTCAAATATCTGAAAAAAATTTCCAAGTTTCATGATATTTGACTGCAGTAAGGAATTTGCTGTTAAGGAAAGGATATTCTTTAATTCCTCTTTGCCTTTTTAAAGGAACTGAGAATGACAAATTCCTAAAGTTTTCTTCATATATTATTGTCATTGATGTTGTTAGTACTTTGCAATCTCTGAGTTTAAGATTAAGTTGCCTGATAGTTCTTAGTTGAAATTTCAGTTGAGTTTCCTTGAAAGCAGGTTGAATGTGTGTGTGAATGTTTTTTTTTTTAATAACAGATGCTAAACTTCGATCCTTGTTGCCAGGAGACTGTAAAGTTAGTAGCCAAGACTGTAATGGATGACTAAAGTTGGTGAGTGCTAAGAATTCTGTGATTAAACCACTAAACATCACATGATCACTATCTCATACTAGCACAATAATTGTTATTAAACAATTCAAAACAATTCATTCTCATAGTTTTGTAGTTAAATAGAGTTAAAAGGTGGTTGCTGGAGGGTTGCATTAGATCCTAAGATCTAGGTGCAGTGCTCTCAGATCCAAGGCTCCTCACTGATGAAGGCCACAAGCCAGAAACTAGTCTGGGGATATTGGATGAGTAGGCATTAGATAGGGATTTTATGCACAAGCCTTCTGGCATCCATTGATTGCTCTTGTTAGCACAAGATGGCACTACTATATGGAGAGTGTTGTTTTGTTTTGAATTGTTTAATTCTGTGATTGTGGACACAGGCTGCCATTTGATGACTATCTTTTATTTAAAAACCATAATTGCAGATTATTTTCAAGTGAAGGAAGATTGTATGTATCAGAAGAAAAGTTGAAGAGACAGTTGATATAAAAAAAATGGTCATATAGTTTACTATGAAGCCACAAATAATGGAAACATACATGAGTAGGATTTTTTATAAATAAAAAAATAGAATAACAATATTATGAAGGCTGATGGTATATCAGTCAGAATGGCAAGATTAGTTATTCAAATTAATGGAAAATACTAAATGCAGATAATTCAGGTTTATGTTCCAACAAGTTCTCATTGTGGTAAAGTAGAAGATTTTTATATGAATATACAAAATACTTATGCTCAGGTCAAATAACATTTTAAGATTATCATGGGAGACTTTAATGCTCTAATTGGTAAACGAGTGGCTGTAAATCAAAAGATTTTGTGTATGTTAGCTTGTATAGAAATTGTGGACTTAATCAGTGAAGTTAATAGCTTCACGCTCTCAAATAAAAATGTTTTAGAATTTGCCTATATAATTAAAAAGTAGGTTGAAGATAAGAGTGGCCACTCAAAGTCGTTAATTTTGTGTTAAGATTTGTAAAGGTCCCTAGGGTCGCATCTAGATGCATAGTCTTAAGGTTATAACCTTAATACAGTATATATTACTTAGGTAATGAGTATGCGCTTAACAAATTATTAATTACATCTTGATATTGAAAGGAAAATTGTTTTATTGATAAAAAGAAAGGTTCCGGAACTATTACTAAAAAAAGAAATGACATCATGAAATGTATGGAAGAGTTCTATAAAGGATTATATAGAACAAGAAAACAAAACATCCCTACAATTACTACATCATCTGAATTGCCTAGCATTCTAAATGAAGAAGTGAGACATGCAATTAATTCCATGAAGAAGGGAATATCCCCAAGTGATGATATAATTATTATCAGTATCTTAAAAGAAACAGGTGATGAATTATAAAAATGGTTGGCAATGTTGTATACCAAATATCTAAATGATAAAGACATATCAGATGATTGCAAAAATGCAGCAATAATATTGACATTTAAGAAAAATAATAAAACAGGCAAAACTCTCTCCATACAGTAGTGCCACTCAGTGCAAGCCAGAGTAATCAATGGATGTCAGAAGATTTGTGCATAAAATCCCCATCTAGTGCCTACTCATCCAATATCCCCAGATTAGTTTCTGGCTTGTGGCCGTCCGTGAGGAGCCTTAAATCTGAGAGCACTGCACCTAGATCTTAGGATCTAATGCAACCCTCCAGCAGCCACTTTTTATCTCAACTACAAAACTATGAGTCTTAAACTGAAAACAACCTAATATTTTAAATCCAAGCTCAGTAGCTTATATAGTCATATAGATCTGAACCCAGTTCAGTACCTATACATTTTGGGGTTTTTGGTGATCATGTGATGTTTATAAGAAAAATATTAAAGAAGATATTAGAAATTACAGACATAGAGTCTTTTATCAGTTCTATGCAAAAATATTTACCAAAATAATTACAATTCATCTACAGCAAACTTTGGATTTTAACCAACCAAAATAACAAGAATAGCACAGTGGATCATATTCAAGTAGTCAACAAATATGAGTTGCCATTATGCTTTGGATTTGTAGATTATGAAAATTTATTTGATTCTATAAGCATTTTTATATGATCTAGATATAGATCCAAGATATTGTCATATTTTGACAAATATTTATCAAAATGCAATAGCAGTATTTAGATTTTATAGTGATACTGATAAGATTAACATTGAAAAGGGTATAGGTTCCTTATCTCTAAAACTTTTTACAGCAGTCTTTGTGGATTAAAATGGGAAGTTAAGGAAATAAAAGTAAAGGAAGATTATTTAAGACATCTAGATTTTGCAGATGATGTAGTTGTTGGATTTTTCTCCAAAGAAGAAAGTAAAGATAGATAAATGAATTAGAAGTTAATAAGTACAAATACCTTTGCCAGATTATTAATACAGATGGAAACATAATAGATGAAATTAATTGTAGAATTAAACTTGGAGTGTGCTTTTGTTAGAAAAAAATATTAAAAGGTAATATGTCTATGTGCTTGAAAAGGAAGATCCTTAAATAAAAATGTTTATGGATCTGAGACTTGGACATTTAACAGGAGAGCATCAATTAAGTAAGGAGAGCTGCATATTAGGAGTAATAAGTAGAAATTATAAAACAAAATTCATGGATAAGAGAACAAATTATTAACCCCACCAAACACCAATAAACTCATCAATAATACTAAGAATAAAAGAAACATTGAAGCAACCCCTCAGGTGGTGTATAGAATTGCATGCACTCAGGCGGGTTGTAGTACTGTTTACTACAGTGAGACTCACACCTCACATTGATAATAGATTGACTCAACACAGATATACATACTACACATGAGCAATAACCAAAAAAGAAGGCAGTTCTGCTTTTGCTGACCATCAGCAAGAGTTTAACCATAGTTTTGAGCCCTCCAAAGTGGATATATTATGTGCAGAGAAAAAAGACATCAAGAGAAAAATCAAGGAAGCTTGTTTTATTACCAGCGACACAAATTCTGTAAACAGGAAAGACTTGCTTTACCATTTCCAGAAAATGGATAATATAAAAAATAGTTTTGCATATATTTGCATATTATAATGTTGACAATCTACATGGCTATGATTATGGAGTAACGAAACTCTGAAAATGGTCAGCCTAAATGAATTGTTATATGGAACAGTTTCACTTTTAATGCATTAGCGCATTATTAATATCGGTGGCATTGAAAATTAAAAAAACTTAAAAAATTGATCTGGGCTGGACATATTAATAGAAGCGTTGAATATAGATGGACAGTTGAAGTTTTAAACTGGATTCCAAGAGATTGTGAAAGACCTAGAAAGAGACGTAGGATGGATGGATGAAATAAGGAAGTGTGCAGGAGTGATATGGATAAGAGGCTAGAGGTTGTAGAAACGGAATTAAACTTGGAGAGACTTTTATCCTGCAGTAAATTGATAATGGTCAGAAATGAAAATTTTTTTTTCTATTTATTGTTAAACATTGATCTTTTTATTGATTCAGCGATGATATTAAATATATATATATATAATCTTCAGTCCTTTATTTCTCTTTCTTGTACTAGTCATGTCTTTGTTTTATTTATATTCTTTTCTTTTTTTCCTATGCTTGACCATTTTACAATATGGTCTTATTAAATTTGACTAGCCTTTTGACGTTCTCAGCAGTGAAAATACCATAAGGATTATATTCAATGTTTTCAATATTTTCTTTATATATGAAGAGAATCAGTTCAATGATGAAATTACTAAAGTGGTTTAAAGTTAGTAAATATGGCTACATATTTTATAGATATCAGTAGCCATCTCTATTTTCCAATATATCAATGTATGTATACATTATATAAATATACACAGTCTATCCCATTGAAAAGGAGCCTGGTGACTTATTCTCCAAGTTACTTGCAGCAACATCTCTGAATCAATGTATGTGTTATACGGTGTCCTACGGATCATGATTTATGACTTGAAATTTGACAGTGTATTCCATGTCTTAATCTACTATGAATTATGTGCCAACATGAAATTTTGTTTACTTGGGCAAAACTGGCTACTGAAAATGTTTGAAATGATTCGAACTGCATATGGCAGTGAAGCCAATAATCACAAGAATGTTTGCAAATGGTTTTCAAAATTTTGTGAGGTCAAGAATAACAGTCAACATGGTCTATAAGAGTATGAACCCCATATTTCACGATGTAATTCAAGATCTAGTACTTTAAAACTGCTGTGATGAATAGCTAAACTGTGTTGGTATGTAATGTAATATGCTGATTTAGAAATGGCACTATAGGCAGTTTGGAGAGAGAACCAATCACTTTTTCAGTAGGACCACACTGTATATATGTATACCTGTCACTTTGTTTTTTATATATATAATACATATATACATAATATTTAGATTATATCTTTATATTTCTATATATTTATTAGAAGGGATTTGAACCCAGACTTTCAAGCTCCCTTCGATCTTCACTCCATCTTATACGACTGATATATATAACTGCATACATATGAAAAAGATAAATGATCTCCAATATACGTATTTCATGCCGAACCAGCACTCATCAGTTGGTCCGGATCATAATCTCCCACACATTCATATAATTAGTGTTTTGTTTATATTCAGATGGCTAATCTTCAAACTTTAATGGACAGGTTTCAATCTTCTCCAACTCTTCAGCCATCCATATCATTAAAAATCTGATAATAGTATGTTCAAAATCCTTGTTTGCCAATATTGTTGTCATATCCATGTTAAGTCATTCTGATCTCTCATATGTAGGACTTTAAGACCATTTAAATACTCAGAAAAGGGATGGGCAGAATACAGGTTGAATCTGTAATATTTATGTACAAGTATAGTATGTACACTTTAAGCTACATATAATTATAGAGGATGTGAGCGCAGACATTCAGTCATCCACTCCATTTTATACAATCAATACACATGACCACATGTGAAAAAGATAAATTATCTCCAATATAGGTATATCGTGCTGAACCAGCATTCATCAGTTGGTTTGATTTACCCACACCTACAAGATAGCAAATCTCACTTTAATGGAAGGGAGCTTGAAAATCTGGGTTCAAATCCCTTCTAATTATATCTAACTTAAAGTATACCTACGATACTTTGTATTTAAATATTAGATTTAGACTATATTCTGCCCATCCCTCTTTCTGTGTATTTAAATGATCTTGAGGTTCTAAATATGAGGGGTCAGAATGACTTAACATGGGTATGACAATATTGGCAAGCAAGGATTTGAACATGCCATTATCAGATTTTTAATGGTATGGATGGCTGAAGAGTTGAAGAAGATTGAAACCTGTCCATTAAAGTTTGAAGATTAGCTATCTGAATATAAACCAAGCACTAATTATATGAATGTGTGGGAGATTATGATCTGGACCAACTGATGAGTGCTGGTTCAGCATGAAATATGTATTTTGGAGATCATTTATCTTTTTCACATGTATGCAGTCATGTGAATCAGTTGTTTAAGATGGAGTGGATGACTGAAGGGAGCTTGAAAGTCTGGGTTCAAACCCCTTCTCATTACATCTAGCTTAAAGAATACATGCTATACTTGTATTTAAATATTCTATATATTTAATAACATTTTCTGAAAAAATGATTATATTTATTTTTAAAACCCCATTTTTACTTTCTATGTATGTGAATACATACACAAAATTGAAAAAAAAAAATCAATTATTTGATATTTATATGTCTTGTGCTATAATGATTAATGCCGTGATATCTGTGATTGAGGGCTTAAAACCAGGCCAAATGAACTTAGAAATTTTTTTTTCAAGTTATGAGCAGAGATATTTTTAAGAATATCTCAAGATATATTGTGGTTAAGTGATTTAATCCAAGGATTTTTATTTGTTTATTTTATATTTTTGTTATATATTTTTACAAAAATATATTTATTTTTCCCCAATACCCCACCCTCTCCGAATCTCTTTTAATTTTATCATTAATTTATTTTATCAGATTTTTGGTATATATTATTTTAATAATAAATAAATATTTTTTGTTCCTTTTTTTATGACGTTATTGAGCATAATGACTAGTAAGCATTATTAGTCTGTGTGTGTGTATCTTTGAATATTATTTGTGAGACCTTTGATTAAATAATGTTTATGTTAACAATTATATTGATGCAAAGTTCATTTAAAATATTTTTAGAAGAATTAGATCCAAGGTATTTCGATGATATACTTCACTGAATAATTTTTATTTTTTTTTTAGAAATACTGCGACCAGATTGTCGATAAATACATTGAGTACGATCCGGTAATTATTGTAATTGACGTTATTTTACAGAAAAGCCAAGCCTTCAGACACATCTTATTCAACACCGACTTTAAAGTAAAAAAAAATTTTTTTAGTAGCTTAATTTTTTAAATATCATTAATATGCAATCATTTGAATAAGATTTTGTATGTTTATTCTAAAAATATAGCGGTATTAAGATAAGAATTTTTTTTTAGTCCTTATATTGCGGAGTCTCTGATTTCATTGACATTTTTTACTCACACATGGAATTATTAATATAGGATTACTATAGTTCACTCTATAAAGCCCAATTTTTTTGAAGTCACATGCTTAACCATATCCTCTTTGGGTATATATATATATATATATTAATGATTATCATTAATCACATTATTTTTTACCCCAGATATGGAACGTGATTGAAGGATAGTTTATCTATTCTTATTTAACATAACATCATGGTTTCATTTTTTTTTTCCTTCTTATATTCAAGATGCCGTAACAAAACACTTTCCAAACATTATCAATATTATTTCCAATCTTTAGAAATACAATTAAATCTATCTCTCTTCACCCAATTTTTTTTTTCACTTCCAACAATTTTAATAGTATTAATTTTCCAGATGCTATTACTATCTCTACTTTAGATGTTTATCTCTACCTTATTGCCATCTATTGTAAATTTGAATTATCAATGGTAAATGGATAGCACAATTTATATCACATCCTTAGACTGGTTTCTGGCTTTTCCCCTGGGTGTAATATTACAGATACCTACAGTCCAGAAATGATGGAAGTTACTCTAATATAGAATTATTGACCTGGATTCAAATCTATATAGTTATAAAAGCAGATTGGCTGGGAGGTCTCTTAGTTTGTTGCTTTGTGTGGTAACATTTCATTAACTACAAAGATTTCGTGTCTTTCCAATACTTTCTTAAGATGGCAAATCAACTTTTTTGTCAGTTTTTTTTATTGTAATAATCCTAAAAGAAACAAATTAAACAATTCAATCTAGTAATTTTTTTCAAATTGCTTTATTTTTATATCAATCCACATTCATATCATCTGTTTAACTTTCATACAATTTACAATAGACTGCATTACCAAAACTTAAAAATTAGTATTAATATGGAATCAATTTGATAAGGTTAACTCTAGTTTTGCTTTAAAATATGTTAAATCGTTAAAAACCAGTCAAGACATAGACTATCCCAATATCAACTCCACAATCAACAAATTTAAACTGTTATCAAGGCAATTTACTTTTAACAATGAAGGTGTTAAATGTATATTTGTATTTCTAGAACTTAACAACTTGTGCTCAGTCATATAGTTTTTAGATATGCCAAAAAATATGATAATAATTTGTAAGAGCATTTTAACCCAATAATGTCTCTTTAATTCATACAGATCAGATATATTTTTTCAAATACTATATATCACTATTAATGCATATACCTTGCACAAATGTATTTTATAAGTGTCTTATTTTTAGTAAGCAGTTTACGTAAATTCTTTCTTAGACTCGGAATGACTACTTTCTTTTTAGCTGTAGTTAGTCTCTAGACTAAAGGAAGTTCAAACAATCTTTATGTAAATGTATAGATCACAGTCTGAAAGATGCAAATAAACTCTTTGCATAAATATTGTTACATATATTGAGTGCACAGATTCAAGATCATGTCTCACTATGCATTTGTACATGACTATTGTTAACTATAATGCTTAAGTCATTGCTTCGGTTATAACATGTTTTTCGTGTATCTGAGTGATACCACAACTTCTGAACTCACTGTTGGTGTAATTGAAAAAATAATTTGTAGATTGTAACTCAAAATAAAAATGTATGAATTGTAAAAATATAATAAAAGTAAATTTGCCGAGTTTTTAATTTTTTTACTTCTTTTTTTTTTGCATCTTGCGCTTATTAAATTTTTGGACTGTGATTGCCATTACATTTTTTTTTTTTTTGATCATGACCTTTATATATTTATATTTCTTTGTTTAATAATTTTTAGATTGTAACTGAAAATAAATAAAGCACTGTGGGGAACTGTTAAATTAGTGAACCTTTTGAAATTCATTCTTAAATTTCTGAAATTAAATAGCTGGCTTTGTTGCTTGCTATTTACTGTTTATTGTTTTTATAACCATAATTTTCAATTGCAAAAATTTATTCAAAGAAGAAATTAAAAAATAATTATTTATTATGACAGTGATAAAATGTAGGCACTACTGGTTTTTCTAACTATTAATTTATTTCTATAATTATATATAGAGTTCGCAAAACAAACTCTTAAACAAGCTTTGAGAATACTCTCAACCCCAGACCTAGTTTCTGCGTCTATAATTAAAAAACAAATAATTTGGAAGCAAATATATCAGTATATGTTTATATTGATGAAAAGCTTGGCTTGCAATTTAGTATATTATACATATATGAAGCAGAGGTATAAGTCGTGGTATCTTAGGGGTAGTTGCATTTATATAAGTAATTCCGAACTGGTGAAAGAAGAGAGTAGTGATTTATACCGTGGAAAAATTCTAAAAAATGTTAAGAAAAGTGTTAGTCAATTAATATTTGACAGAAAGTATAATTATATATATATATAAGACAAAGAAAAACTGTATTGTAGAAGTAACAGTGGTTATGGGAAAAGTAGGATTAAAAGTAAAGGCTTTGAAATGAAAACATTAATAAGAAAATTATAGGGATAGATCATTAATTTGTTTAATAATTTTTTATTTTATTTTGTTTAATTAAATATAGTAGTCCTTCTTATACATGGTTTCGACTTAAAAAAAAAAAATTAAATAAAAAAAAATTACAAATTCATAAACTTTGATATATACCTGCCCATGTGAACGGCATTATTAATTATCGGTCAGCCATTTCATCATTTCATATAATCATTGCAATTTGGTTATTACCAAGATGAAAGTATTATTTTGTTTTGTTACTGTGAATTAATGAATGAAAATGTTGTTTAAAACAGCCCCCATGTATAAAATTAAGTAATACTGTCAAATTCAAAAACAAACTTTAGTGTGCTTTAGTGAAAATAATTTGTCAACTGCTGAATTCAGCTAGATATTCAGTACGAATGAGTTCATGAAATAGTCTACTTTTGCGAATATGCTCTCTCTCTTTTAGTCCTGTATTATATTTTCCAAAACTATATTATTCTATTTTTATATTAATTATTTTTGTTGATGTCTTAATATATATAATTTAGTAAGTTAAATTGTATCATAGTTGTGTGTGTATATATATATATATATATCACATAGCTTCAGAATTCTATGCAAATGCTTACAACCCAGTGTCAAAAAGCATGGGAGTTTTTTTTTATCTTTTTAGGATTTTGTAGAGATGAGTTGTAGATTAAGTAGGAAGGATTATTAGATATTAAAAAAGAATACGGTCAGGGAAACATTTGGTTAAGCTAAACAAAATGGATTTGATAAAGTATTATTATAATCATTAAAAACCAGTTCACCGATAATCATACTTTATCAGTTAGAGGAAAATGAATCATGTAAAGTAGTGAGATGGATGATAAAAGACCCATTTGATATCTTTTTCACCTGTAAAGACTAATAAAATAATGGTAAATAGTTGTATTATTATAGTGTAGTGGTACTTTTGCATTAAGAACAGTATCTAAAGGATTATTAAGCCATTTCTAATAAAAAAAGGCATTTTTTTGGAAATAATACATTGTTCCTGTATGGTACGGAAGCATCATCCTTTGGGAAAACAATAGCCTTGATTGACCAGATATAATGCTCACACTATGGGATGAATCTAGTTTTCAAAATATTAAATAACCCTTAGTCTTTATCCATCTGGACAGATTAAGTATTGCATCAAAAGAATACCTTATGGATATCCATATCATGACCATTGTGTTTTATAATTAATAAAAAGGCAATCTAGATAATAGTCTTATTTAGTGATTGTCAGACATAAAACCAGTGATTGAAAAAGCATAAATATGTATTTGTCTTACTATGCATTATATTTTCAGTCATCTATTATTCAATTTTTATGCATGTAACACCACTATTTGCGCATTGTCACATTCACTTCAGAAAACAATGGCTTTAAAAAGCATTTCATCTGCACATGTTTTGCTTGCCAAATTTCAAGGCAGATTATTTTTTTTGTAAATACTATGGCATTAAGCTAGCACTTTAATGTTAGGACAGTCCTTGTACTACTCATCAGCCCTTGATAAACTCTGATTTTTGAATACAGATGATGTTAGCTGGTTACAGTCTTTCACTTTGAATCATCATACTTGGTATTACTAGTATAACATTTAACGGTCCAACAAGTTTGGATACTAATTCTCCAGTTAATTAGATTCTTACCCAGTGACCTCTTTTAAACTTAGGTTGATTTTTTTTTCCCCACGGACTTATGAAATATTTGTTATCACTTGTTTTAGAGTTTTATCTCAATAAAAGGGAGAAAAAAAGCTTAATAATATTTTCGTTTTTATGCTAAAGTTGTATATGTCTGAATGTTTGGAATGATGGCTTTCTACTTGTAATTTTACATTGGATTGTTACCTTTATCTAATTTTAATTGTTAAACAATTTTAGAAAACTCAAACTTTATTTTAACTTTTCAGATATATACACCTGTTAATAATGTTACATGTTAATATATAAATACAGTATTCCGAATAGTATTATTCTTGTCCTTCTTTAAGCATTGCTGGCTTGAGCAATAACAATTCACGTATGGGAATCAAAATGATGACCTTTAGATTTGTGATACTCACAAATGGTAAATCACAGTCTAATTGGTTAGATTGTCATCTTAATTTCAGTTTTCACAAATCTGAAAATCATTGATTCAATTCAAAAAAATATATAAAATTTCTATTATTTCCTTTAGGAGAATAACCTATTTATTTAGAGTGTCACCTTAAATTTGGTATTCAAGAGTTTAAAGGTCATTTGTTAGGTACTTATACTAGTACGGTGACTACATCAGCAACACCTGAAGAAGAAAGAACAACGTAATTTTGAATGTGATGTTATATACTAACCTGTATGTTATGTATTTAAAAAAAAATCAAATAAAGTTTGAATATTTGTAAAAACATTGAATAATTAGAACTAGATAATGAAAATAGTCCGATATATAATTACAATTGCTAATGTTATGTTCATGTTATTTTGTCCCAAAATTATTCTATCTAAATATAATATATAGAAATTGTAATATGAATAATAATGATAAATGTAGGCTACTTTTTATTCAGAATAAAAAAATATGAATCTGATACAGAAAAAAGGACGATAAATTCTCTAACAAAAAAGTCAGGTTTGTGAGATCGATTCCAGTTCTGGGACTTGGATTTCTTAGACTTCTTATGAATTTCCAAACAAAAAAAAACCATTTAATTACTTTTACACTATGTGGTTTAATGCAGTGGTAGAGGGTCATACCCTGATCTATGAAGTCTTCAAATCGATTCCATTTCTGGTAATTTATGTATCCAAACTTCTTATGAACTTCCAAGCAACGAAGGCACCTTGATTATTTATTCAATACATTAGAGAGACTGAGAATAGTTAAACTGGAAAAAGTGGAGGTGTATACCTATTTGGTGACCAGATGTAACATAAGTAGAATCTTAGAGAAAAAACAGTAGCTGAGACAAATTTTACTCATGGAATTGATTAATTCAGAATCATTACTATATTTGGGTGATATTCATAAAAAAAAAGAGACTACGGATAAAACTTTACAATAAGTAGTTGATAAATTCCATTTTGTTATGAGAAATAATACTAAAATTAGATTAAAGGTGTTTCAAAGACTACACAATTTATGAATCAGAACAGGATTGCTAGAATATATTTTGATTGAATTAATTGGGAAATATGACCAAATGGATTGATTAAGGCAGGTATTGAGATCTACTGAAGAATTAAGTAATCCATATATTTCAATGCATCTGTATGATAATTGGGATGAATGTTAAACATCTAAATGATAAGAGTAATGTTATATCTTCAATCCAGTGCAGAAGCTCTTCGTCTAATTTTTTTCATATTGAATTTACAATTGTCTTTAGCAATAACAGAGTTATGTTGTTAATAGAAACTATAAAAAAAGGTTACATATTCCAATACCTATGGTCTGGTGGTGAAAAATCAACTGTTCAATCACAAATTGTCCATTACTACAAAGCTCCAGGTAGCATTGTAAATATATGTTGGAACTAGTTTTTCATCTATGTTTCTAATGGCCTGAAGTTTTGCCAGAAGTAAATTTTTTACGGTCAAGCAAGGTGTTTCCATAAATGAGAGTGCACCTAGTTGACCAATAGGCAAACAGCAGAAAGGTTATGATTCTTATGGATGGAAAGATCCCACTAGATATGCTAGAAATCAGTCCACTGAGAAGAGGCACTCTAGTTTTGTAATATGGATGTGATAAAGTCTCTGTCCCATTGGCTCCGAATATGTATCATTGTGTTATCATCCCGTTTACATAAAGGGCAAACTGGGTCCAAGCACGAGAACCTATGATAGATCAGAAAATGACAAGTGGACAGAGCATTCAGGTTTATTTTAATCAAAAAAATCCAAAAATTTCAGCCCTAGATGCCACCATTTAAACTTTTTAATGATTGAATGAATTAGGAAGAGTTAGCAGTGATGGGATTGGGAGAGGGTTTCTTCATTAATTAGGTATGCATCCCAATACTTAAATTTTCTGTGAGTTAACCTGATTAGGTAGAGAGATAAATTTTGCAATATTTAGCAATAATGATGACAATCAACCCTTCATGGGAGGAGGAGGGGTGTCAATAGGACAGACAGAAATGAAGCATGTTGCTTCTGGAAAATGGCAAGATAGGTTAAGGATGGTGTTATGTGTATGCTTGAAACAAAAGGTTATAACAGGATGCAAGGATAGCCCATTGAGTTTTGTGTGCCTATGGAGGTAGTCTTGCACGTAGTGAATTTATCTTTTTGATGAATTGTTGGGAAATGTTAAAGATTGGCATGAAATAAGAAATCCTTGGGAACACCAGTATATTGAGAAGAGAAGTTTTTGCATATAGTGACAAATAAACTTTGGATAACGAATCAACGGTTTTTTGTATTGAGAGGAGAAGGGAGTCCTGAGTTCTTCCCATGCAAAGGGTGAGTTGTAGATTGGGAAACCCAGAAATTTTTGGGGCATGGGAGTAAAAGAAGAGGAGACGTTGTTCCCAAAGTATATCTTTCATGCTGAGGATTTATTTAAATTAAAGGTCAGTTCCGACTCAGAAGAAAAAGCATGGAGCATTTGGCAAGCTTTGGGATTAGCTTTTGTGATGGGAAAAGACAGTCAGGTCATCCATGTATGCTATGTGGGGGGTTGATCTATTGAGGGCGGATATGAATATCCCAGGGAAGTCTTGTTCAAGTCGGAAGAAAAAAGAGGATTGGAGGGAAGTCTTGTTCAAGTCTTGGGGTAAAAACAGATATTTCCATTCAGAGAGATGGAAATGCCCTTGTTGTTGAGGAAATTTGCTATAATATTGATTATCCCAGTTAGTTGGAATATCATATTTGTCATGAAGGTTGATAAGGCAATATGTTCTGACAGAGTCGAAGGCACCGGCAATGTCCAGCTGGATGACTATTGGTTTAGATTTCCTCATGATTCTGGTATAATTGACTATCATCTTGAATAATGCTATTGCATCAGTGGTTGAAGAATCCTTCTTGGCAAACTAGTACTGGAATATGAATGGAAAGACCTTATCCTGTATCTTATTCTTGATATTGATTCAACCATCTTGATCATTAACGGTGTCATTGAGATGGGCCTAAGATTCTCAAGGGGGGATGAGAAAAGGGCACCATCTTTATAGAGAACAGGTCACCAATGTCAAGGGGTTTGGTAGATAAGAGATCAACCATTCTATGTATGATTGGAACTGAACATTTTTCAAGGTGAAGTATGATAAATCGTGGGATGGCATGGAAACCCAGATGTGTTTTCCCCAGCATAGAGGATAATTTAATATTAATATCTTTTTCAGTTATGCTGTGTTTTATAGCTGTGGATTCCTTGAGGTTAGAATGATTTGACTTATGAGAATATTTGGTTAATTTGGCTTTGGAAAAAATTAAGAATTTTTATTGTCATGCTGTTACTAGCATAGAGGTTTTTGTCAATTATGATGGAGGAGAGAGTATTTAATTTATCCTTGTGGCCTAGAACCCACCTAATGTAGCCCCTGGACCAGTTATGGGGCTGGCTTAGGAAGATTCTCGATTTTTTGTTGAGATGTAGTCAGCAATGGCTTGTTGATTCATTTTGTATTGTTGCTTAAGCTTAAGGATTAACTCTATTGAGTAGGGATTGCAGTTATCAGTTTCAAAGTGTTGCTGATTAAATCCATCTTGTGGAGAAACGGAAGTGGGACCTTTATTCTTGGCTGTGTACAAAGATTATTGTACTCAAAATATTGATGAATGGGAACCACACCTCTGCAGGAGGTAAGGTGAGGATGTTAATTTTCCTGAAATATATGTAACACTCAGATAAGATTGCTTCTGGGGCAGTGGTCTTGAGTAGGATGCGGATGGATGACTTCAAGCACTCATATGGCTGTGGAAACTGGTCAGTTGATAAATTTATCTCTAGGGCCAGGTGGTCTGAGGTAGGAATAGGTTGGAGGGAGGGATCAATGATGAAATGGAGGTCTGGTGAGTGGTAAACCAGATCTCTGAGTGTCGCATATTGTTTAGTGTCGTAGGAAAAGGCTTCAGAAGGAAAGAAGCCCTCTGCACACATAAGGGGGTGATTATGAGATGAATGTATCTGGAATTGAAGTGACTGTAAGTAGTATTAAAATCTCCAAACATTAATGTAGGATAAGGGTTGGATCCTAATGATATATTTATTTGTTGGATTAATGAGCAAATTAATGATAAGTTTCTCCTGAAGTAAAGAAAGATGATGTTCAACTTAAATGACCAGTGAGATAATGTTGTAATTAGGAGATATTGATTGAAGTTTATTTTATATGATTTGAATGGCGAATATTTAGGAATTAGGATGGCAACACTTGCAGAGGGGTTGGCCAAAGTCGAGTGACAAAAGGACCCTAGATTGGCAAGTTTAATTAGTAATTGTGTATTTGAGAGTGAGTATAGCTTAGTTTCTGCAAGACAGATGATATGAAGTTTAAATTGGTTATCCAATTTGTAATTGATTCTATTCTTCCAATAGAGTTCTGGCCATGGACATTGAAAATGGAAAATTTAAGGTTCATGTGGCCTGGACTGGAGTGGTTAAGTTGATCTTTGTCAGATTTAAGCAGAGTGCATGGGTGGTTAAGAAATTGGAGGAAAGCTAAATTTCACTACTCATTTCTTTCACACTGATTTGGGTATAGTTTTGACATCCCTAGTGTGGCACTTTGTGATTTGCACCACTAGAGTGGGCCTTTCCCAATCAATTTCACTTTGGGTGGTTTGCACTGCTTATATTGGGCTATTTTCTGGGTACTGTCCCTTAAAACTACCTCCATACTATTGTTTTCGGGTGGTGTTGTTGGAGTCTTTTGATTATCTTAGCTGACAAGTCAGCTTTCATTATTTTTCATTTTTTGGTTTTATTAGGTGATTCATGCTCTGATGAGCTCTTACTGGAGTCCCCTGATCATGATCCCAAGAATCCATATTGCCATTGTTAGCACTTTTGGACTTTCCTTTTACTTTTTTTCCTTGTTGGGGGGATGGACCTTGGGGATGAACTACTGCTTCTTGAGGAGTGAATAGAAGCAATAGTTACTGAATTATTCTCAACATCAGCAGCACCAGAAGGTTTCAGCAAGTTGAGGCTGATTACATTATCATGTGATTGACACTCAGAAGGTTACTTTCCAAAGGATCTATTTCAGGGGAAATTGAGTGAGTATTACTAGGAATTGCAAGTGGTCTGCACTTGTGCAGCCTTGTCCTTTTCATGTGACAGTATAGGCAAATCCAGGCTGGGCAGGCTTTAACAAGGTGGATCCGTAATTTACAATGGAAACACTGTGGCGGTACCCCTCTAAAAGAGATAATAAGAGGGGCAGATTCTGCAAGGTGCATCGTGGGAATAGCAGTTGGTGTTATTCCCTTGTTGAGTATGATAGTGAATACTGATGTGTTTGTCTGGTCTGGGGTTTTGGGTCTTCTTTCAATGAGATACTGGAAATTTGAAACTGCACCATATGGTCTTAGCAGCCACTGAAGAAACTTGAGATAGCAGTTTCGGATTTGGCTGTTGAGTATTGTTGGTCTATCCATTGTACCGGTCAAAATCGTGTGTTCATTCAATAAGGTCTAGAATCCAAGCAAACATATATTCATCTAGTATGTGCAAGATATATGTCAGGAACAATACCAAATATCAACCTATTTACTAGTGCTCCAGGGTCTATGACTACATGAACAACACTTTTGACAATACTAGCGAGTTTCATTCCTACTCTGTCCCAGCTAGAGTTCAGGGTTCACACATGACTTAATATAAAAGATTTACATTTCATTAATTAATAACTATCTAAATTTATTATAATTACAGAATGGTGTGGAGTATACCTGACATTGATTGATAATTTAAATAAGTTGAAGATTAGATTGATTTGTGTCATCATACAATATACGTCAATGTTTGTCTACACAACTTGATTATACATATTGGACTCGCAATTACATAATTTAAAATTCATTAAGGAAATCAGATATTGTAATTAATAGATGTTATCATGTTTCAATTTAGCAAGCAAATGTGATCCATTTAAGACACAAATTAGATTTTAATACAGCCAAATATAATACATTTGTTTACTAAATATAAACAATTGGTTAAGCGAGCTGCCAAGCACAAATTAGCAATAATCCATTATTTTAACCCTCATAAACCTATAAATTTAATATTTTCTTCTTCTATACATATATGGGCAACTGAATATGAATGAGTTGCGTTAGACCATTATTACATTTAAATAAGTTGTAAGTTATGAATGTGAGAAAACAAACGTTTATCTTATGTAAATGACAATTCTATATTTTATGTGACTGGATTGGCTAATGAGAGACATACCAACACGGTAGAGAGAGCATTTCAGGTTCATAAATAAGAGAATAAATAAATAATTCTAAAGGTGGTATGACATTATGGCTGCAATAAAAGAACACAAGATCATTTACGATCCTCAAAGCGGCTTTGCTAGAAGAAGTCAGTGAATGAGAGGACATGCTGACCTGCCGACCAAAACATATCTGCATAACAATAAAAGTTGATGTGCTGGGATGGTTTATCCATGTGTGCCCACGCACATGTTAACGGCAGTACCTGGAAAATGGGAAATTCCTAGTAGGAAATACATCTACCTTTTAACGGCAGTACCTGGAAAATGGGAAATTCCTAATAGGAAATACATCTACCTTTAAAGGAGACTAAAAATATTGGATTAGTCATAATTAAAATTCTGCAGATCTTGAGAGTTAAGTAGCAAAGCAAGAACAATAATAACAAATGAATAATTGTAACCATAAAGTATGTAATACCGTATCCACACACACACACACATATATATATTGTTCAAACAAATGTGAATTCAATCCTGATTTAAATAGTTAGCTCTCTAGTATAATGGAACGTCCACAAAACCTAGGGCAATAAATGAATTTTAAGAAAGTATAATATAAAAGAAACAGTGAGAACTAAAATCAAATTTAAAGGAGTGGATTGTTTTCCCACATTTCCAAACTTTAAAATCTCTTATGGCTTAAACTTTATAAACAAACGTTGTTTATATAGCAAAACATTAAAATAAACCCTATATAAAAAAGAAAATTCACTTCTGGTGAAGTTTTACAAAATTCTGACTGACAATTAATGTGTAGGTGCTGATCATAAACACAAATGAGCTATACAGTGTATATACTGAAACAAATTAAGAATCATTACTCAAGTGTGAAAAATACTGAACAGTTCAGAAATATAAATTTCATAAATCAGGATCTTTGGCTGCCTTATTTTTTGTTTTTCACTGTCCACACTTAATTATTTACTTTTTACTATATCTCATCTATGGACATTTGAGTTTAATTTTAATCTCCAGTAAGGAGATTTTTTAAAAATATAAATTCATATCACAATTAAATGATTGTTTTATTGTAGAATTATTGGAAACTTAATATTATATACTTATTATGTGACACGTATCTCCGATGGCAACAGCAAGTATCGGTATATCGTGAAACAAAAGGAGAGCTACAAATCTATCATCTAGAATGGTGTTTCTATGCGTTTTTCGGACAAGCTGTTCTAGGTACGGAAATCCTATTTTTTTTTTTTGTTTAATTAATATTTTTGTCATTATTGAGATTTATATTTTGATTTAAAACATCATATCAATGTTACGTCTTTTTAAAGATGCATAGAGATGAAATTCTATCAATTTAACAAGTCCATAAATAAATCTGTTGGTCAAATATGTAGCATTGATATTATAAACCTAGTCGTAGAATTACCATGTCAGAAAACATTACTAGGATAATTCGTAAATTAGATGCCTAAAGAATCCCTCTCCCCCCACCTCATGCCCCATTTCAAATAAATTAGCATTTATACAAGAAACTGGCATTATTTGCGAATTTATTAGTTGCGAATTATCAAAAATGTTTTAAGACTTATATCGAGATACATAATAAGCTAATTTTATTTTATTTTTTTAGAATTTTTTTCATTTGTAGTAACAGTATTCATCATAAGTTATACTTTGGAACTATTTCATAATCAAGCATATAAACAAGGGTAATTATTCATTTTTATTATTGTATTTAATGTACAAATCATATTATTTTTTTTCAGAATGTTATCCCATTTACATTTTTTTATTATCGGTAAACAATTGTAAAATAAATAAATGTATATATTTGATAATTAAACCACTTCAAACAATTAAAAGTCTCATTCTCATTTTCCTCTTTTCTTTATAAAAAACTTTATTTCTTGTATATATATATATCTACTTGTTCCAACGTTACTTTATAGCCATTTTCAATGATCTAGAAAAATCATATTACATTATAACAAACTTCACATAATAAAACCAGAAAGACCAAAAAAATATAAAAAAGCACAAAAATATAGATATAAACCTCATAAAATTAAAATAAATAAAATACATAAAAATAAATTAAATTAAAACATAAAATATACACCACACTTACTTGCCTCCCTTTTTCAAAATACTTTCCCATTTTACATTTTGTTTTATCCAAAATCCACTTATTACAATAAAACACTTATTTCCTTCTTCTTTCCTGTACCCTTCAAAATTACATCAGTTCCAAAATTGTTTTTTTTTTTTGTGCATTATTTATTCAATTCTATTCAAAACAGGTTTATATCTTTTTATATATAAACTCTTTTACCATTCTTTCTTTATATAATCTAACCCTCTCCAACATTTTAATCTTAAAATGTGTATGTCCAACTTCCTTTCTATGTATATTTACATTAGAATTCTTTTCTCTCAAATGTTATTTCAATCTTGTCTCTAATTTGTTCTTTGTTGTACCAATATATGACACATCTTTATTATCTATTTTACAATCCAAACACTCTATTTTATAAATACCATTCATATTTTCAACATTCCTATTTTTTATCATATTACCTAAATTACATTTCCTTTTATATACTGGTTTCAACAAAAAACCACATTCCTTCCCATATTTCTTATTCATATCCCTCATTATCTTTTTAATCTTAAAAAAAAGTACTTTTTGACACTTTATACCCGCTATACATAAATTCCTCCTTTTTTTCTTTTTTTTCCCTCAATTTCTTCTCAATTTTGTCTATATGCTTTTTTCCATATAATTTATTAATAATCTTGATTGGAAATGGTCATGTGACTGATAGAATTGGCATTTACTGATCAGCGATTAAATTCAGTGCACTACATTAATGGCTGTGAGTGAATAAAAGCTCAACACCGTAACACAGTAAACTAAACTCATGGTTTGGTGTGTGTGTGTGTATAGCTCTGAATGTATTTAGTAAAGTCTATTTAATTGTCACATGGACTTCACGCAACACTTCAACAATTTTATTTAGCTAAATGTTTAAATTAATTTATGATTATGGGATTGTTGATATTACATGACCTTGTTTACAACTTTACGACTTTTATTGATTTTTTTTCTTTTTCAACATTTTTTAAGAAAACCTGCAGTTGAAACATTCAAAGAATAAAATATCTTGTTGAAAATAAAAGAATGAAATTGGTGATCTTCTGACATTACTATATAAGATTTCAAGGTTGTTGATGGTGTCGCAGCGCCATCTGACAGCGGCAGTACGATCCCTCCTCAACTACCGATTTCAAAATTAACATGGTTTAATTCACCGTTAAGTTATTTTTTTGAAGGAATTTTTCTGTAAAACTATGAATATATTAGAGACTTGTAAGAGGTGACCATTTACGTCAGCAAAATGGGTTCGATGTGTATGAAATTGACAAACAAAAAGGGGAATGTGCAATATCATGAAAATAACTTTTTCAAGAGTAGAGAACTGTAATATCTTGAAAGTAAAAACTTCCTTTTAACATTAACATTAGATCAGTCATGAACACATAGCTGAAAGCATTAAAGAAAATAAAATAACATTCAGACACTGAAGTAAATATAATCTGTAACATCAAAAGGCGGTGATTCAGAGAGGATTCTGTAATGAAGAATTAAATATATTAAGCGGAAGAATAAAGTATTAACATATCTTACCATTTACAACTTCCTTAAACACTTTAACACTACTATTTTTTATATGAAAACTATTCTAACAGTTTCGACTGTCCTGCAGAGCTCTGATGGCAGTCAAAACTGTTAGAATAAATCATATAAAAAATAGTATTAGTGTTTAAGAAAGTTGTAAATGGTATGATATGTAAAATTAAAAATCAATACATAAGGAAAGGAAGAAGAAAATTATATTTCTTCTAATAAAAATTTTAAATGACAAGTTTATTAAGATAAAGTAATCGGTGTAGAAATTTTCAGTTTGATGACTACATTGAATCAAGTTTTGATGCTTGATAAATCTTAGAATTTGGGAGGCTTTTGAAATGTTGTCGCCTAGATCAAAATGTCTTCAGTATTTTCTTTACCCGTATTTTTAAAGTCTTTACTGTAGAATTCATTACCTTGGACCAAAGACAAAATTATGTCTCGGACACTTAAGTTATGAAAGTATTTATAAATAAATTATATATACAAAATGAAATTATTAGATGGGAGAGGGCATGAGATTTAATAAATCTTTTTATTAACAAAGAACAGATCTAGGAAAGATAATAAAAGTTGTAGATTCTATTTGAATTAAACAAACTTAAGTATCAACGATTGCAAATTTAATGTGATTATCTAGCTTATTAAATAAAATATATAATAAAAATATATATCTAAATTTGCTAGCTGTTGAATATGATATATCTGATCAAGTTTATGATAGAGATAGTATTTTAGTCTGAGAAAAGGAAATTGCTCTAATAACATAAATAACGTTTATTATAACATCACATGATCACTATCTCTTATACTAGCACATATTTGTTTATAAACAAAGCAAAACTCTCCATACAGTATTGCCACCCTGTGCCAACCAGAGTAATCAATGAATGCCAG
This sequence comes from Epiperipatus broadwayi, assembly GCA_028023455.1. Classification (NCBI taxonomy): domain Eukaryota; kingdom Metazoa; phylum Onychophora; class Udeonychophora; order Euonychophora; family Peripatidae; genus Epiperipatus; species Epiperipatus broadwayi. The sequence goes on from JAQFVV010000361.1 coordinate 674,352, forward strand.
AAGGCTTGTGCATAAAATCCCTATCTAATGCCTACTCATCCAATATCCCCAGACTAGTTTTTGGCTTGTGGCCATCGTCAATGAGGAGCTTTGGATCTGAGAGCACTGCACCTAGATCTTAGGATCTAATGCAACCCTCCAGCACCCACCTTTTATCTCTACTTAGCTACAAAACTATGAGAATGAAATTTAAAAACACAAAAATGTTTTCAATCTAAGCTCAATAGCTTATATAGTCATATGGGTCTGAACTCAGTTCAGCACCCATACATTTTGGTGTCTTTGGCTCTTTAACAACCATAGACACCACTATCCTATTAGGCAGGATTGGTGTTAAACCATAAAGCATCACATAATCACTATCTCTTATACTAGCACATATTTGTTTATAAACAAAGCAAAACTCTCCATACAGTAGTGCCACCCTGTGCCAACCAGAGTAATCAATGAATGCCAGAAGGCTTGTGCATAAAATCCCTATCTAATGCCTACTCATCCAATATCCTCAGACTAGTTTTTGGCTTGTGGCCATTGTCAGTGAGGAGCTTTGGATTTGAGATAAAAGGTGGGTGCTGGAGGGTTGCATTAGATCCTAAGATCTAGGTGCAGTGCTCTCAGATCCAAAGCTCCTCACTGACGATGGCCACAAGCCAGAAACTAGTCTGGGGATATTGGATGAGTAGGCATTAGATAGGGATTTTATGCACAAGCCTTCTGGCATTTCATTGATTACTCTGGTAGGCACAGGGTGGCAATACTGTATGGCGAGTTTTGCTTTGTTTATAACATTTATTATAACTAAAAAATATTCTAATTTATTTCTAAATTAAAAATAATAGCTTCTATAGAAATGTAGTTGAAATTCTAATTATTAAAATCAGGACTGATACCTATAAACTTTTATTATTAGCATTAATATTGTGCAGTTAATTCTTCCTTTTGCTTTTTTAATCAAGAGCTGAAAAATATTGTAAGGAATATTCGGGATTCGAACTCAGACTTTCACACGGCCCACTGCTCTCAGTGCCATCTCATATTGCTGACCCACCTGATCACACACATGTTGAAAAGATAAATAATCACCAATATACATATTTCATGCTAAACCAGCAATCATCAGTTGGTCTAGATTACTATTCTCACACAGATAGATTTTCAATGAAATGGAAGGCTGAAGAGTTGTGAGTTGGAATAGTTTGAAGCCTGTCCATTAAAGTAGGAAGATTGGCTATCTTAATATAAAGCTGAGCACTGATTATATACATGTGTGAGGATAGTAATCTAGACCAACTGATGATTGCTGGTTTAGCATGAAATACATATATTGGTGATTATTTACCTTTTCAACATGTGTGTGATCAGGTGGGTCAGCAATATGAGATGGCACTGAAAGTGGTGGGTCGTGTGAAAGTCTAAGTTCGAACCCCACATATATTACATATATAAATGCAGGTTTAAGCCTGTACAACATATTAATTTATATAAATAGTGTGTAAAAGGTCTGCCCATCCCTCGCATATGTATATATAAATGGATTATTCTCCTGTACATGAGGGGTCAGAATGACTAATATGTCAACATGAGTAGGATGACAACCTTGGCACTATCATGGGCTTTGAACATTCCATCATCAGATTTTCAATGAAATGGAAGGCTGAAGAGTTGTGAGTTGGAATAGTTTGAAGCCTGTCCATTAAAGTATGAGGATTGGCTATCTTAATATAAAGCTGAGCACTGATTGTATATATGTGTGAGGATGGTAATCTGGACCAACTGATGATTGCTGGTTTAGCATGAAATACGCATATTGGTGATTATTTACCTTTTCAACATGTCTGTGATCAGGTGGGTCAGCAATATGAGATGGCACTGAAAGTGGTGGGTCGTGTGAAAGTCTGAGTTCGAATCCCACATATATTGCACATCTAAATGCAGGTTTAAGCCTGTGCTATGTATTAATGTAAGGAATATTCTAAATATGTTATCTTAATGACTGATGTTAATATTAATAATATTGAATCTATGGATATTCTATACAAGATGATTTAAATATGGTATATAGGTTTATGCCAGTTTTTTTCACCGAACCTACATATATAACAATTCTAAGTAGTTCTTTACTTGATCATGACTTTGGTCTTTTAGGTAATCATATTTAGGTGAAGGTATCTACTGTAAATACTTTTATAACTGATTATTTAGTTATTAGTATTTCTTTACGGGGGCTTAAAAATACACCTAAGATTAATATCGATAACAGGATTTCTTACGAAATTACATGATTTTATTGTTAATCAATCTAGATATCAAGTATACTTGCAATCTATATTAAATGTTTTGAAATCATTAATATATGATGCTTCTCATATTGGGAATTCAAATGGAGAACACTGAAATAGATTTCATTAGAGAGCAGATAATCTTTCCATAAAGATAAATAAAAGAGATGATTGGTGCGGGGCGGGGGTGAATTTGTTTCTATTAAATTGGTTAGCATGGAAATTAAAAATTCTAATGAAAAGTGTAATCACTATTACCGAATTTTATCAAATAAATATACTATTATAAAATGGAATAAATATACTATTATAAAATGGACAGTCATAAATAACTTGATTAAAGATTCTAAGCCATCGGTAATGAATAAAATGTCAGTAGATATAATATGATAGTGAACGTAAATGAAAATGAATTTAAAGTTGCTAATACATTTAATAAATATTTTACCCTTTTTGATTCCATTCTGAATTGTCATCTTCTGTTAGTACAGTTAATAGTATGGTGAAGTAGATTTGATTATATGTGACTTGAAAGCTGTCAAATCAGATGTATTGCTAGAATGTTAGAAGAGAATAGAGATATATTAGGCTCCATTTAATTTTTAATATTTCTGTAAGATAATTTTCACCACACCACTCTCACTATACCATTCTCACGCTAGGTAAGGACTGGTTCCTATCCATTTTTACACTTTGAGGGGGGGGGAGTGTAATCATAAATATATGCCCAAAGATATGTGAAAAAGATGTATGATCCCTAAGATGCCCATTTCATGCTAAACCAGCACTCATCAGTTGGTCCAGATCACAATCTCTTATATATATCTTTATCATTGTTCAGTATATATAGATAGGAAATTACTACAGTTTAATTGATTTAACTTACTGCCCTCACAGCTTTGACACAAACCACTTGGTAAAAGTATATTAATAATTTTTATTAGTTATTCATTAGCCTAGAGATTATCCACTTAATGAATAATATTTCTGTAGTGTAATTTTTACACCATTCTCGCACACTTTTAAAATCTTGCAGAGGGGTATTATCATAAAAATATGACAATGGCATGTGACAAAGATGTATAAACCCCAAGATGCACATTTTATGCTGAATAGGATAATGAAAATTACACTACTGAAATATTATTTATTAAGTGGATAATCCTTGATAATAAAAATTATTAATATTAATCTCTGTATTTTTAACTATTCATTACATGCAGGTATTTTTCAAGAATGTTTAAAAAGGAAGTATTGTTATCGGTGTTTTCAGAAAAGAAGAAAAGAGTATTATTGAAAAGAGTATTATTGAAAATTACAGACTGATATTATTGTCATCTTCACTTTCAAAAGTGTTTGAATCAGGGATGATGTAATTTTTAATAAAAAATATTTTACCAAAATTTCACTATGACTTTATACCAAATGGTGGTAACGTAAAAGCTCTCTATGATCATGTTAGCAAAATTACTGAATCATTGGAAAAAAGTTTCAGTATATATTGATATTTTTAAGGCCTTTGATAAAGTAAATCATAAGATATTGTTAAAAAGAGCATATTTTTATGGATGTAGAGGAATGATTTATTTTTGGTTGAAATGTTTTTCACAGTAATAGAATTTTATTGTTCATATTCACTCATCAGTAAATAATCGATCTATAGTTAATATTGGAATTCCTCAGATTTCTGTTTGGGTCCTCATTATTTATATAAATGATATCTTTTTTTGGTTCTTGTTTTCTAGTATTTTGGCTTTGCTGACGATTTAGCTCTGCTGTCACTAATGATCAATGAGAGTTTGTAATAAATAGAAATCCAGATCTTTTAAATATATGGTTTAATGATAATTACCTTTATTGAAATAAGTATAACTAAAGCTGTGATACAAGCATCGAGAATGCCAAATGGTTGTAATTTTTCTTGTTGTGACAAAATAGAGAATGTAAATAAAGTTCAATATTTGCGTGTCTGGTTGAATCAAAATATATCGTGGTCTAATTGTCTGCCTTCTTTATAGATTTGCTTGCATCACCGGAATTATTTATTTTTTCTTACATGTTCATATTTTACATATGATACTATTTCAACCTTCTTATACACTTATCAATAATATTTTTTACACCAAAACTTTACTCTTACAGTTTCAAGTGCCCTGCAGTCATCATTAGAGATCGTCTATTTCCAACATACACTCGAATATTGCTTATATTCTTGATTTTCAGTGTTGGAAGTAATACAATTTTCTTCTTCTTCCTTCTTGCCTTATGTATTGATTTCTTTATTTACATATACCATTTTAACCTTCTTATACACTTATCAATAATATTTTTTACACCAAAACTTTACTCTTACAGTTTCGACTATTTTGCAGTCATCATCAGAGCTACATATTCCAAATATATAATCATACAATTATTACCTTTTATACACATATTTATATAAATAATCAAAAAAATATGTGTATAAAATGAAATAATTGTATGATTATATATTTGAATTTTGGAGCTCTGATGATGACTGCAGGACAGTTGAAATTGTAAGAGTAAAGTTTAGGTGTAAAAAAGTAGTATTGTTAAGTGTATAAGAAGGTTAGAAGTGGTATGAGATGTAAATATAGAAATCAATACATAAGGAAAGGAGGAAGAAGAATAAAATTGTATATTTATTTTTACCAAGGATTATTATTTTAAATATACATGAATCATGTTTTATTGGTTACATGATTTATTGTATTTCTGTTTGGGGGAATGCACTTGATTATGTAATTTTAAAACTGCAAATATTCCAAAATTATGCTCTGAGTATCGTTTTTGGACATAAAAAGATCACTGTTAGGGATATTTTTAACAAATATTGTTTATTTATTGTTCAACAGTATTTTGAATATAGAATAATTTACGAAGTTTTTTATTGATAGAGATTTAGTCAAGTGATTGACACTTATGTTGATACTAGAAGTTTCTCCTTATGCATACTGGAATTTACCATTGCAAAATCAGATGCAGAAATCAAAGGGTTTTAGATCTGTTGTTAATATGTTTTTGATTCTAATATCTGTTCACAAAATTGGAATGTCTTCTTTTAAAAAAAAACCCTATATAATTGGATATGTAAAATTTTATTAAATAATAATAAATATTTTTATTTGTATATCTAAATTTATTGTAATATCTTCAGGAGCAAATCAACCTCCATATGTGCTGTTTTAACAAATTACATTTGTACAATTTGAACATGGTTTAAAAATCAAGCATATAATAGACTCAAGCCCTGAATATGCACTGTAAGCAAAAGGTTGGCTTATATATAGATAAGCATGAACAAGTGAATGAACTTATCCTTTTAAATCTTTGCTTACAAGTGAGTGCATGGCAATTTGTTAAAACAGCGCATGTGTGGAGATTGATTTGCTTCCAAAGATATTACATTGAATATTGTTTTGTATAAAAATAAAAATATTTATTAATGTATTTAGATCTAAATTATAATATGTTAAATGCAAGTGGTTAAAAAGGAGATAAATTCTCTCTCCTGTAATATTTGAATTACGTTTGTGCACGTCCATTTGTTAAAACTGCACATGTGTGGAGATTGATTTGTTTCCGAAGATATTAAATAATATTATAATATTTGGAAAAAAAAAATTACTAGTTGTCTATAAATATGTCTTTTTTTCTTTTCTATTTATATCTATTTATTTTATATTTTTTATATGTTGCAAATTTCCATATTTCAAATTCTATTTGTATACGTTTAAGATGTGTCTATTTGTTTATTTCACCTGTTTCGTTCAGCAACACAAAACATGGTATGATTTGCCATATATTTCATGTATGTTATTAAATAAGTAAAATTATTACCAGTATCCGTCATCATCCATTATTATTTATTAGAGAATTCATTTTAATAAAATGCAAAATTTTAGTTTTCAGATATTTCTTATTTGGAAATTATTAGTTTTTTCAAGTTTCGGCAAGGTGTTGAGCATCCCGATCATTATTTGGAATCAAAGCAATAATCTAGTTTTCACCAGTCTTGTTTACATTTTTATCGTAATCTCTAATATTCAGGCCTTTTCAGGTAAAAAAAATAATTAAAAACTGTATATACATGTGTGCATGGATGAGATTTAAAATTAACTCTTATTTTAAAAATATGAATGATAAATGTCGAAATTTAGTTCATTTTACTTTCGGAAATAGTTTTTATGGTCAATAGTTCTTCCCTTTATGGTAACGTTTACAATTTAAAATATCGTCATGAAATGTTAACAATTCTAAATAACATGTAATTCTCTTTTCTTTAATTATTGTAATTATTATAAACTCGTTATAACTGAGTATTAAGAAAGAGTAATAGTTAACATTTAATACTTTTACGTTGCACCAGAATACTGCCCAAATAATAGTGCTGTTTTGTTTAGGTACTGCTAAACAAAACAGCACTGGTTCTGGCAGTGGTCTGCCGAAAGCTTGCTTAGTGCAATGTAAAGGTATTGAATATTAACTATTACCTTTTCTTAATACTCGATTGTAGCAAAATGTTAACAGTTAAATGGAGACTATTTGTGACAAAAAAAGATTTCCAATTAAGACATAGACTTTGTTTGGAGTATTGTGTTGACTTAAATAAAGATATTGATGTAAACTCTTAGCATAGACTATTTTTAAAATAAAGCGCTGTGAATTCATTATACTGGTATTAAACATACTTTTAATTACGATTGTTAACGTTGAGTTACGTTGGATTACTGAACTTCATATGACTATCCGAGCATCTAATTTTGCAGTTTTTTTTTTTGCTATCAATTGTATTATTGTACATTTCCTAAAGGCTATCAGCATGAAATTTTTTTTAATTTGACTAATGGAGCAAATTTACTCTATCGTATAATACTATTTCTTAAACTGGTCTATAATTTATTCTGCGATCTATTTCAGAAAAATAAACTATATTTGGATTTTCAAGAATCATGGTAAAAATTTTTCATTTTCACAGCATTTTGTGACTATCTTTCTGAGAACAGATCCATCAAATTTCATAAAATAAATGTTAAGTAAAAACATGAACATATAGAAACCAATGAGTTTATTAAAAATTAGATTTTAAAAGTTTAATGTATTGCTATCTTTTTATTTTTCCAAACCCCTCTATATTGTAGAGATCCATTCTCAGGTTTTTATTTAAAAAGCCAAAATTAAATCGAAATTCATTATCATCTTTTTCAACTATCATTGATTCATTGCAGGATGAAAGTCTCTCAAAGTTTAATTCAGTTTTCTGATCCTTAGCTTCTCCATATTATACTAGCAAACTTTCTTATCTCATTCATCCATCTTACTTGTGGTCTCTTTCTAGGTCTTTTACAATCGTTTGGGATTCAGTTTAAGATTCCAATTGTCCATCTGTTATCATCTTTTCTAGCAATATGTCAATTTCAGTTTCTTAGTTGTTTCAGTGATGCCACATATACCTATTTGTTTTCTCATTCTTGTATTAATTGGTTTTCAATATCTTATTACTTCTAAAATACATTTCTCTATACTTTATGGAACGTTCTGAATTCTCTGTCTTGTTCTTCTGTTAATTGTTCAAACCTCAGATCCTTAAGCAAGGACTGTTTAAAACATATCTACTAAAAACTCTATCTTTTTAAAAACATAGGCATATTTCCTTTTAATATTAAGTTAATTCTATATCCAAGTTTAATTTTATGATCAATTTAATCCATTGTTTTCCATTTGCATTAATAATCTGACTACTTCTAGTTGCTAATTTCTTCCAATTCATGATATCAATCTTTATTTTCCTTTTTCTGAGAAAATCCATTGAACATTATTTTTAGTCTTTTTTGGTAATGAATTATTTGTAAGAAACAGTCACATCATCTGAAAAATCTAGATAACTATCTTCCTTTACTTTTATTCATTTATCTTTTTATTTTAATCCACAAAACTGTAAAAAGTTTCGGAGATATGGAATATTCTTGTTGCACACCGTTTTCAATGTTAATCTTAGTATGGTCATGTAATCTAATTATTTGATAATTATTCTTCTGAATATAATAATATTTCAGGTCAATATTTTGATGATCCAATGCTTTAATCACCATAGGAATGTTTATAGAATCAAATACCTTTCGTAATCTATAAATCCAAAGTCTAATATCAATTCATATTCGTTTTTTTTTCTATATCTTTTCTCAATACTTGGATGTGATCCACTGCACTAAAATCGTTTTTAAATCCAGCTTGTTTTTTTGGGTTGGTTAAAATCCAAAGATCACTGTAGATAAATCGTAATTATCTTGGTAAAAATTTTGTATAGAACTGGTAGAAGATTGATAAGTCTGTAATTTCTAATATTTTCTTTATCACCTTTCTTAAATATTATTACTACCACATTCTTCCAATCATCTGGTACCTTTTTACCATTTAATATTTGGTGTATATCTTTGCCAATAATTCTTTAAGCTGTCAGTTATGATTCCATCACTTTTAGAGCTTTCCCCTTCTTCATAGCTTGTCTCACTTCTTCATTTAAAATGTTGGTTAATTCAGATGTGATAACTTTAGGGAATACTTGGTTTTCTTTTTCTTTTATTATTACATAATTCTTTATATAATTCTTTCATACATTTCATGTTGCCATTTCACTTTTTAATAATAATTCCATTTTTTCCTTCTTATTGCTGAATTAACTTCCCTTCCAACACCAAGATGTTATTTTACACTTTTGAGATTTTTATTCTTTTCTATACTTCCTCTTACCAATACACAGTTATATTTTCTTATATTGCTATTAACTCTTTTTCATACCAATTTACAAGACTAGACATTCAATTTGTCTGAAGGTTTGTGATGATGGTATATTAGATGTCATAATCATCATCAACCACTATCAATCCACTGCAGGATGAAGGTCTCTCCAAGTTCAACCCATTTTCTTCCATCTTTAGTTTCTCTTCTCCGCATCACCCCTGCACACTTTCTTATTTTATCCATCCATCTCACATGTGGTCTCTTTCTTGGTCTTTTACAATCTCTTGGAATCCAGTTTAAGATTTCAAGTGTCCATCTATTATCATCTCTTCTAGCAATATATCCAGCCCAACTCCACTTCAGTTTTTTAATTTATTCAATGAGGTCTGTAACATCTGTTTGTTCTCTTACCACTCCTAACATGCATCTTCGATCTCTTTTTGTTACTCCTAACATGCATCTCTCCACCTTCTTCTGAGTGGTCTGAAGTCTCTAACATCTTGTTTTCGATCTCTTTTTGTTACTCCTAACATGCATCTCTCCATACTTCTTCTGAGTGGTCTGAAGTCTCTATATTTCTCTTCAATTAAGTGTCCAAGTGTCACATTCGTAAGTAAAAATTGGTAAAACACATTTATTAAAAACCTTCCTTTTCAAACACATAGGCATATTTTCTTTTAGTATCAAGTTATTTCTACCAAAAGCACTCAAACCAAGTATAATTCTATGATTAATTTCATCCATTATGTTTCCATCTGTATTAATAATCTGACCAAAGTATTTGTAGCTGTTAACCTCTTCTAACTCATCATAATCAATCTTCATTTTCATATTTTGAGAAAATCCATTGAACATTACTTTAGTCTTTTTAACATTTATCGTTAGTCCTACTTTCATCTGATAACTCCTGCAACATTTCCTGCAGCTCTAAAGCATTATTTGCAAAAACAACTACATCATCTGCAAAACCTAAATGACTTAAGTAATCTCCATTTACTTTCACTCCTTTAGCTTCCCATTTTAATCCACAATGTTGGACTATTTTCATCATCTATCATTAAATGATATATGTCTAGAAAATTTTAAACTTTATTTAAACTTTTCAAATACAAACAACTTGTTATAATTATATAAGGGACTTGAACTCAACTTTCAAACTCCCTACAGTCATCCAGTCTATCCAATATAACCAAAACACATGACCACATACATGTGAAAAAAATAAATGATCTCCAATATACATATTTCATGCTGAACCAGCATTCATCAGTTGGTCCAGATCATTGGAGATTATGTGTGTGGCCATAATTACATTAAAAACTCCAAATATATAAATTATACTTGTATTCAATCAAAACAACTTGTTAGTAATGACAAAAGAGAAAATGTGTCTACAATAGCAGACCATGTATGTACATAATATCTACATGGATATGACTACAATATCAATTCCATCGTCGATTTTTCAATGAAATAAATGGTCGAATAGTTAGAAGAGTGAGAAGATTGAAGCCTGTCCGTTAAAGTTGAAGCAATTGCTATCTTAATATAAACCAAGCACTGATTGAATATATGTGTGGAAGATTATGATCTGTCCCAGCTGATGAGTGTTGGCATTTGCACAAAATACGTTTATTGGGGATCACCTGTTTTTTCACATGTCATATTGGTTGCTTGAAATAGAGTGGATGATGAATATAGACTGAAAAATTCTAAGTTCAAGTCCATCTACTTACATATATAAGAGAGTACATTCAATATAAGCAAATTGTATATATATATATTAATCAAAATAATTTATCTCTTAACTAATAATATCTTTAATATAATAATTTTCAGAATTTTGAAAATTTAGCAAATAGGATTACTTATAAATTACTTTTTGCATATGTAATTAGCAATTATCTTCGTGAATGTATTAATTTTATTTATCTATAAGTTTGTGTAAATGAGTACATATATATACTTAACTTATTAAATACATCATAAATATGTAATTTTTAAATGTTATTTATTTATGCCCTCTATAGAAATTTATAGAAGTTTACGATCAAAAATTAATTAAACCTCTCACAGAAAACATGCTTCTGTCGATCAAATTTGATTTCATCAGCTGCTTGGGAGATCCATTGAAATCACATCAAGCATCGCAACCAATTTTCCATCTAAATACACTTATAATGCTTAATTTGATATTAAAGCTCGATCCTGAATTTTAAAGCATTTCCTTTGCATTGGCTTAATTCATATTCTGAACTTTAATACCAAATTGAGCATTGTCAGCCTACATGAGTAGAAACTGAGTTATTTGTTGTTTTAGAAGTTATCTCAACTGATTTCCTGCTCATCTAATGAAGTTAGGTTTGATTGATAGAAAGATATATCCTGCAAGAGGTTTAGTTGAATTTCCATCAAACATTGATTTATGTAAGATAGTAAGTTTCTATAAATTGCTATTAAGAGAATATATACACATATATTATAATGATATGAAGAAATGTCAGAAGTTAATAAGGGAGAATTTGGAGTTACAAGGTCTCACAATTGGGTAGCCATTTGTAACAGTACACCACATTAGGGCTGAATTATAAGGAGATGGGAAACCATCATCATCATCCTCAAGTCAATGACATCTAATTTAAATATAAAATGAATATGAATGATATAAGCATGTAAGACCAGCAAAAACAAAGACTAACTATTAAGTTCACCAGCATGAATGATCAACAATAAAAAAAAAATCAACAATCAACCCTGTGACTAAATTTGAAATGGGTTTACTATAGACCACGCTAATTATTTAACTATTGCCAAACTTAGGGCTGCAATACAAACAGTAATTTGGATGCACAACTTAAGTGCTAATCCATCAGAATATAACAGTTTAAAACAATAATGCTGGGATTCATGAAACATCTTGACCATCATCAGTGATCTGGCCACTTAGTACTGAATTTCTAAAGAAAAAATAATAAAATGTCGTGCATGGACTTTAAAAGATATCCCTTTGCCCCATCCACCATTATAGAAGTAATGAAATCATCATTAACTGGATGTCCATAACACTAAACATAAACCCTAATCTATATGCACAAATCCAGCTCAGTGAGCAAGAGCTCTACAACTGTTACTGTGAGCAAGGGCAAATACCAACATATAATAATTTATAAGATTTTAGGATTAAATAAATTCACCGGAATAACAATATTAATAATAGTAATAATAAAATGAAGTTAAGGACTGCTAAGTATAAATTCGACATTCTGATTTTGATTAAAATAATAAAAAAAAACAAATCCACTCTTACATTTACATTTAAGGCTATAACCTTAATTCTATGCACCTTGAGTGTTCAATTTGCCACTAGAGGAACCTCTGCAAATCTTCACACAAGATTACGACTTTATAAAGATAAGAGAGGCCACTCTTATCTTCAACCTACTTTCTAATTATATAGGCGAATCTAAAGCATTTTGATTTGAGAGTGTGAAGCTCTTAAACTTTTCACTAATTACACTAACATTCACGAAACCTTCCGAAATACAATGAGTTAATGTTGAGATCTTGTAGTTAAAGTTGTAAATATTAACTTATTAAGTGCATGGCCAGCACATAAGTACATATATATTTAAGGCTATAACCTTAATACTATATGCCTTGAGTGTTCAATTTGCTACTAGAGGGACTTCTGCAAATCTTCATACAAGATTACAACTTTATAAAGATAAGAGTGGCACTCTTATCTTCTACCTACTTTCTAATTATATAGGCGAATCTAAAGCATTTTGATTTGAGAGTGTGAAGCTGTTAAACTCTTCACTAATTAAGTCCACAATTTTTATTAAACACTAAGGTTCATGAAATCTTCTGAAATATGAGTTAATGTTGAAATCTTGTAGTTAGAAAAATATTTTGAAATAATATAAAGTTGTAAATATTAATTTATTAAGCACATGGTCAACAAGTAAGTACATATATATTTAAGGCTATAACATTGATACTATGCGCCTTGAGTATTCAATTTGTCACTAGAGGGATCTCTGCAAATCTTCACACAAGATTACAACTTTATTGCCTTAAATATATATGTATTTACGTGTTGACCATGTGCTTAATAAATTAATATTTACAACTTTACATTGTTTCAAAATATTTTTCTAACTACAAGATCTCAACATTAACTTGTGAATATTAGTGTTTAATAGAAATTGTGGACTTACTTAGTGAAGAGTTTAAGAGTTTCACACTCTCAAATCAAACGCTTTAGATTCGCCTATATAATTAGAAAGTAGGTTGAAAATAAGATTGGCTGCTCCTATCTTTATAAAGTTGTAATCTTGTGTGAAGATTTGCAGAGGTCCCTCTAGTGGCAAATTGAACACTCAAGGTGCATAGTATTAAGGTTATAGCCTTAAATATATATGTACTTATGTGCTGACCTTGCGCTTAATAAATTAATATTTACCACTCCTACATTATTTACATATATCTCAATAGGTTTACGTAAAACACATCTATATATCTACACACAGACATGCTGTATAAAACATTCTATTCATTTTTAATGATAGATAAATGATTAATTTAACACATGTGAACTACATATAAATGTGTGCATGCACTGACATTTATACTTATATTTTCTTTGTCCAAAATAAACTTATTAAAAATATTATATTTTCACAAAACAATTCAAGGTTGAAAATAGAGATAAATTGCACTTGTATGTGTTTACATAAAAAATATAGATAATCTTAATTAAAGCAATTAATTAGCCTCTTATTTTTTTATGGTAAGTTTTTTGTTAAATCAAAAAAACTATTATTATTTGGAAAGTTCATTTAAAATTCAAACTTTTTGGCCTCATTTTCAATGTTTGAAAAAAAAATCTCTGGAGTTTTCCTCTTTTTTTTTTTTTTATGAACAATAACAGGAAAAAGTAATCTAGAGACAAATATTTTTTTTTTGTCTTGTTTTATTTTTGGTTGATGAAAGTTATTTACTTTTAAAACTTGTAATTTAAAGATTTTCACTGTCATTTTAAAGAAATTATTTAAAATAATATCTTTCTCAATATATTACATTCTACTCACCAGCTGTACTTTATATATATATACGATACAGTATTTTTATCTGTGCTTCTCTGCATATAGATAAAACAGTATATATATAAAGTAATTCTTCAGCAAGCTGATGGAATCTCCTGATAAACTGGTCCTTTCTATAACTAGTCTGGCTTATTGTCATTTTCGGGAAAGGTATAATCCATTAACTATTGGCGTGCAGTCATATCAATTCAGTCTATAATTTGATAGACTTCAGGCATGCCATATAGTGCACATATATATGGGCTAATGAACCACAGAAAAGCTGGTCCTGGCCTTCATATGAATCAAAACTCCATCATTGCATTAGCAACAGCAGCTGACTTGTCCTCTGTACCTTCAATTATATCTTCGTAGTAGTAAACTTTAATCTAATCTAATGAATTTTTTTCTTCCGCCTTTTATAGCCAGGGGTGAAATTTGAAAAACAGTAATTAAAATTAAATTCTTTTCTTTATCAAAAAAAAAAAATTAATGACTCTTCAATTCACCTTATAATTAAAAGCAAATTTTTATCTACAAGTATTTTTAATCCGTTGAAAAATATCAGATTGTAGGATTTTATCACAAGCTTTAATTAAAAAAAAAATTCTTAATCTAATTATAAAATAGATTAGAGGAATTTTATATTTAATATGAAAACAAGATTTAGATTTTAAAATCACATTTAATAAAACATTAAATAGACCTTTTTAAAGGCTTGATTTAAAATAATTTAAAGTATGAAAATTATTATTTAACTCTTGACTGTTATTCCAATGTAATATAGAAAATATCTATAAAAATTTTTGTTTGTGTTTATTTCTACTTTTCCTTCAACTCTATATATACATGCACACACACTACTATGTTGTTGTATGCTATGAGACACACAACCGTCTGAATATAAGTATATTTGCCATTTTATTTGACGTAAAAAGTTTTAATTTTTTTTTTACTTATTTTTTAGTTGTATACCATCTACCAAAAATCACGGCTTCTGTTATCATAAGCTGTAGTCATGGCAGCGCTTTGCTGATGTCATTGCTTACGTCTCATAATGCTTGAAAAGAAATACACTGAAAGTGAGAAGTGTTTATCAGATCATCTATGTAAATATAATTTTTGTTACTATAAAGAATTTTTAAAATTGAATTCTCTATGATTATAAAATCTGTATTGACTATTACTGCTAATATAGAATGGGAATTTGGGAAACAAATAAATTAACTCCTTATAATAAAAATGGTTTTTAAAAATATCAAAAATAAAATGTAATTTGTACTACGTAATAGTGGTAGATTATCAATAAAGGGATCAATAGTCTTTTAGCAAATGGCAGCCACATTCGATTTTAATTTTAATAAGTAAGCTATTTGTATTTAGAGTATAAAATGTTGAGGGAATAGATATGAAGTAAAATCACAATATTTAAGAAAGGCAGGTATGCAGGGGAAGAGATTGAGATTATGATCTGATGGAAATGTAGTTATGTTTATTTAAAGCTGTTAAAACAAAATTCTGTGGTTGCAATAATCTGCTATCTGGAAAAAGAAAATTAATAAAAACTTAAAAATTCATGTTTTCAAGGGCATGATTGCATAAATAGCTTTATGAATCGATTTTGAGCCATTTTATTATCTCATGCATTCAGCATGCTTCTTATTAAATCACATGATTATAATTACAGCAAAAATTTTACAGTATTTTGTATTCGCCATGTTGTTGCAGGGAATTATTAAATCAAAATTTTGTTTGAAATAGCTCAAAATCTAATAACGGTAATTCGTTGTGCAAAATAAAAATAAATGATATAATAATGAAAGAAAAGAAGTATTACATCGAATATGTTCATGTGCTCAGATAGATTAGAGTAATTATATTTTATTGTTGGATTAATTTGTCAATGTCTTTATATAATACCTAAATTAAATTGAATTGTAGATATGTACATAGTGTGACCTGGTAAAAAATGAAAAGGTGATTGGTTCTCTGTCCAAGCTGCCTGCAGTGCCATCTCTAAGTCGATGCATGTATTACATAGTGATATAATTTATCTTTTCACCCAAAGTTTTTGCTATGAAACAATCACTTTGGTGCAAAATCAAAAGAAAAAAAATATTTAATTTTTCTTAACCAAAATGTTGTCTTTTAATAAGTTTGACAATCTAAACTAATTTAAACTACTTTATATTGTTAGAAGAGCCAATAAACATCACCATTTCTTATGCTTGCTCATAACTGTTATTAAAACAGGCAAAACTTTCTATATGTATTGCCACTCAGTGCAAGCCAGAGTAATCAATGGATGCCAGAAGGCTTGTATATAAAATCACCATCTAGTGCCTACTCATCCATTATCCCCAGACTAGTTTCTGGCTTGTGGCCTTCATCAGTGAGGAGCCTTGGATCTGAGAGCACTGTACCTAGATCTTAGGATCTAATGCAACCCTCCAGCAGCCACCCATTATCTCTACTTAACTACAACAAAGGCCACAAACCAGAAACTAGTCTGGGGATATTGGATGAGTAGGCATTAGATGGGGATTTTATGCACAAGCCTTCTGGCATCCATTGATTACTCTGGCTTGCATTGAGTGGCAATACATAGAGTTTTGCCTATTTTAATTGTTAGAAGAGATGTTAATAAAAGGATAGTCAAAATTTTAAATAGAATTCTGACTGTAAAAGATTTAGAAAGAGGCTATATATAAGATAGATGGATGTAATAATGAAGTTTGTTGGTGTGGTGAAGAGGTTGTAGTTCAGAAAAATTGGATTAAACTTGGAGAGATCTTAATTTTGCAGTGGATCAGTAATGCCAATAAACATCACATGATCACCATTTCTTACACCTGCTCATAACTGTTATTAAAACAGGCAAAACTCTCTATACGTATTGCCACTCAGTGCAAGCCAGAGTAATCAATGGTTGCCATAAGGCTTGTGCATAAAATCTCCATCTAATGCCTACTCATCCAATATCCTCAGACTAGTTTCTGACTTATGGCCTTTGTCAGTGCAGAGCCTTGGATCTGAGAGCACTGCACTAAGATCTCAGATCCAAGGCTCCTCACTGACGAAAGCCACAAGCCAGAAACTAGTCTGGGGATATTGGATGAGTAGGCACTATATGGAGATTTTATGCACAAGCCTTCTGGCATTCATTGATTACTTTGGCTTGCACTAAGTAGCAATATGTATAGAGAGTTTTGCCTGTTTTGGATAAGTAATGGTTGAAAATGAAGATGATAACTGCTATCAAGCTCTTACCCATTGTAGATTAAAAATCGATTCAATCTTTAAAAAAGTATTATAAATAATAATAATAATAAAATCAAATACTTAAAAGAAGATATAATTTAAACTTAGGAAATCCATTTATTTATTAAAATTCATTTCAAGGTTGATAATTCTATCTGCGATTTTAAAACAATTTACATTTTGATTCTTCTATAACTCATTATATGATTGATTACATCACTGATGATGATATTATTTTTGTCATAAAAGTATTTTAAAATTTATTCATTTTAGGCCATGATAATATCCCCTCCATTTACAAAGATTTGGAGGAATTTATTACAGCCATTCTTGCTTGGGTGTCAGATATGTCAAGGTTATCCCAATTTTTAAGAACAGTTCTTGAAACTTATATTAATAACTAAAGACCTATTTCTGTTTTTACATTTTATTGCACACATTTTAAAGAAATATATATAATAAAATTATTGCCAATATCAATAAAATATCTTTATTCACAGTGAAGTCATATTTTATAAATCAATTGGAAACTAATCTTGTTATCTGTGATCACATAACGCATGCTATTGAGGCTCAACAGAGACTTGATTTAATTTTGATTTATCTAAGGCTTTCGATAAAGTTAATCACACCATTCTTTTAATAAAATAATCTTTTCTCCTAAACTTATCGGTTGAATCTTTTTTTTAGTGGCAATAATTTAATGATAAAGTCTTCCCTAAATATACTTATAATTTAGTTTTTCATCGGGATAGTAATTTAATGGATATACTTTTTAATATTTATATTACTGATCTTAAAGACTACCTGAAAATGTCTTGTTTTTGATTGTAAGCGGATGATTGCAAAATCTGCAGAAAAATGATATCTATGGTTGATTACACGGTGATATTTACGAGTTTGTTTTCTGGCATGATCTAAGTAATATCCATTAATCTAAGTAAACAATCACTTGTTACATTCTACAACAAGTTTGAAGTTTTGTATTTTAATTATTTTTATTAATTCTTATAAAATTAACCACATTATTTTTAAAAAAGATCCGAGAAATTATTTTTTAATAATCCTTTCGTCATCATATCGATAAGGTTTTCAAAGTCATGGATCCCATCTTCAGGCACAGTTATCAATCATATCATTAAATACAAATTATTTCTTTGATTCTCCCCATTTTAGAATAAGGGCTAATCATTTGGAATACTAATTCTAAATAAGATTATAGCACTCAGTTATCAATAAATTTTCTGAATATATCTTCCGAAAGATAATTTTGATCCTGGTTCGCTTGTTACTCAACAAGTCATAATACCAGATGAGATCTTATTTATTTCTGTTAAGTCTCATATGTATAATACAATACTGTTACTTTTTTTTGTCTGTTCAGTCTTATCACTCTAGTGATTTTAAATTTTCACTTTTATTTAGGTTGACCATTTAGGTAATCAGGTTTTTATTGATACAGATGATTTAAAATTTGATTTTAAGCACTTAATGAATAATATTTCTGGATAATTGATAAAGTGTAAGACGTTGTGATCAAGGCCAACTGATGAGTGTTGGTTCAGCATAAAATGTGCATCTTGGGGATTCTACATCAAGTGGATAGAGATCAATCACCATCTTGTACGATAGTGGTGTAGTGAAAATTACACTATAGGAATATTATTAAGTGGATGATCTCTAGTCTAATGAGTGACTAATAAAAATTATTGATTTTAAGCAGTTTTTTAATATTCTATGATCTAAACTTTTATGTTGAGTGGAGCTGCAGACTATACTATATTTTGTTACATGTCATCTTACATTAAATGTCTGTAGTATATAATAGCTCATGTTTGGTCAGTAAATATTGATTAGAATAGGTATTGCTTATAGAATTGCAAATGAACAATAACTTTTCAACACGCACATATAAGGATGTTATTTTATATATATAGTATGCATATAAGTCAAGATTATAGTACAGATAAAAATTTTAAAATAATGTAGTTATTAATAGTAAATTGAGAAGACACATTTCATACATTTTACCGAGTGTGTGTTCACTCTCGCATTCACTGAAACAATAAGAACAAAAACTAACTACCGTATTTTTATTTTTAAACTAAATAGCAAAATGTCTGACTTTCATCCTATTAAATACGCTCTGGGCGATATATATATATTTTACTCTTATAAAAACATAATAGACTAGTTATTAAGAAATTGTGATCCCTCTAATTATTTTAATGTTTTAAAATCAATATTAACATTAAGTATATTCTAAAATTGTATAAAACTTTCAGTATTATGCTCAGAAAATATTTTATTTTACAAAATAGTGTACATTAAATTCAAAAAGGATAATAAAGAAAGAATAAATTGTGCTTTTAACATAAACTGAAGAAATGTTATTAATATATATATATAATCATTGTATGGCACTTAGATAAGGAAAAATGGCTGCCAAATAACATAAAATTTGAGGATTTCAATGGTTTTTTTGTTTATTTACATTTTAATTTGTTTGTTTACATTTATCTTTGGACAGCATATAATCCAAGATGTGTAGTTAGATACAGTTTCATTCATGGTTTCACTGTATATATTTTCTTTATGGCCTTTAATTACTGTGTACGATACATAAATATTAAATTAACACAGCTCATTATCTATGCAATTAATGGAGTGAACCACTTCATCTTCAGTCTATGAATAAATAATATTCTGTTGAACAAAGGATTAAGAATATAATGAATCCACCTATTCTTTAATCTTTTGATATTTACAAGCTTATCTCTCACCAATACTGATGGAAATGCAGAGTAAATTCAATATGTCAGCTAGATGAAAACATGACACTGAAAATCTTCTATTAATAGTTAAACAGAAATTAATAATTGTAAACATTAAATTAGCATATAATTAATGGAGTAAACCACTGCCCTTCAGATTATACATAAATTCCTTGGATAGTGAGTTAAATGTACATTTATTCTTTATTGGTTTTATTCATTATATGCAGTTTGTAATTTCGATAAGATGTGTTGTTCGTAAATAAATGAATTACTTTTCTCTTTATAGTCATGGAAAAAATTGGATAAATATAATAACAAATGAAGTTTTGAAAGAGTAAATGAAAGAAGAAGATTCATTGAGGAAATTAGAGATAGAAAGAGAAACTGGTATGGATATATGAAAGTTGTGTTGGAGGAAATGGTGAGTGGAAAGAAAAAGATTTAACCTTATTGGATGTTGTAAGAGATGGGAAGGAATATATGGAATTGAAAAGCTGGTCAGCGAAGAGAACAGAGTGAGGAAATGGATGAATTTGTGATGTGATTGCTCTCTGGACCTATCCATAGAATAGAATCCTATTGATTGAGTTATGTTCTAAATTTACCATCTATCTCAAATTACTGTAGAAGAAAAAATAATTATAACAAAATTGTTATAGAGCACTGCATTAGGCAGAATCAAAAATCATTCTGATATCTCAGAGAGATATTACCAATTTTTGTTACATTTAATAAATGATCTTGTATTATCTTTGAATATACAAAATGTCCAGAAATTATTGACTAGCTTGGAAATTCTGCAATCATGAACATGTACAAGACTTATGATTACATTTGCACTTGGTTTTAATTGTATATCATACAATTTGAAATCCCAATTTAATGTGTAAGCTTTTATCACTTTCCTATGCATAGAGCTACGTGTTATCATCCATGTTTATGATATCCTCATAATCTATCATTACTGAAACTATTAATAATTTTTCAACAGTAACTAATTTACCAATATCGTGTAGAAAGTTATTAGCATGGTGACTCCTCTCTCCTCAGTTTTATCCCAAAATTGGTTCATTACTTAGTAGCATTATTAAATATAGTTTCATCTTCATCAAAGACTTTACTCCATCCTAGTTACTTATTTTTGATGTCAGGATCATAGAATCATTATAGACATCTTGATCTGCTATCACACTTAATATTTTATAGTTAATCACACACTGATCAAAGCTGTAAAAGCTTCTGCGACATAATTATGTATCGAAGTCTTCCGCCCTCTCTGTTTTACAATTCTTTGTCTGCTGACAGCATATAATGAATATAGTTTTGTTGAGCTAGTTTTTTTAATATAATGCCAGTATTAAAGTCTTCAAAAATAGTAATTGATTCACTTTCAAACAATAATCATGTAATCACAAAACATTTTATAGATGTTTTTTTTTTTGCCTATTTATCCCTCTCGCTCTTTACATTTTCAATGATATCTCAACCTATTCAAAAATTAATTTTATGGAGCATATGATATTTGACACCTCATTAATTATCACTAGCTTAAAATTAATTTTTGGATGCTTCCCTAACTATAACATGTCTACATGAAATGATCGTAGATACTGGATATTCAAAGGTAAACTTTGTTGGTCTGTAGATAAAACAATCCAATATGGATGCATGTCTCTAAAATCTTACCTCTCTTTTTAACTATTAAGCTATTAGCCCCAATTAAAAAAACGTTTTCAATCTAAGCCAAGTTTCTTGTATAGTCATACAGATCTGAAACTAGTTCAGTATCTATCTTATGGTGTTCTTACTTTTTTTAGCAACTATAAACACCTTTATTCTATGATCAGAATTGCATTGTTCTAAGATTCAAAGTTTCTCACTGATGAAAGCCATAAGCTTGAAACTAGTCTGGAGATATTGAATAAGATAATACTGGATAGGGATTTATTAAACATCTTGTGACATCTATTAGTTACTAAAACTTACAGTAGGTGGCATAAAAGTATTAAGAAAATAAATATATTGCTGAAACACAATTAAAATCATGACATAAGAGTTGTATATTTTAGTCTTTTTATATCAGTTGTGGCCACAGGATAAAAGTACCTATAGTTATTAAAAAACTAACGACACCTTAATATATACTTAACTGCTTTCAGATCTATATGACTATAGAAACAAATTGGTTTAGATTGAAAACTTTTATATGTTTTTTTCAATTTGGGCAGACAACTTGATCAAGCGTTGGTGGCTGAGAGGTCAGTGTAGCTGCCTTGCAAGCAGTTGTTGCGGGTTCACTTCCGGCCGATGCTTTGACATATGGAAAAAAAAAACAATTTGATAGTTAAAAAAAAAAAGATGGCTGCTAGAAGGAAGATGCATTAGATCGCAAAGGTCAAAGTTCACAGTTCTAAGATTCAACGCTCCTCACTGGTGAAAGCTCTAAGCCTGAAACTTATTTGGGGATATTGAATAGAACAGCACAGGATAAGCATTTATTAAGCATCAACAGCTGTTACCTATTAGTTACTAAAGTTTACAATAAATGATATAAAGGTGTGAAGCAAAAAAAGGTCATCGCATCCGCCATGCAAGCAAGTAGTTGATTGCAGACAGTTGTGGGTTCGTGTCCCAGCCGATGCTATGACATATGGAAGAAAAAAAAAAGGATGTTTTTATACTCTATAATGTCAGATTCCTTTTAATCAATTATTAGAAAAAACTCTGGTCTAGATTTTTTTTTTTAATATAAAAATATAACTACATAAATCCATAACACACTCCTTCAGAGAATCCTACATCTTAGAATATGATGAACTAGAAAATCCAAATTGCTAATTTTAGCATTTAATATTAGCTTAAATAGCAGTTGCTTCTAAAGAGTCAAATTCCAATTTTTTACTGGTGTGTTTGGGGGATTTGTTTTTTAAAGTCAGAGTAATTTTAATTTTGAACATTCTAATCTACGCTATGATCTGTACAACAGTCTGCACCTAAAATTGCAATATAAAGATGATGTACAATCTATAAGTTGTCAATGTTTAGAATATGGATGCAACCATATTCCTTTGTATATTTAAACAAAATAGTCATGATGGTCAATCTGTGTTGTGCAAAAATTCAACAATAATCCATTAAAACTGCAGATAGCATCGCTTATTTTGGGTTAACTTTAGGGCATTGGTTTCCTTTTTGTTCACCTGCTCGATGTCTTCAAAAAGACAATTATTATAATGATACTAACACTATTCAGTAACAAGTAGAAATCTTTCTTTGAATCCATTATGGCATAAAATAATTTTTAATATTAACTTTGATTGATACATCTAGAAATGTCAAGAAAAGAAGATACCAAATTAAATGTCACAGCAAACCTAATACTATGAAGTCTATTTTACTTCAAAGAAGTTGCCTATCAAAAAAATCTATAAGCATCTAATTACATTTTATTGATAAAAAAGTAATTTTCATTATATCAATCAAATCTGGACATCTTGAAGAGTCCATATCAAACAGTTTGCACACATCTTGTACGTATTTTTAGAAAAAAAAATTACACCTGCCCCCAAAGAAATTGCACGGCAACATATTACGGAGAAACTAAAACCAATATTGCAACCAGAGTAGCTCAACATAGATATCTCTATAACAAAAAAACAAAGCTTGAAGGCAATTCAATTTTCGTTGAGCATGAGAGAGCCACTGGCCATGCCTTTCTACCCACCACAGCCAGTGTCATTTGCTCTGAAATAAATGATATTAAATGCAAAGTCAGGAAAGCTTACTACATAGTAAGTGACCCAACAGCAATCAATAGAAGAGAGGCCTGCTTTTCTCTGTCTCGAAAATGGTCTATGTAGCATCTTCATACGAATTTGCATTAATAATAGTTCTTAACTAAACACAAGTAGCCATGAATATGAGACTATAAACTGCCCCAAAAGCGCTTGGCGATAATTTTACTTGTTTAATAGCTTCATTAACTGTGCGCTGAACACATATATATATATTAATTGACGCTAGTGTAGCATATGCTCTACCGAGGTTGGAGCCGTTATCCACATAGCAACAAGATACAAATTAAACAAAGAAAAATAACTTTCACGCATTTCATAGATTTGAAAACATGAAAATAACATTTAGAAAAGGTGTGGCTCTATTGCTCAGGAGTTCCTGAGAAGTTCGAGCGCCAGACTTTCAAGCAGCCAGAATTGATCCTGGGACATCCAAAGTCAGATGCTCTACCAATGTCCAATAATGATTGGAATCAAAATATATAAAATAAATTTTTTTTTTAAAACTTACATATCTGCCTACTTTATAAATTTTCTAGGTTCTAAGTAGCCTAGTGGCACCCTCGTAGTGCAAATACGTTAAGTCACCATTCCCCGAACGTTATAATTGGCGCCCACCATGCAGGCACAATAATTAAAAAAAAAAAACATTCAATAAATGCAATATGGATTTTATAAAAAAAATTAAGAGCATCTGTGATCCCATCGCTATTTTTTTTACAGAATGTTTGCGATGATCACATTTGTTTTGTAACCGTTGCGCATTGATTTTTTCTAGTTTTGATTTTTTACATTAATGTATGAAACTTATCAATTACTTTTTCATTTACTTAATTTATAACCTCATGCTCTATGGATGATGGTTCCATTCTTTTAGACTATCTCTAATTCACCTTTATTATCACTATTATATTATTTTAATGTTTCTGATAAATTTTTGAAATAGATTTTTCAAGATAGGCAACTTTTATACCATTTTCTAGATCATTCCATGTTTGTGGAGTAGCAGGTCTTTAAATATGCTGTCCAAGCATATGAATGTCGGAACTGCAACAAAATCCAATTCCATGTTAATCATTATTGATTTGATTTCCAGTTTTCTAATTTTGATGCGGTTACTATTATATCAGTATCTGGGAATTTGCATACTTGTATCCTCTCTCTCTATATATATATATCAACTATTTGTTAAAATACACAGGTTCTTAAGAACTATGGTTTTTAAGGTATATCAGTTTTTAACTTATCAATCGATTCATTCTAAGATAAATTTTGGATTTATTGAGTTGTAGTACAAAAGATTCTACAAATATATTTATATCAAATTATGTTTCATTGAAGCCAATTAAAATTTAAATATTGTCACAATTTTGTAAATGTCATTTTGCATGAAGATTTTTAATATTCAATTTTATTCACAATAATTTTGTAAATGTCATTTGACTTCTAATTTGCTTGAAGATTTTTAATATTCAATTTTATTCATTAGCGTGGAGATCGTATATAATTTAAACAGAAGGGATTTACACCCTAAGCTTATGCGCTGTAATGTTATAATAGCTCAACATTATCTTGTTGAGTATACTCTCAAACCAAAGCACAAGATACTTTTGAAAAGATAAAAGTGGCCATCTTGTCTTTTGTATCTAAATTTAGTTATATAGGCCATTCTTAAGCATCTTAGTTTGAGAGTATAGTAAATTGAAAAATTTAGTGATTGTTAATGTAGAGAAAGAAATTAATGAATCATTTTCATGCTCAAACTAAGATGCTTTAGATTGGCCTATATAACTAAATGTAGGTACAAAAGATAAGATAGCTGCTCTTATCTTTCCAAAAGTCACTACTTTATGCTTTGGTTTGAGAGTATCCTCAGCTATTAACGAAACATCATTGAGTTATTATAGCAATATTACAGGGTATGTGCTTAAGGTGTTAATTCCTTCTGTTTAACTGAAGACTTAATATGCATGTCATATTTATTTTAATGCTTTCAGTCTGATAATCATTTTGGGTGTGTTCAGATGTGGATAAATACATACAAGAAATATAAAACTAGTTTTTAGGTTGTTTTTTTTTATTGTACACATCAAAAAATACATGATTATAACATTATAAAAACAAAGTAAAAAAAAAAAGAAGCCACATATACATATTGAAAATAAATTTACAAAATATTTTACACGTTAATTACAAAATTCTTTTATTTTTCATAAACATAAAAAAAAGTGTATAAAGAAAAATAACCATTGCACAGCCTTACTGGAAGGCATCATGTGACACTCTGCTAAGACAAGGTCTATGCAGGAGTGTTTTTAAATATTTTAGATTCAAAAAGTAAAAAATTGAAAATATATCTATAATATATGATCTATTGCTAATATGTTTCAAGCATAATTGCACAGGGGTAGACCAGATATGTATTTTGATATGAGCACCATAACTTGTATAGTTAAAGACCAGCTAGATTATTTTTTATTATCCATCTCTGATGGAACAAATAGAATGATAAATAATAAAAACACACAGATAGTGAAAAAGAATATTAAATCGGTACTACTTTTTTGCTTCCGTTAAAAAGTAAAAAAAAATGTGAAAAATTAATGAAGAAAATATGGTAGTTCCATTACCATTTTATTAAAATTGGAGAGCGAAAAATAGTAATTCACATTTATTTAATTGTGAAAACTAAGTTTAACGAGGGATCACATACATATAAAAAAATGAATTCTACATGTATATTGTCAAATCCATTTTTTTTCATGTTGCACAAGTAATTATATACAGGTTAGCACCATTAATCTAAACAATTTAAAAACTTATCTGACAAAATGGCGGAGCATACTTTCGGCCGATGAAGCCAAATTCAACCATTGTCTATATATATACTAAATAAAATCTCGTCTTAGCTAACATTCAAAACGTTGAAATAAATCGGTTATAATTAGCATAAGGATGGGAAAAATATTTGAATATCAGATTAAAATATTTGATTTATTGTTTTAATTACTGTTATATAAAAATTTTATACTGATGTAAAAAGGTTACAAGTACCGTCTTGTGTTTTAAAGTGTTATATTGTAATTGATAAAATGTCTACAATGTATAAAATGTATTTCAATATATACACTACAAATACTAAAATCAATATTTCAATTTCAAGAAAGTTTGATTTATAATAAATGGGAAACAGGGATATATTGTTAAAATTCAAAAAAGTCCTAACTAGTATTTGGATTAATGGCAGTCCATCTGTATTGAAAAAAATATTGACTTATTCTTGACACAATGTGGGCTTTGAACCACTAAACATTACATGATCACTATCTCATATTAGCACATAATTGTTATTAAACAATTTCAAAACAAAGCAAAACTCTCCATATAGTAGTGCCATCTTGTGCTAACAAGAGCAATCAATAGATGCCAGAAGGCTTGTGCATAAAATCCCTATCTAGTGCCTACTCATCCAATATCCCCAGACTAGTTTCTGGCTTGTGGCCTTCATCAGTGAGGAGCCTTGGATCTGAGAGCACTGCATCTAGATCTTAGGATCTAATGCAACCCTCCAGCACCCACCTTTTAACTATTTAACTACAAAACTATGTCCAAGGCTCCTCACTGATGAAGGCCACAAGCCAGAAACTAGTCTGGGGATATTGGATGAGTAGGCACTAGATAGGGATTTTATGCACAAGCCTTCTGGCATCTATTGATTGCTCTTGTTATCACAAGATGGCACTACAATGTGGGCTTTGCTGTATATCTAAATCCCTCAGATAATTATATCTATTGTTATTATATATATATACAGGGCATCTAAAAAAAGGATTATAGATTTTATTAAATAATCAGCAAGATTGCAAACTCCTATCTAACAATTACAAGAATATCTCTCGAATCTATTAAAATCATTCAAAATGTAGACCTCCGTGTAATTGTATTTTTCAATAAAAAAACAATTTATTGCTCATGACTTGTTAAGAAATCTGAGAATCGTAAATGTCAAAGTCTGGCTGAATCTTGAATTCCAGAATTTTCCGTTCTACCGCTGCACCAAGCAGGACATTTCAGTACTTTGATTTCTAAAGACTACTGAAAGACCACATTTGGTTGATATTCAAGATACAATTTAAGTTAGATACTCTACGGCTAGTGTAACAATTCCCAAAAGTCTATGAACTTTCATTATATCGTAACGAAGTAAAATTATCTTAACAAATTGTAAATTGCAGTCTTGTGCCATTTGCATTATTATAATCTCGGTGAAGAAGGAACCCCCCCATTTCAATAAAAAATGAATAATTCTAATAGTTAATACAATGTGATTGCAAACATTTAAAATAATATATGAAAGCATATACTTTTTAATTATTATATACTTATTGTCTATTCTCCTTAATATGTATTATTATCCACTAAAAATATATGCAATCTTTTAAATTGTAATAACAGATACAGATAAATAACATATCTGAATTTAAGTGACTGAGAAATAAATACCATGTGATTTTCCAGGAAGTTTGTAATTCAGTATTAGCAGATTGTCCATTCATTATAGTTTTTAAATTGGTTTATAAGAATCACCTTTTTGTTTTCTCAAGATTATATGATATAGTAGAAGACAAATTTTATATACATTAAATAAATTTTATAACATCAATAATAATGGATAGCCATGCCATTTCTAAATAATATTCAATTTATATTTATTAAAAAACACTTTGTGATATATATATAATGTTTCATTTCACGTTCCTCCAAATGTAAACAGATTAATAACTTCAAAAATACTATATCTAAAAAAAAGAAGATATAAATTTCTAGGTGAATGCAAAAAATTATACGTAGATGAGACAAAATACTCTTCAGAAAAAAGATTAAATGAATCAGCTATTCTAAAAACGTACAAATAGGTGTAATCAAGGCATCTTCGATTATGAAAAGTCTTGTAACTAAATTTAAATTCGATTTAGTCACACGTGAAGAAAGACACCAAAGAAAGAAAAGTTTAAAGAGGCAATTATTATAAATCAATTTAAAGATTATAACAAATAGTTCACTAATATTGAAGCACACATCTGGAAAATCACATGACATCTATTTCTCGTCCATATTAGTTGAAGTTATCAAAAGCATATCTCTATAACTTGTATATAATTTGTTTGTAACTATAATTCAAAATGGTTATATATATGTATACATACAATATCAGAGTCTCACAAAATGAATATTTTACATCATTGGCTACAACTAGTAGAAGATGCTATCAGATATGGACCATATCATTTACAAACAATATCAGTGCATTGCAATATGGTTTCTTCACGTTTAATCCGGTTTCCCAATTGAGACATTTTCAACATCACACTAACACATTTCTTTATTTTGTTCAAGAAAAAGTGGGATTAAAAAAAGACTGAACGATGAATGGCATCAAAAGATCACATTGTTAATTACGAACTTACAAAAATAATCCAAGAATTATAACTATTTCTACTTGTCTTCAAGAAGAGAAATGTACATGAGTATCACGTGCGCACACAATATTGATATTTTTCTTGTCCATGAAGTACAAGTTAGCAGCAATCCAAGCATGAGTACTCAACAGATATCAAAACTAGTTTTTGATCATTGCAATTCTGAAGTGTTTTTAATTCACATCCCTATCCAGCAATTTTTTTTAATTTCTATTATACTGGGAATCTATCATTTAAAAATGTCAAACATCCTGAAATGTTGAACTTAAACACAGATACTGTACTGTGACAAATCACAAAAATGTGCAATTAAATAATCAACTATCAGGTTTGTATCTAGGCAAATGTACTTCACTTCCAAACCATATGCCTTTTTAAATTTTCAGACCAATAATTTGATAGTAGAAAGCAAAAAAACGCTTCTAGATGCTTGTACGTAATTAAAAATAATACTCCCTGAAGGCCAGGAATTAGAAATTAGTCTGGAATTTTCAGTTACCACCTATGGTTCTGGATAAAATCAATGTCCATTGATTGCTATTATAAGATGCTAATTGTTTTCAGAATACTATTAGAATTGGTCAAGTAGGAATACATCAATATGATTTAAGTGAATTATTATAATACTTTCCTTAAGTGCTATTATTTTAAACCTAACAAAAGTATGTTATATTTTTTTGAGATAAAAAAGGATATTACTGGCGTATAGTAGTGATTAAACAAAGTTTTGAATAATTTTTCTCATCATGTACAGCAACTCGTCTATTTACCGCAGACCTATCTATTATAAGCTCGAGTAGTCAATGGATTCTAGATGATAGTATTATTGCTTACCAAATATGTTTCATCAGCAAAATGTATGGAAGTACATTTTTAGATTATAAGTTAAATATATAGAGATGGAGTAATAGGAAAACAAATATATAACGAAATTAACAGGTTATTATTATTAAAAAATAATATGTAATACATTTAACACAGATTGCTTTTTGGATGTAATCTGATCTAAGGTAGTAAGAAGTTTTCTGTCAGACATATTCTTTTCAAAGCATGATTTTAATATAGTACAATCCAGTAACAAATTGAATCTAAATGTTCATGTTTATGATTAGATAAATAATGTTGGTAATATTAGCGAGTGACAGTCTATATTAACACTGTGCGCATAAGATGACAGCCTACCTGCACTTAATGTCCACTTCATATGTTCTTATTGCCGCAGCTGTTGCTACTATGTGATTATGGGCTACTCACCAACACGCATTAGCCAGCATGGTGAATTTATTGACTTTTTACCTCTTGAGTTTAAGATCAAGAAACACCATGGTCTTTCTTCTCAGTTGCCTGATAAGGCAGAACGAATGTGTGAATGAAAATTTTTTTCTAATAGATCATGACAGACAAAAATAAATCATGGTCCCTTATTCCCAGAAGGCTGTAAAGTCACCAGCCAAGATGGCAGTTGGCGGCCAAAGGCAGAGAGTGCTAAGAATCCACTGATTGTGAACCCAGGCTGCCATTTGATGAAGATTTTTTATTTAGGTACTTAATTGCAGATCACTTTCAAGTGAACGAAGATTGGAAAAATTGTCTCATATTAAATAGGACATTTTGGATATTGTGAAGTTAGAAGAAAAGGTGAAGAGACGATTTGTACCCTACTACAAAGGCACAAATATTGGAAGTACAAGTGAAGTAGGATTCATTATAAACACAAAGTGGAAGAACAACGTTATGTAGATTGATGGTGTATTGGATAGAGTGGCAAAATTAGTTATTCAACTTAATTGTAAATATGCTCCAACAAGTTCTCATAGTGATGTAGTAGATTTTTATATGGATGTACAAAAGGTTTTTGATCAGAGTAAGCATTTTAAAATTGTTATGGGCGATTTTAATGCTAGAATTGATAAACAAATGAAAGTCCTGTAGGTAAATTTGATTATGGTAATAGAAATGAGAGAGGACATAGACTTGTGGAGTTTGCAGAAAAAGAAAACTTTATATTACGAATTTTTTGAAAAAAAATATTAAAAGGAAATGAACATGGAAGCATGCATATGAAAGTATAGCAGAATTGGATTCTATTTTAACTAACAGAAAATACATATTTCAAGATTATAATATTCTTAGTAAATTCAACACAGGAAGTAATCAATTAGTGAGATGTAAGATGCATATTAACGCAGAACTAGAGATAAAAATTATTAAGAAAAACAGTAGTCATAGTTAATCTTCAAAAACATTCTAATGAATTCAAATTAGAACTTGCAAATCGTTTTCAACTATTAATAGGTTTTGACCATGAATCACATTTGAATGAAATTAATAGGAAAATAATTGATACACTTTTAAAAACTGCAAGAAAGATAGCTGGTAAAAAAAAAGCAATTGACCAATAAAATTTTTACTGAGACTAGAGAATTTATGAAGAAAAGAAGGAATATGAAAATATATAAAAATGATGCATTCACGAGGATTGAATAGCTCAAATTTTGTAAAATGGTGTGAAAAAGATTTGATATTATAAGAAAGTATAATTATAAACTAGTAAGGAAAACTATAGAAGAGAATAAAAGTCTCAAGAGTGAAAATGGGTAGAAGAGTTCTATTAAGAATTATGTAGTAATAAAGAAAAGTACCTCCATTTATTATACCTTCTGAACTGTCCAGAATTTTAAATGACGAAGTGAGACATGCAATTAAATTTATGAAGAATGGAAAAGCTCCAGGTAATGGTGGAATTATAATTGATATATTATAAGCAGGTGAAGAAATAGAAAATTTTTTGGTAAAGTTATATACCAAATGTCTAAATGATAAAGATGTACCAGATGATTGGAAGAATGCAGTATTAATATTTAAAAAAAGTGATAAAAATATTAGAAATTACAAACCTATCAGTCTTTTAACAGTTTTATACAAATTTTTTACTGAGATAATTACAATTCATCTAATTTGGATTTCAACCAATGAAAAGAACAAGTTGGATTTAAAAGTGGTTTTAGTACAGTAGATCATATCCAAGTATTGAGAGAAATTATAGAAAGGACCAATAAATATGAGTAGCCAGTATGCTTTGGATTTGCAGATTATGAAAAGGCATTTGATTCTATAAGCATTTCTTCAGTGATTAAACTTTTTACAGCAGTGCTGCAAGAAGTATTTTATGGATTAAAATGGGAAGTTAGAGGAGTAAAAGTTAATGGAGATTATTTAAGTCATTTAGATTTTTGCAGATGATGTAGTTATTTTTGTAAATAATGCTTCAGAGCTTCAAGAAATGTTGCAAGAGTTATCAGATGAAAATAGGACTTAAGATAAAAAGAAATAATAATAGTATTTAAGTAATGTTCAATGGATTTTCTTAAAAAATGAAAATAAAGATTGATTATGGTGAATAGAAGAAGTTAACAACTGTAAATACCTTGGTCAGATTATTATTACAGATGAAAACATAATGGATGAAATTAATCATAGAATTAAACTTGGTTGGAATGCTTTTGGTAGAAATAACAATATTAAAAGGGAAATATGCTTATGTGTTTGAAAAGGAAGGTTTTAATAAATATGGTTTACCAGTTCTTATTTATGATCTAAGACTTGGGCACTTAATAGAAGAGCAATACAGAGACTTCAGACCACTCAAAGAAATATGGAAAAAATGCACGTTAGGAGTAACAAGAGGAGATTGAACTTGCAATACATGGGTAAGAGAAAAAACAAGTGATACTGACATTGTTGAACGAATTAAAAGACTGGAATTGGGCTGGACATATTGCTAGAAGAAATGATAATAAATGGACAATTGAAATCTTAAACTGGATTCCAAGAGATTGTAAAAGACCCAGAAAATGACCACATGTTGGATGGATGAAATAAATTGTGTAGGAGTGATATAGAAACGAGAGGCTAGAGATCAGAGAAGATGGATTGAACTTAGAGAGACCATCCTGCAGTGAATTGATAACGCTTGACAATAATGATGATAATAAAACTGAAAATTTACATAATTTATGAAATAGTACAACAGATTGATCCAAGATGCTATTTGGGAAATAATACTGGAAAGATAAAATGGGATTATAATTAGAATATTACAAATATTGCGTCAACTCTCAATGCTGATGGCTCACATATAAAGGCTCTTCACAACGAACATCTCTATGGGACTTCAATATATCCCTCTCATAAATAGATGTCCTTACTTTCTTGCCAAATGAGATTAGAATTGAGAAATGGATTTGTTAAATATTTTGTTTAGGGTCATTATTTTATAATATGGAAGATAGATTATCATAAAAATAAATTCAAAATTTCCACACAAAGAGTGGGAAACAAGAAAGCTTGAAGTACTTAGAAATAATAATAAAAAGGATTGTAAAAGTTAATGTAAAAAAAAAAAAAATTATTGAAGAAATTAAAGGAAATAAAATTAAAATAATCATGTAACTGGAGATAGAAGAGAGAAAAAGATAACCTTAAGAGGAAAGAATTTAAGTTTATTTGAAGCAGAAGGTATTATAGAAGTATTCAAACTATCTGTCTTAGGAAAAATTAAGTCCATGCATACACATATACCATGTTCATATGATTATTAATGAATTTCTTGTTTATTATTAATAAGTATCATTTATAAAGTACTAATAATTTTCATGATCATGTAAATAATTTTATGGCTTATTCAATATGTAATGGTAAGAATATAAATCTATTCATGGAGCAGTCCTTAAGAACTATTTAAATGAACTTGTAAATAACATCCATCCATCTTTTTTTATTTCAATGCCAATTTATTTTAAGAAATAGAAGATAATTTAATGATTTTAATGAGGATGTAAATAATTTTATGGCTTATGAAATATATAATGCTAAGAATGTAAACCTATTTGTGGAATAAACAAGCTCAAATATGTTACTAAGATAATTTTTTATCTGACCAAACAGATTGGCATTGATATAACAAGAGAGGTGAGAATTATTTTCAAGTTATAAGAATCTAGCTTGTGAATTATCTCGCTAATATATTTGAACTTGTTTATTCCATAAATACATTCAGATAAGAATAATAGATCAAGGCATGTGCCAAAACATGCTTAAATATATGTAACAAAATTGATTAATCAAATCACACAAATGTCTAAGTAAATAACTAGTCACCCTATTTCATCTTGAATAGGATATCTTATCAGGTAACCCTGGATGTAAACACACACACGGTGACTTAATATTTAAATTAGAAATACTCTAAGAGAAAAAGAAAACTTCTGAAAAATGCATATTTACATATATATCACAAATAATTATAATTAAATATAAAAATGATGGGGTAAAGTCAACAGAGTTTTTAATTTTTCTTTATTTTCTATATATATGTATAAACCACTGCAATTTAACAAGTAGAAAAAGAATGCAGTTATATTTTAAATTTACAAATGATAATTTTAAAAAGTGCCAAATTTAAATAAATAACTATTTAGTTTTAATTTATCTTACAGATATTTATGATTTACTATTGGCATTACAAAATATGCTGCAACAATCGTAATATAATACTGACTGGTTTAATGATAGCCTGCTACTCTTCTCGGAAGAGAAAATCAAAACAAATAATACACTAATTTAATATATATATATATCAATAGTAGCCACTCAGTGACAAATGTAGCAATTCAGATCCAAAAAATAAAATACAACAAAAACAAACATTAAAAATGAAAATAAAAGAGATCCAATACAATAATTAGTACAGCCATCTGTCATAACTTTAACTTAGGCTCAAATGCAGATAGAATTTTTTTTCCCAAATAGATGAAGATTTTCAAGTAAGTTTAGAATTACCTTTCAAATAGCAGGTTTCTAGCTAACACAGCTAGCTAGCTATGAACTGTTAGATAAATGGGTATTTATTTTTAACTGCAGTGAAAATGAAGGCAAAATATTATTCTGATCAGCAAATATATATATTATAACTTTATTTTAGATGAATTGTAAACTTAAATTCATTTTAATTATATTAGAAATTGAATAAACTTTGGTATTTGTGGATTAACCTGTCTACCAAGCTTGGCAGATGATTTTTTTAATATAGTTTCAAGGGCATACAATAAATCTTAAAAAACAAAATAGCTGACGGGTAGCAGTCATATTTTCAGTTCATTTTTTTTTTTATATATTAAGTCAATTAATAGACTTTTTAGGAGGATAGGATCCTGTATCTTCGTAAATACTTCACTGCTTGCTGTTCTGCCAAAGGAAGCTCCCAAATTTCCATTTTTCCAAAATCCCAGTGACAAAAATAAAGACACAACATAAACAAATTACAATATTTGGGACGTGTTGCCTTTACATTATAAATTAAAAAAAAAAAAATTGAAATAAAGCTTCTGATTGGAATTTGTAATCGATTTATTAAATTTAACAACTAACTTATATATTCAGTAAAATAAAATGTAATCAAAAATATTTGTAGGCCCCTGAAACTGTATATTAAAAAAATGCAACAAAATTGATTGATTGTTTTGTTAATCTAATATTGCTGTAATGGTATGCTTTAAGATAGATTTTTTTTAAGTGTAGGAATGAGTCACTGAACAATGTATTTAAAGTTAAAATTATATGATCAAGAATAAAGCATAGTTAATAAAAGCAAAGATGAATATTCATGTTACAAGATTTACATTTAAAAATATAAATTAACAATATAACTTTTTACATACGAGAGATTTTCAAATTTTTCTCCTGGCTAACCCCCTCCCCATCAGTAAACTAATTCCTTTTTAAAAAAATTATTGCCCTGATAAAATTATCTTTTATTTCTCTGATTTTTCTTATTAATCTCTTCAATGAACATATAGCCAATCACATTTTTTTTTGCTTTTTATTAAAAGTCAATATCCCCCTCCCCAATTATTAATATAAAAATATTACCATCTTTTCAGCGTTAGACTTTAAGTACATGTTTAATATTTAAGTTTCTTAAGTTGAATCTTAAGCAATATCATTCTTTGCCAGATTAAGTAAAGTTTGTGCACCAAAGAGAGGCTGAAAGCCTCAATTCCATTCATTTATGGAAACAAAGAACATTTGTTCTTTATTTTTGTTTAAGTGAGAATCAATTTGCCACTCTTAATTATTATGTTAAATAAAGCAACACGAATCAATTTTTACATACATACCTTCATATAAAATATTAAATTTCAAGAAACTAAACTAGTCAGTACATTAAAGTAAGTACACTAATTCACAATTAAATAAAATACACTAATTCTTAATTAAATTACTAGTTTCAAATGCAAAGTAACGCAAACAAAACAAACAAGTTCTATTTTACCTTTCTATAATTCCAATTACTTTTAACTGGAAGATATTAACTTATTTAAAAGTTCTTTTGATATTAAAAATAATTGAAATATGAATTGGACTTATGGGAAAGTGGGATAGTACATATTTGTTTTGGGTTATTTTGCACTTAAGAAGTCTGCCTTGCCAATGAAGTTATCGATAATGGATTTGCAATTTAATTTTGGGTAGTAATTTAACTGAATCAACGTACATAATTTAACATACCTTCATGGATAATTATCAATCCAAAGTGAGAAATGTCTATCAATTTTTTAAATGCTAACTTCATACATTTTATTACTAAACTACAGTATTGAAATAATAGTTAAAATTAATGGCAAATTTGAATAAAACTGAATTCTTGACAAACACGCTAAATTTAACAATACCCAATTTCTTTTGCTAAACTTATTGTTTAACAAAATAATATTATCAAGTAAATTTAAGTTAATAAAAAAATAACTTTAATTCTGCGTTTTTTTAAAAACATCGCTTAAATGTGCATTTTACTATCAAACATTGGCAGCCAAGTGGTTAGCACAGCTGCTTTACAAGCAGTTGTCCTGGGTTTGCTTACCGACCAATGCTTTGATATATGAAAAAAATAAGTTTCATACTTCAATCTCCAATGTTAAAATACAAAACTTTAAAATAGCCTTCAAAAAGAAAATTTCTTTCGTTTTTTAGCAATATGGCTAAGTTAAAATTAACGACAAACGAAAAATAAAATTAAAAATTGGAAATATAACTTAAAATCTCCTTATGTCAGTTTCTTTATACTTATTTAGCTGAGATAAATAACTGTTATCAGTTTAAAATAAAAAGTACAGTAAGACTTGGAAAATTTCATTACAATTTTTAAATATAATTCTTCACTGGTACTTATGTAGAATCCCTGCCAGAAGGT
Source organism: Epiperipatus broadwayi (assembly GCA_028023455.1). Taxonomy (NCBI): domain Eukaryota; kingdom Metazoa; phylum Onychophora; class Udeonychophora; order Euonychophora; family Peripatidae; genus Epiperipatus; species Epiperipatus broadwayi. Next base: position 712,043 of record JAQFVV010000361.1, read on the forward strand.
TGCTAGGCATTTTTAAATAATCCATTTTCAGGGACTTCCAATACATAATTGGCTAAGTTGTCATAGTATATATTTACTTTTTTATTTATTTATTAAAATGATAAACACAAAAAGTTTTAATTAAAAGCTTTTTTTTTATGTAAATGCAGTAAAGAAAATATAAAAAAAATTAAGTAAACTATATAACAAACATGGTTGGTTATTCATGTTGGTGGACAGACATTGCTAATAGCATCTCCGAATATACAGCATCATATCGTGCTCATTATCACTTTTCAGGTGGGCACTGTCCTGTAATTTTGAAAATATTCCATTGTATCTTGTTTTATTGATGGAAGATTCCAAATTTTAATCATATTTCCAAAAATGATATGGCAAAAAAAGGAATGTTAATAAAATCATGATAATTTTAGCCACATGTTATGTGTTAATATTTGGACTTTATGTTGTGAGTGGAATTTATTAAAAAATATATTCAAATTTTTTAAAATTGTTTGAGAAAATAATTTTGGGGGAAAAAAAATGTAAACAAATACTTCAACCCTGAAAAAAAAAAAATGCCTGGCAAGCTACTGTCAGAGATTCTTATTAACTACCTTCTCACTTTAAAAACCCCCCACATATATTCTATCTATTATCCTGAAATAATATTTAGTACTTTTTAATATTTATTTTAGATAATGGATACATTTAATAATTGTTATATTTATTTATTTTGATCTTATAAAAGCATTTGATAGAACGAATTGGGTTATTTTGTTCAATGTTTCAAAAATGTTCTAGACTGGAAAAAAAAAATATTAAAAAGATGTACAAATTAAAAAATATAGTTCTAGAAAGATATGTAAGATAGAAATAATGTCTAACCTGTTTTGTACATATTTGATGAGTTAAATGCATGCTACTTTAGTACAGAAAAAATTAGTAACGGAATTGGAGAGTTCACCATATCAGTTTTTCTGAAGATGCAGCTATATTTTGAATAATGAAGATGAATTTAATATAGTAATTGTATAAGATGTGCTGGAGTTTGTGCACAGTTTAGAATGAAAATAAATAATATAAAATAAATAATGAAAATATGGTGATGAGAAGGAAGATTAAAAGTAAGTACTAGGCAGGAAATTATAAAGCCTGTCGGTGCTTTTAAATATTTGAGAAGTTGGTCAACTGACAACAAAATACTAATAAAAAAATGAGATAATAGCTGAAGAGACATTATTGAGGAATGAAGTTATAGCTTTATGAAAAAGGAAGATTGTTGAATGCTTTATTTGAATTGGAGCAGAAGTGTAGCAAAAAGAAAAGCAGAAAATATTGGCAGTTTTAGAGGAGAATGGAAAAGATAAATTGGAAAAAGAAAATTATTAATGTAGTGCAATTGTGGTGAAAAGTATGAGCATAAAAAATGAGAGAAAAAAAACTGATTGATGATCTTACGAAAAAAGTTGACAGATAACATAATTATAAATACAATTTGTCCGCTTCGAACACTTTTTAGAAAAAACAATTTTATTATACATACACACACGCACAATATGACATGTTGACCATCCTGCAGTCTTCCTCAGAGCTATATGACATAATGACAAATAATATATATATAACAAGTTATTTCATTATCAAGCACCGAGTTTATTTGTAATAGTCATTAGATAATCATCTCTACACATGCACTGTCTGAAATTATGATATTTTTTGAAGAATATTCTCTTTTTCTAAATACAAGATAAAGTTGTTTGAAAAGATGAATCCATCTTTTTTACCTAAATATATATATATAGAAGGAAATCAATAAAAAACAAAAAATGTAAACAATAAAATAAAGAAAACTATTAAAATATTACAAGACATAATAAAACTAAGACTGCAGGGCAGTTGAAAGGTCAGATTGTGTGTGCACATTTTTTTTGCTAAAAAGAGTTGAAGTGAATAAATTTAGTGATATTTGTGATATCATAATTCCGATGACTTCTTGCGTAATCAAAAATTATTTTGGTTGTTTCAAATATATTTCTGCTTTCAGCGTAGACTGATAATTGTCATTCAACACAGATAAAAACTCAAATAAATAAAATAAAATTATAAATGAATTGGTATATACTGTTTTTTTTTAAACATTGTCGAAGCAAATATAATTATATAAAAAGAGAATTAGAATAATATATAATTATTACATAAAAATTTTAGTAAATTAAAATTCTTTAGGTGGCATTATAATATTTCAACTTTTTCATTTTATATTTACCGCAAAATATAAAAATTATTTTTTCGTAACTAAAATCAACTTCCACATTTATAATAAATATATAATTTCATTTTTTAGCTGGATTGTAACTAATATTTACTTTCTATACCAAATATTGGATGATATTTCATATAAATAAAGTTATATTTAGATTTGCTTTTATAATCTCATGATAATTATGATTTAATCAATTATCCCTTCAGATTGATTTTGTTTTATTATTCAGTTTAATAGATTATTAGAAAACAAAATGATTGAACGTTTCTTATATTACTTAAAAAATACAGATTGAATACTGATAGTACGGACCTTGAATTCCGGAATTTTGTTGAATTAATGATTTTTGCCATATTAAGAGATCATACAATATCCTTTTATTAAACATTTAATGTCTTTAAAAAACATTGATTGCTGGAAATTTAAGCAAAAATTAAATATAAATATCAAATAATAACAATAACTTAATTTTAACATCTATTGGACTATTGGATATACATTTGTAATAGGTTCTGTATATTAAACATTTATTGTTATACTTAAACAAAAAATATTCTTTACGTATAAAATGTGATAAACAGAGTAGCTAAAATTCAAAAAACATTAATCACAAAAACTATTTGCCAAGCACTTTTGGTACAAGATACCAGAATCATGGCGACATATTAGAATTGAACGGTTAATATTCCAGTGCATGCTCAGTGGAATATTGACCAATCAGTTCCAATAATCAGCGTAATAATGTTCCACTGACGATGCATTGGAATATTAACCGTTCAGTTCCAATATGTCGCCATGATTCTGGTATCTTGTACCAAAAGTGCTTGGCAAATAGTTTTTGTGATTAATGTTTTTTGAATTTTAGCTATTCTGTTTATCACACTTTATACGTGAAGAATAATTTTCATTGTCTGACAGAGTTTTTGTATTATTTATACTTAAACAGTATATTTATACTCGTAAGTAATAAAAAAACTAACTATGAAAGTTTTTTTGATGGTTACTTTATTTTTTATGTAATTATATAAGGGATTTGAACGCAGACTTCCAAACTCTTTTCTGCTATTCGTTCTGGTAAATCTGAATCACTTTAAAATTAATTTAAAAAAATTAGTTTTCAAAGTGTATTTACAAGTGTATTTACACTTAGTTCAATTTTATGTGTTTGCTATTTTATGGAAGGAAAAATAAAAATCACAATTTTCTCTTGTAGCTCATAATTATAAACTAAGAAAGGCAAATATATATACATATTCATTCTAAAACAGGCAAAAGTCACTATATATATTGCCACACACAGCAAGCTAGAGTAATCAATGGATGCCAGAAGGCTTCTGCATAAAATCCCCATCTAGTGCCTACTCATCCAATATCCCCAGACTAGTTTCTGGCTTATGGCCTTCGTCAGTGAGGAGCCTTGGATCTGAGAGCACTGCACCTAGATCGTAGGATCTAATACAACCTTCCAGCAACCACCTCTCAGATCCAAGGCTCCTCACTGACGAAGGCCATAAGCCAGAAACTAGTCTGGGAATATTGGATGAGTAGGCACTAGATGGGGATTTTATGCACAAGCCTTCTGGCATCCATTGATTACTCTAGCTTGCTGGGTGTGGCAATATATATAGTGAGTTTTGCCTGTTTTAACAACAGTTATACACAAGCATAAAAGGTGGTGGTCATGTGACATATTCATTCTAATCAGGAGTATTAATATTAACTATTATTTGATCATTCATTCATTTTAAACTGTAACTATTAACTTAATAAAAATGTTACTTCACTAATATCAATTCATATTAAAATAGCAAAGTATACAATTAGGGAAACTTGAAATGTTCCCTCATAATTTTAGGTTAAACGAAATATCTAATTATCAGTTGTCCGATTATCATTGTTCAAGCTGTACTTCTTATATGGATAAATGAGAATGCTTTTAAAAATTTCCTATCATATAGAAAACAAAACATATTTTCTCATTAGTTAGTTGCCAAAAATGTTTCTAACATTGGCCAAGAAAAAGATTCCTTCAGTCTCTTTATTTATTAATAGTAATGGAATGCACTTTCAGCTTGAAAACTCAGATTCATAGCATTTTGGCTTTTCGAGCCCAAAGCGCGCTCAGCTACTGTTAATAAATAAAGAGACAGAATAACCCTTTTCTTTAGTCAATGTTAAAAACGTTTTCAGCAACCAATCACAAACAAGTTAAGAAAAAGGATAACAACTTCAACTATTCTCATTAACGCTTATTTTAATTTTTTATAATTAAATTTTTTTAAAAGTTAATATCGTTCTTTTAAATAACACTATTATCAACAATGACTTTCTTATTGCTGTTGATTAATAACTTTTCCAACAAAAATTATTTTTTTCTTATTCAAGTAAGATTTTGTAAAAATATTAAACTATAAATGCGATAACAATAACAATTTTGTGACATCCTTTCAAAATAATATTGTTTTTTTTTGCTGGTCTACACTAGAGTATTTCATACATTTTTTTTTTCTTGAAGTTTATATATAATTTCTTTTTTAAATAATAAATAAATAAAAACAGTTTCTTTTAAAATCTACAAAATAAATTATGTAAAAAAAATTGTACAAACTGAAATAATTTTAAAGATATACAGATATTGGCACAATTAAAATACAGAAAAGGGAATTCTTTAAAATTTAGTTGTAAATAAGTATATAAGATAAATAATCTATACTTCAAAGTAAAATTAAACATAAATATTTATATAATGCTAAAAAGGAACAAACAAGAAGAAAATTATACGTTTTGTTGTTCAAAATATCACAGACTGAATAATAATGCCGGTGAGCAAGGGTTCATCAACAGAGCCGTTCATCTAAGAATTAAATGAAACACAGTTACAAATGAACTCTCTGTAACATACTTACTCCATTATTACCAATTAAAAGTATACTTTATAGCAACTATATATATATGTACTGTTTATGTACATATAAAATTGGCAAATAAGAAAATAGATTTTTTTTAAAAAAAATTAAAGATTTTGTTTTTTTATGCCTTCCAATTGCATAAAACTTTAAGCTGGATATTTTAAATATTAAAAATAACATTTTTTTTTCTTTGCAGTGCAACATTTAAATGCTATATTTTTATATAAACTTACACACAAATAACCTATTTAAAAATAGGTTTTCTTAATAAATATTCAGACAGAAAAATTAACAAACAGAAGTTTTTAATTAGGTGGATTAGCTGAATTGCTTCATGTGACGACGAATAGCATTTATGCTTTGCAAAGATTGTTCAGTTAGGATCTCTTCACAAAATCCTGTGAATTTTCATGATGGACTGAGCTGTGACCTTGACATCATACTTCTTGGTTCTTCTTCTATCTCGCTGATCCCATTACTATTTAAGTGATGAAGACTGCCACCATGTGACTGGTATCGAGGCACTTCTTTTAATTTGATATTGTCATCCATTAAAATACCTAAACAAAATTATTTTTTTTTACATTCTTATGTCATACAAAAACATGTAACTAAAATAAATATCATAACATACTGAAAGAACTTCTGAATTATCTCATATCATAGAAGCTGATTCAGTTTCTCATGATAATCGATTATAAATAACATTAAAAAATATCACTATTATTTTAAAATGCTTATATTTAATTTTATATATATATTATTAATCATCTGCCAAGATTAAACCCCATATATCATTCTCATCCCCTCTATTCAAACGTCTTCTAGCTTTATATATGCTAATATTATTCCCCCCATTTCTTAACATTATCTATTAATTTTATTTTTCTATCCTTTTTTAGCTTTAACATTTATTCTTAAGCCCTTAGAATATCATATAACTATTCTTTTATCCCTAAGAATAAGTCCAATTTAATTCCTCCTAAAACAAATAAATCGTCTTTTCTTTAATCACTTTTACAATGCTAAATTTTTTTTTTTTTTACTTAATTAATTATAGATTTCACTTACTGTCGATCTTCTTCAGAGCTAAAATATATGTGTGCATGAATATATAAACGTAGATTATCTAAATAATATTGATCAAGTAAAAAATTAAATAAAGCATTGTAAAAATAAGTAAAGAAAAGATTATTTATTTATTTGTTTTATAAATAATAATGTAGCTTAAACCACGGCACATGCGCTTTAAAGATGGATCGCTATTTATACTGAATACTTTCACTTTCAAACACAAGAGAATGGATCCATTCTATCTTTTTCACTCAAGCTATATGTATGGGCCAATCTGAAGCATTTGGAAGTGAGAGCGTGAAGATTTTGATTAATCACTTTAAATTACTAATCATATGATTTTTATTAATGACGCTTGCGAATTAATCAATGCATAACGAAGATATAAGGTGAAATGCCTCTTTTTAATTTATTCAAGAAATAACTTTTATGTATTTCTGACTTTATTTACTCTTTTTTTTCTTCAAATTTTTGTTCAAATCACATCTCAACAACTTTCTTATCGTTTTTATTGTCTTTTTTTTTTTTTTGAATAATACAAATTTTTGCTCCAAACAATATCAACTTTCAAAAAAAAAAAGTCCAATAAAGCTCATTCTTAATACAAATTCAATGGCATATAACATATTGTATAAAAGTTCACTTAACCACTGATATATCTTCAATGTACTTCTTTTTTTCACTATTCTTGTTATGAACTTATCTTAAGCTTACTTATAAATCAAGGACTTGTCCAGATCACATTGAACACACAATACAGCTGACCAATGGAATGACAATGAAAGTAAATAAATAACCAATCATATCAACAATAAATGCAATTATTTCAGTAAGAAAGCGTATCAAATAATATATATAATGGAAATCCATTTGAGAAAGAAGATAACTTCAGATAACTGTCAGACATCAAATGATACTAAGCTTTTAATCCACTATTCAGTAGAAGGCTAGAACAGAAAGCTGATAGCGATTGACATCATTGAATCTGCACAAGAAGCAAGTCATCCATGGCCTAAAGTATTAGGATTCAAAATAGGGGTCTCAGCATTCCTTCCCAAGAACTAAACAACTTAACATTAACAATTAGCCAGCCATAATGGAGGTAAATTTTTATATTTAAATTTATGTATATATCCTGCTACCTGTTGTATTTATTTTGATATTAATAACTGAAACACATGCTTATTATATACCTGTGTCTATATATGTAATATATAGGGTATATGAGCACAGATTTTCACACGACCCACCACTCCCCACTCTATCTCATAACACTGATACACTTGAACCCATATATGTCGAAAAGATATATATGTATTCGACATATATGTGTTTAAGTGTATCAGTGTTATGACATACAGTGGAGAGTGGTGGGTCATGTGAAAGCCTGTGCTCATGTACCCTATATATTATATTATTTTGATATTGTAAATAACTATAATAAATATTTTAAAATTTAATTATTGAATTATATGTTATTATTGTATTATGGTTATAAAAATAACAAACCTCAATATCATTTAGTTTTCAAAATATTTGCAATCGTTACATTAACTCCCCAAATAATAAATTTGCCGTTTTATCCTACAACTTTTAGTTTTATTTAATTTTCATTCTAAATTTGTTTTAAATTTTATCTATACTGTTCTCCTATCTATAAATACTATTTACTTTTATAATGTACAATTTGATGAAATATAGTGGTAGATGTATTTGACAATGCATTAGTTGGTTAGACGGTCACCTTAAATTCAATATTCAAGAAATTAAAAGTTCCTGGTTTGATGCTGGGCAACAATATTTGAAGATGGGAGACTAATATATGTGTTATATACTAACCTAATACATAGAGCATACCAATAACTCAAACAAGCTCTTAATTGATAAGTGTGGTAAGAGAAAATATTTAAAATCTCTATCCAGAACATTCCTATCTCCAGACCAATTGGTTTGAGCTAGAATATTCAGACATTAGATCTAAAATATCAACTCAAAACCCAGCACTTATTTCATACATAATATTTAAGTAGAAACTCTGAAATTTTCGGACATGAAACGTCTTTTACTCCAGCTATCTAACTTAAATAGCTATATGGAATTGAAACAAATTCAGATCTAACATATTTTAATAGCCATAAACTCGAAACCAATTGGTCTGGAGATAGGAATGTTCTGGATAAAGATTTTAAATATTTTCTCTTACCGCACTTGTCAATTAAGAGCTTGTTTGAGCTATTGGTACGCTCTCTGTATTATGTTTTTTTAAATACAAGCTTATAAAAGTAATGTCACGTTATATACGTCTTGCTTTTTGATGATTATTACATAATAACCTGTCTTTTTAATTCTGTTGTTTTCCAAATATTCTATTTATCATCTCTAAACAAATATTAATTACATTTCTAATATACAAAAAATCCTTACTCCCATTTTCCTACATAAGCCTACCTCTTTTGAAAGCAAGTCATTTAGTTATAAAATGTCTTTTAATCCAAATGCATTAAACTTCTTTTCTTTTACTCTATATCTTTTCATAATCTTCAGCAGATAACCCAAATATATTTTCAAGATCAATGACACCAAATATCTATCATATGTTCTGCAAATTGGAATTTCATATAAACAGAAATTAAACTAATTGTTAAAATAATCGAGTTGAAAGAAAATCTATTGGTCTCTTAAATGAATTATAAATTGGCATTATAAATATTTAATTTTTAACAATTTTTTTTTCTCCTGACAATCTCACTACCTTCCTTAGTTTTTACACTTTTTTAATTTCTTCCATTATTGAATAATCCATTTCAACAGTATGTACTTTTTCTTCAACTAAAATCAATAAACATTACTTATTTTATAAACATAAGCTTTCCATCTTTTCAAAACATCTAATGTCCTTTATTGGTAGCTTTCCATTCTTTGTCTTAACAACTGACAGATTTCAATGAATCTTTTTCACAAATCAAGCGATTTGGTTCTTCTATTTATAAAATCAGATCTTGGGACATCTTTTAATTCTGATCAATTTGATTCTAGCCAAGTTTTAGGTATATTTGATTCTCTTGTCATTTCACCATTAATTTCTGGATATATCTTATCATTTTTATTTTAATTCCATTTCTATTTAGATTCCCTATAGCTGATTGAAAAGAAAGTACTTTCATGTATTTTCTGTTCTATTACTATTGCTACAATTTCTCGTAATATTTTGTTTGATTTATTATCTCACTTCCTTTTTATTTTTTTGTAATAAAAGTCATAATTCTGTTAGAATCAAACCGATATTAGAACTTACTATATCCAGATTTTATATATCCATTCTTAACACTAATTCTGAATATACTTTGAATTAATACATGTATAATCTAAATCAAAAATTGACTTATATTACTAAGAGCTTTCCACGTGTAAATTCTCCGCTTATATTTTTAATTATATTTTCTGTGCAAAAACTTGCCAATTTTCAATTGTTATTTCTTCCTCTCAGTTTATAATCTCCTATAAGCTTTTCTTTTTTTTTCTCATTCAGTTTCAGCATTCTAACAATCTACTATCATTTGCTTATATATAATATCTTTTTCATTAGTATTATATTTACCAATGATTGATAATATGAATAAGTGTTAAGATCTTTCAAAGCAGTGCAGTCTAATCATTATTAACTTATTCCAAAAGAATTTCCTATTTCTAGCTCTTAAAGTATACACATTGTATTATCCCAAATAGTTAATTTTCATATCTTCAATTATTCTCTTCTTCAATTCATAGCTTTATTTAAATCATGTATTTTCTTACATGATACAATAAAAATTTAAATATATTGGGTAGATTTTTAGATTTACAGTTTAAAAGAACTTTTATAATTATGCAGATAAAAATAAAAAAATTTTAAATGCTTGTAATTAGAAATTTAAATAAACACACCTCTTCGTAAATCCTTTAAAAAGATGACTTAAGTGGCTACTGAGAGGCTTATTTGATATATTTATTTATATAAAATACTTTACGAAAGTTTGAAATTAATGCATATTGCAGGGACAGACCAACTTTTTCAGTGGCAGACCAACTCAAACTTATCTCATAGGACCATAATTTTAAACGTCTCAAAAACATAAAATAATACAAAATTATCATTGTCATTATATTACATATTTTTAATTTACATATAATTATACCACTGCAAACAAAAATAAGAAAAACACAATTTTAATACAAAAATTTAATCCAAAATTTAGTACAATATTTGCCATTGCTAAATCTTTAACAATGAATTCATATCTGGTATAATTTGAGTAATGGGATGCATAAGGTGTGCTCCAAATTTTCATCAATTATTCAGGATCTATTTTGTGATTTAGTAAATATCATTTTGGAGAAACACCATTTGCTTTTACGTTTGCTTCAACAATTTTTAATAAAAATGAATAAATGCAATCCATCAAGGACAGTTTTGCTATTACCATCATTTTCAACCATTACTGATCCACTACAATATGAAGATCTCTCCAAGTTCAATCCAGTTTAACCAATCTTTAGCTTCTCTTTTTCCTCATCATATCAGCAAACTTCTTTTTTCCATTCATATCATATGTGATCTCTTTCTAAGTCATTTACAATTTTTTGGAATTCAGTTTAAGACTTCAATTGTCCATTTATTATTACTTCTTATAACAATATGTCCAGTCCAATACCACTTCAATCTCTTAATTCTTTCAATGATGTCAATAATATCTGTTTGTCTATCACACATGTATTTCATTTTCAATCTCTTTTTGTTTTCCTGACATACATGGGCAAGTTAGAAGAAGATGTAAAGAGACAATTAATATTTAAAAAATGGACATGCACTTTAGTACGAAGATGCAAATATTGGAAGCACAAGTGGAATGGGATTTATGATAACTAAAAAATGGAAGAACAACATTATGAAGATTGGTGGTATATAAGACAGAGTACCAAGATTAGTTATTCAATGTAATAGCATATACCAAATGCAGATTATTCAGGTTTATGACCCAAGAAGTTCTCATTGTGATGAAGAAGTGGAAGATATTTACATGGATGTACAAAATGTTTTTTATCAAACCAAACATTTTAAAACTGTCATGGAGATTTTAATGCTAGAATTAGTAAATGATTACAATATAGAAGTGCCGCAAGTAAATTTGGTTATGGTTATAGAAATAAAGGATGCAATCCTGTTTAACTGTACATATTTTTTGAACATGTACACAAACTAGACTATGGTCTTTTGAGGATCAGAGGTGATCTGAGGGCTAGAAATTATCCATCTCCGCCATACTGAGTATATTAATAAAACACAAATATACTGAATATATTTTGCTAGTATATACAAAGACATTTGAATAGATAAAATGCAAAATCTTTTTTTTTTTTGGTAACAAACAAATTTAAAATATCCAATACCTTTTTCCTAACTTTATTATCTCACTTCTATTTTGCCTTGTTTTGTTCATTTTTTAATATGTTATTATTAGCATTATTGGTCAGTAACAAACAGAATGACGTCACCAACATTTTAAATTGCATAGGAGTAAGTGCTCATGACTTGACATTCATCACTTATTGAACCATCAGGAGTCAATGTCCACTTGATGATATCTAATAATAATAACTATTATATCTAATTACAATCACATTCAAAAATTTGAAATGAATTTTTTTTTTTTTTCCGATGTAAAATCAACAAAATTTTTTTTTACAGAACTTGATTTAAAAGACATACTTAGACATTTTATAGGTTTGAAAGAGATTGGAACATTTTATTTTAAATTTTTACTCGCCAAAAAGTTTTTCTGCATATAGACACCATGATTTTAAACGCAGACTGGTAAATCCTATATCGGTCTCTCTCGTAGAATTTGAATACTTCAACTTCTAAATTGAAGCCAATGTTCTTTGAATCAAAGTATCTGATTAAAATGTAATTTGATACTCTAAGACAATCAATTTTGTTTGCATTACAAAATATCCGGCAACAGCAAGAATCACTGGAATAATTTCTACAAGGGGTTTGCTGCTTGTGACACGGAATTACATAAATATTTCTTAAAATCCAATAACAAAGCAGTATTAAACCAATTCTGACAATGCCGAAAACAAATTAATAATTAAAAAGATTTAGATCAACTCTGAAGAAGACTGGTTTTTATTTTCATAGCCATTGATGGCTAAGCAAATCCCACAAAATAAAAAAATACAAATGAAAGCAGATAATCCAAACTGAAGATTTGTATTATTTCATATTTTTAAATACACCTCTTTTCATCTGACAATATTTATTTTTTCTCTCTCATTATGTATATACTGATATCTAAGTAGATGCTTATGAAAAATAAATAAGATCTCAAACTATACTGTTATACACTTTTATTTAATTTACTTCTGTTTTTATCTATATTTTTTTAATTAAACCCTGTAACTTAATTTTCACCCATTTTCCAATTTCTGATCTACTTGAAACTTTACATTCCTGATGATAATACATTTTTTTTGGAGTTTACAAACAGTTTTATCAAAAAATCAAAAAAAATTAAAATTTAAATTTATCATCACCATCATCAACCATTATCAATCCACTGCAGGATGAAGGTCTCTCCAAGTTCAATCCATCTCTTCCTATCTTTAGCTTCTCTTCTCCACATCACCCCTGCACTCTTTCTTATTTTATCCATCCACCTCACATGTGGTCTCTTTCTGGGTCCTTTACAATCTCTTGGAATCCAGTTCAAAATTTCAATTGTCCATCTATTATCATCTCTTTTAGCAATATGTCCATCCCAACTCCATTCCAGTCTTTTAATTTTTTCAATGAGGTCGGTAACACCTGTTTGTTCTCTTACCCATACATTGCGTTTTCGATCTCTTCTTGTTACTCCCAACATGCATCTCTCCATACTTCTTTGAGTGGTCTGAAGTCTCTGTATTACTCTTCTATTAAGTGTCCAAGTCTCGAATCCATAAATAAGAAATGGCAAAACACATTTATTAAAAACCTTCCTTTTCAAACACATAGGCATATTTCCTTTTAGTATCAAGTTATTTCTGCCAAAAGCACTCCAACCAAGTTTAATTCTATGATTAATTTCATCCGTTATGTTTCCATTTGTATTAATAATCTGACCAAGGTATTTATAACTGTTAACTTCTTCTAACTCATCATAATCAATTTTTATTTTTATATTTTGAAAAAATATACTAAACATTACTTTAGCCTTCTTAACATTTATCTTTAGTCCTATTTTCCTACTTTCATCTTATAACTCCTGCAACATTTCCTGTAGCTCTAAAGCATTATTTGCAAAAACAACTACATCATCTGCAAAATCGAAATGACTTAAATAATCTTCATTTACTTTCACTCCTTTAGCTTCCCATTTTAATCCACAAAATACTTCTTGCAGCACTGCTGTAAAAAGTTTTGGAGATATGGAGTCACCCTGTCTTACACCCTTTTCAATGTTGATTTTCCTACTATCATTATGTAATCTAGTTGTTGCTGTTGCATATTTATAAATATTCTTTAAAATATGACAATATCCTGGATCTATACCTTGATGATCCAATGCTTTAATCACTGAAGAATTTATAGAATCAAATGCTTTTTAATAATCTACAAATCCTAAGCTTAATGGCAACTCATATTCATTTGTCCTTTCTATAACTTCTCTCAATACCTAGATATGATCTACTGTACTAAAACCACTTTTAAATCCAGCTTGTTTTCTTGATTAATGGAAATCCAGTGTTTTCTGTACATGAGTTGTAATTATTTTAATAAAATTTTTGTATAAAACTGATAAAAGACTGATAGGTCTGTAATTTCTAATATCTTCTTTATCACCTTTTTAAAATATTAATATTAATACTGGATTCTTCCAATCATCTGGTACATCTTTATCATTTAGACATTTGATATATAACTTTGCTAAAAAATTTTCTAATTTTTCACCTGCTTCTTTTAATACATCAATAATAATTCCATCATTGCCTGGAGCCTTCCCTTTCTTCATAAATTTAATTGCATATCTCACTTCCTCATTCAAAATTTTGGGCAATTCAGAAGATATAATAGGTATAAGAGGCACTTGTTCTTTATTACTATATAATTCTTGATAGAAGTCTTCTACACATTTCATGATGTCATCTCTCTTTTTAGTAATAATACCATCTTTTTTTCTTATTGCAGATATAAATTTCCTACCAATATCAAAATGTTGTTTTACACTCTTTAGACTTTTATTCTCTTCTACAGCTTTCCTTGCTAGTTCACAATTATACTTTCTTATATCATTTTCAACTCTTTTCCGCACCATTTTACAAAATTCGAGATATTCAATCTTTTTTAATGCATCATTGTTGTATATCCTCATATTCCTTCTTTTCTTCATAAATTGTCTAGTCTCAGTAGAAATTTTATTGGTCAATTGCTGCTTTTTTCTACCAGCTATCTTTGTTGCAGTTTTTAAAAGTGTATCAGTTATTTTCCTATTAATGTCATTCAAATCTGAATCATGTTCAAAATCAACTAATACTTGAAACCGATTTGTAAGTTCTAATTTAAATTCATTAGAAGGTTTCTGAAGATTAGGAATATCAACTGTAAATATTGTTTTTCTTAATAATTTTTGTCTTTCTAGTTTTACATTAACACGTAACTTACACCTTACTAATTGATGATCACTTCCTGTGTTAAATTTATTAAGAACATTACAATCTTGAAATATGTATTTTCTGTTAGTCAAAATATAATCCAATTCTGCTGTACCTTCATTTGGATGCTTCCATGTCCATTTCCTTTTAACATTTTTCTCAAAAAAAGAATTCATAATATAAAGTTTTTCTTTTCTACAAACTCCACAAGTCTATGTCCTCTCTCATTTCTATTAGCATAACCAAAATTACCTACAGCATTTTCATCTTTCATTTGTTTACCAATTCTAGCATTAAAGTCTCCCATAACAATTTTAAAATGTTGTTTACTCTGATCATATAAAAATCTTCTACTACTTCATCACTATGAGAATTTGTTGGTGCATAAACCTGAATTATCTGCATTTGGTATCTGCTATTAAGTTGTAAAACTAATCTTGCCACTCTGTCCGATACACCATCAATCTCCACAATGTTATTCTTCCATTTTTTATTTATAATGAATCCTACTCCACTTGTATTTCCAATATTTGTGCCTTTATAGTAGAGTATATGTCCACTTTTTAAATCAATTGTTTCTTCACCTTTTCTTCTTACTTCACAAAGTCCAATAATGTCCCATTTAATATAAGACAGTTCTTCTAACTCTTGCAATCTTCCTTCACTTGAAAGTGATCTGCAGTTGTAAGTACCTAAATAAAAAGTTGTCATCAAATGGCAGCCTGCGTCCGCAATCAGGGGATTCTTAGCACCCTCCGCCTTTGGCCACCAACCGCTGCCTTGGTTGGTGACTTTACAGCCTCCTGGGAATAAGGGCCATGCTTTATTTTTGTCTGTCATCATTGTATATATGTATTGGAAAAACATTTATCATTTACACAAACATTCATTCTGCCTTATCAGGCACTGAGAAGAAAGACCATGGTGTTTCTTGATCTTAAACTCAGAGGTAAAAAGCCAATAAACTCACCACGCTGGCTAATGCGTGTTGGTGAGCAGCCCATCCATGTTCGTATAATATATGAATAATCACATAGTAATAACAGCTGCAATGACAAGAACGTATGGAGTGGACATGCTAATTTGACTAGTGATACTCCTTGTAATTTTAAACTGAATTATTCATTGAAAATTGATTTTGATAATTCAGTGTTACATATAGAAAAACTAAAAAGGAGAAAATGAAATATATATATAAAACATTTAAAAAAACACTTTTATTCGCATAAATGCATCAAAAAATATTTTTGTTTTCTATTTTTCACAAATAAAAGCATGGAGCTCTCATGTTTATGAATAGTTTAATTTTTTTCAATTTTTACAGACTTCTTATCAAGCAAGAATTACGATTTAAAACTTTTAACTTGATATTCTTCATTGTTTTTCTATTACATATATGAATGTAATATATATAATTTATATAGACCTATTTATTCACGAACAATTAAATCCCAAAATGTTACTACGATAATTCACAAATCAGATTCCCAAAGAATTATTTAAATAAACTTGCAATTAGCGTCCAATTTTTTGGATCAATGTCAATCTGTTGATAAGATAAAGAACGAACGTCTTTTATCTAATGAATAAATTGGCATTGATACAAGAAAGTGGTCATTATGTGCAAGTTTATTTAAATGACTTTTTGGGAATTTGACTTGTAAATTATCGAAGTTTATTTACGGACTTATTAAAATCATTAGAATCTAATTTCTGTTTATGTAAAATATAACTAATATTTCTAAATGTGAGTGTGCACACTTTTATTTGTGAAAGCGGACGAAAGAAATAAAAGCATTTTTTAAAATATTTTTTTATTTATCATTCATTTCCATCTAATTCAAATGACAGAATTATTTTAGATGACTTTAATTTATAAAATTTCTGGAAATATATAAAATAACAAAACCAGGTGTGAATTAATTTATAAAATGGTGAACTTCTACAAACAATATTTCCTCTCTCCCCGAAATTCATATATTTATAGTCATGCAGAGAATTACTTTCCTTAGCACTACATACATATATATATATATTGTCTGGAGATAGGGACCCCGATAGAGATTTTGAATTTTTTTCTCTTTCGGCACTTACAAAATAAAACCTTGATTAGATCTATTGGTAAGCTCCATCTAGTGATCATAAAATGCAAGCTTAAAAGCAATTTACGAAATTTATGACTTGTTTTTATTATTATAAGTGTACCTTTGAAGGTTTTTGCAATTCTATATATTGCTGAGGCTATTACTATATGGTGAAACATCTGAATTCAGACCCATATAGCTATGTGGTTTGTAAGGCTGGATTTGAGGACATTTACGTGTCTGATAAGTTCATGCTTTCAAATTGATAGAAACATGTTTTATAAGTGCTGACTTTTGAGTTAGTATTTTAGATCTAGTTTCTAGAGTCCCAGCGCTCCACTGAGGTGAGCCACAAGCTCGAAACCAATTGGTCTGGAGATAGTAACCCCGATAGAGATTTTGAATTTTTTCTCTTTCGGCACTTATAAAATAAAAGCTTGATTAGAGCTATTGGTAAGCTCCATCTAGTGATCATATATATATATTCATTAAAATTGGAAAATAATACAAATTTTTATGCTTCTTCCTTAAAAAATAATAATCAGAAAATAATAATGAATTCTTTACATCTGCTATATAAATATCACTAATAATTTTTCACATAAAAAGCCTTTTTCAATACTTGATTTGGTGCCCTTTTCAAATGTTAATAATCTATTTAACATTGTATATATTTGTATAACTGTTATAAAGAATTCATTATTATTTTCTGATTA
This sequence comes from Epiperipatus broadwayi, assembly GCA_028023455.1. Classification (NCBI taxonomy): domain Eukaryota; kingdom Metazoa; phylum Onychophora; class Udeonychophora; order Euonychophora; family Peripatidae; genus Epiperipatus; species Epiperipatus broadwayi. The sequence continues at coordinate 729,744 of JAQFVV010000361.1, forward strand.
TATGTGTTCAATATATATGTGCAGAAAATTAAATAGAAAAAAACAAAATTTACAAAAGTGTATGAGTCTATGGATGAATTTACCTGTTGAATTAGCCTTTTTCCGCTCATATGCTTTAAATTTTCCATTTTTTGATTTAATAGATAACGGTTTCCTCGAAAATAAAGTATTTTTGAGAATAAGTGGTTTGTTGGCATCACTTTTAGCTTCTGCTGCTACTTTTTCAAAAAAATCTAAAAAAGACATTCAAAAGGAATAAAGTTAATGACATAACTAAAGAGGGGAGTGCTTATTAATCATTATTATAATACATATACAAAATGAAAATGATAAATCATCTATTGAAGAGACTGGGAGCTATCAAATCATCTTTTAGTTTATGCTGCTCTGATTATGGAAGAGTAGTGTGGCGAGTTCTGTATTTCTTTCACACGGTAATAAAATGATCACTATACTCCTCATTCATCACATGATCACCATTTCTTATGCTTGCTCATAACTGTTATTAAAATGTATAGGTACTGAAATGAGTTCAGACCTGTATAAGCTAACGAGTTTGGATTGAAAATATTATGGTGTTTTCAATTTATGACTCATAGTTTTGTAGTTAAGTAGAGATAAAAGGTGGCTGCTGGAGGGTTGCATTAGATTCTAAGATCTAGATGCAGTCCTCTCAGATCCAAGGCTCCTCACTGACGAAGGCCACAAGCCAGAAACTAGTTTGGGGATATTGGATAAGTAGGCCCACAAGCCAGAAACTAATTTGGGGATATTGGATGAGTAGTCACTAGATGGGGATTTTATGCACAAGCCTTCTGGCATCCATTGATTACTCTGGCTTGCACTGAGTGGCAATACGTATAGAGTTTTTGCCTGTTTTAACTCCTCATTCATGGTTCAATAATTTTATATTGGCAATATGAACCACTTATAGCACCAGTCCATTATCAGTATTATACATCCAGTACATATATATATAATGAAATGGAAAGATCCATTTCAAGTTTACTTCAAGTAGTAAGCAAAATGGAGAGGGAGGGGAAGACAAGTCAATACTACAATCACACTTCTGCAGAAATATATACACGCACACACATACATACTTATAAAAAATTTGGTTTAGTTTTTGGTAATTTTCTTTAAGAGGTGAGGGGGGTGTGTGTGGATATATTTTTAAAAAAAATTCAATTCTTTATTAAAATATAAAGATTTATTTTAAGTGTATTAATTAACAAATTAATTAGGCAGAATGTGATTATTCATTTAAGTAAACTTAGAAATCAAAATTTGTAATTAAAAAAGACTAATTAATCATAAAAATAGACTTATAATCTGATATGTAAATTTGAATTTTACTTTAAAATGTATATATGATTTCTTCATTATGAACATTTCATAGAAATCTGGTATAATGACTTTTCTTGGTAATTAACATTCCATTTGAAAGGACTGCATATAAATAGTAATGGGCGGGAAAAAAATCAACTCTCTTTTGCTTATTCTTTGGATCATCAATAATGTCAGAGTGAAACCACAAATGCAACTAGTTTAAACATCCTAAGGTGCAAAGCTTTCAGATGGCAGGTTAATTTTTCCAGATCTGAGTATAGAACCGACTTCACTAGGAATAGTCTCAGTAGTATCTAATTAACTGAATGCCAATTTAAGAAGAAAAATCAAAGGAAAAAATGAACACAATAAAACCAAATTTTCAAACTTATGAAAACTGATCGTGATAAAATTAACTTTTATGGTATGTGGAAATCCAATACTGAAAAAATAATTTAAAAAAAAACCATAGGAACCTGCATTATAAGCATAAATTATGAACTTTGTCCAGTATGAGAACTCTAAATGACACGTGAATTAGAAGAATATTTAAACCACCACAATGAACTGCCATAAATATCCACTGAATGCTAAACTATTATTCTTCCTGAATCTTGGGTAATATTACAAGTCATTTAAATTTACAGACTGTTGGAATTTATTTTAAATGAACTTTCACTTTTACTTACAGACTTTATACATTGTACAGGCTTAAACCTGCATTTATATATGTAATATATGTGGGGTTCAAACTCAGACTTTCGCACGACCCACCACTCTCAGTGCCATTTCATATTGCTGACCCACCTGATCACACACATGTTGAAAAGATAAATAATCACCAATATCGTATTTCATGCTAAACCAGCAATCATCAATTGGTCTAGATTACCATCCTCACACATATATATATAATCAGTGCTCAGCTTTATATTAAGGTAGCCAGTATTTATACTTTAATGGACAGGCTTCAAACTATTCCAACTCACAACTCTTCAGCTTTCCATTTCATTAAAATTCTGATGATGGAACGTTCAAAGCCCTTGATAGTGCCAAGGTTGTTATCCTATCCATGTTGACATATCAGTCATTCTGACCCCTCATGTACAGGAGAGACTTTATATATCATTTTACTGTATCATTTAATAATAGTTTTAACAAGCTGTAAACCTTAGCAATGAGCGTCTGAAAAAATGGTCACTAGGGACCTCTGTAGGTCTTTAAAACACATGCTTACGCTATGGAGAATCCTTCTTTACTTCGACCTACTTTTATATATAAATAGGTGAAGCAGAAGTGTTTTGATCTAAGAGTGTGAAGCTATTAAATACTTCACTAATGAAGTCCACAATTCTTATAATACATTAATACTTGCGAAATCTTACGATTTACTACGAGTTAATGAAAAGATCTTATAGTAAGAAATATATTACGATAATTTAAAGTTGTAATTATAAATTTTATTAAACACTCACTATTATTTCAGTAATAGTTTTAACAAGGCTGTAAACCTTAGCAATGAGCGTCTGAAAAAATGGTCACTAGGGACCTCTGTAGGTCTTTAAAACACATGTGTTTTAAAGACCTACAGAGGTCCCTAGTGACCATTTTTTCAGACGCTCATTGCTAAGGTTTACAGCCTTGTTAAAACTATTACTGAAATAATAGTGAGCGTTTAATAAAATTTATAATTGTATCATTTAATGTGTTGTTTAACATTTTAACCATTAACACGTATATGTTAAATTTAGGTGTTTAATGTACTTAGTGAAATCTTTTATTCAAATTATTTTAATTAAGATATAATATAAGAGCAAGTTGTAAGGGATAAACATCACTAAGAAAAATCAATAGTTAACCCACAAATTGTTCCCTGTTAAGATTAATTAAAAGGATCATTACTATTACTTAATTCAAATAAACAGAATCTAGGTTAGGTAAGGAATAAATTAATAGACAATTGAAATCTGGAGATAGTATCAACTTTATAAAATATTTTGTACAGATCAAATATTAAAATGTAGGAGGGGGGGGTGTCTTAATAATTGGTTATAACTTATTGAATTAGTGTTTGGGTGTGCACTGAATTTCATTAAAGCATATTTGAACTTTTATTTAGAAAATTTTAAAATGAAAGTCAAATTTTTTGTGTGACATATGTATTACTTATATGTAATGAAGATTTGTAATGCATTTGAGAAATTTACGCATCTCATATGTTTAAAGTAGAATTTTGATATAATTATTAGTTATTAAACCATTGAACATCACATGCTCACCATTCTTTACGCTACTGTATGGAGAGTTTAACCTCTATGTGATTATTAGTTATTTATGCACTTTATCTGGATATATAATTATAAAAGGATTTTCTAGAGTTTAATGATGTATGTATTTATTTAGTTATTTAGGTGATGACAATTTATCAATGTGGTTATTTAAATGGGTAACGGTATGAATGTAAAATGTTAAAACCATATGGATAATTATTATAAGCTTACTTGATGCAAATCCTATTAAATTCATCTGAAGATAATTCTGAATTCCCAAACAATATTTTCACACACATACCTGCCTTGGTTCTAATATGTTTAATAGATTGGTATAAATATATTTAAATATAATGCTGGAAAACTATGAATATGATTTGTGCTAGTATATAAAATAAAGGTATATATTGTTTTATACAAAGGCAAAACTCTCCATACAGTAGTGCCACCCTGTGCTAAACAGAATAATCAATGGATGCCAGAAGGCTTGTGCATAAAATCCTTATCTAGTGCCTACTCATCCAATATCGCCAGACTAAGGATTTTATGCACAAGCCTTCTGGCATCCATTGATTACTCTGTTTGGCACAGGGTGGCACTACTGTATGGAGAGTTTTGCCTTTGTTTACAACAATTATGTGATAGTATAGAGATGGTGATCATGTGATATATTGTTTTATCTTATAAATTTCAAAAAATCAAGTAATAAAGAAAAGGGATTAATTGTAAATATAACTATCAAATGAAGTTGGTAATAAATATTTACTCTTAATTTATTTTTATTTAGATTTTACTTATTTCTTAGCGCTTGATTGATTGTACCATCTCATACAATAGTCATCACGATATTCATAAGAATCTCAGATTCTCCGTAATCTAGTGGATATTTATAAAATATTGGTAGTGTTTGAAGACTGAGATTTGTGGTTAGATATCTTCACCAGTAAATTTAAGTTTCCTATAAAGATCAGTATACTGCCCATCCAATGAAGACTGACTGGGAAATTTAGTGGCGCCCCCTAGTGATCGATTGTGTCCATTACAATATCTATTATAATAAATAAAATTATGGAACATTACACATGGTAGTGCATCAACTTTACATAATGGACTGAATTACCAAATACATCAATAATGATGTTTATATTATCAATCATATTGGATCATCACAGAGTAGCAGTTCATAAATAATTTATTTAATAAAACATAGTTTTTATTTTAGAATAAGTCAAAACTTACGGGAGTTTTTTTTTAAAAAAAACTACTGAGCATTAAAATTATCCCAACTTTATCCATAATCATTACCAGAATTAGTAGCAAAATGTCAAGCACCAAGACTATTACTGAAGATTGTGACTACAACCCCATAATAACAGATATATCTTAAAGCAGCATATCCCAAAATATGTTCTGCGAAAGTCCAGTGTTCTATGAAAAATTATAAAAATTAATATAAGTCCTAATTTGCACTGTTCGCAACGATGCAAAGCACAACGTGAAGGAGGCTTGTTTCATCGCAGAAGACCCTAAAGTGATCAATAGAAGAGACGCCTGCTTTACAATCTCTAAAAAGTGGGCCATTTAAATATTATTACATAAATTTGCATACATTACTGTGATATCTACTAACTATTACTAAAAAGAGCTATGAATATGAGACATAGAATTCACAACAGCGCTCAGCTTATTTATTGTTATACAGCTTCATTAATTGTATATAAAATGCAAGTTTAGAATTATAAGTCCTAATATGATTTTAAATGCTGAGATAAGTTGAAATATGTTGGAACTTACTGGAAAGGCAATATACACATGCCAAATGCTGACTGTGACATCAACAACAATCCGACAAAGTAGGCGCTGTTAGCTTTGCCAGCGGAACGGATATTATTCATGACAATGCTTATTTATTAAACATATCATTGTATTTAATTATTATAAGCCTTTATTAGAATTTTTGACTGTTTTATTATAATAGATTTGAAATGGTGCATAAATCTTGTGACTGAACATTTATTATTATAATTACATTAAGTATTTATTTCAGCATTACAATCATATATTTTTGCAATCTTTAATTTTTTGTTATTAAATATTTTATCAAAACATTTGTATTTTCCATCATCTAATATTAAGTATTGAATGTCTTTAGAACAATTAAACTTTATTTAAATTTAAACCACTAAACATCACATGATCACCATTTTTTATGCTTGCTCATAACTGTTACTAAAACAGACAAAACTCCACACAGTGGTGCCACTCAGTGCAAGCCAGAGTAATCAATGGATACCAAAAGACTTGTGCATAAAATCCCTATCTAGTGCCTACTCACTCAATATCCCCAGACTAGTTTCTATTTTGTGGCCTTTGTCAGTGAGGAGCCTTGTATCTGAGAGCACTGCACTTAGATCTTAGAATTTAATGCAACCTTCCAGTAGCCATCTTTTATCTCTATTTAGTGACACTACTGTATGGTAAGTTTTACCTGTTTTTTATCTAAATTTCCCAATTGCATTCAACTATTAGTAATAGCCACAGGTTAGTATATGCACAAAGTTTTGAGAGGTATTATTCTTTCCTCTTCTTCAGGTATTGCTAGCCTGACCCAGTGACAGCACTAGCATGGGAATCGAACCTGGAACCATACATTGTTGAATATTGAATTTTAAGATAATGTTCTAACCAACTGGGCCATCAGGTTTGATTCCCATATTAGTACTGTCACTGGTCAGGCCACCAATACCAGAAGAAGACAGGAGAATAATACCTCTCGAAACATTATGAATACACTAACCTATATACTATTACAGTTAAATGTAATTGGAAAATTTTAATAAAGTTTAATTTTTCTAAAGATATTCAATACTTAATATTAGATGATAAAAATAATCCAATATATAAATACAACTAAAATACCATCATCACAAACTTTACTGACACTCTTCATATTGACATATAAGCCAATAGGCTTCAATGCAAGTGGTGATAAAAATCTAATCGATTTAATTAATGATTCTGAATTAAAACAAAAATACAAGGAACTACCGTTAAATGATTTCTGGATAAATTCACCAGAAGAGTGTCAAAACTAGCTATTTATGTTTTGTTTTCTTTTACAATGACATTTATGTGAAGCATGATTTTTATATTATGCTGTAACCAAATCAAATTATAGGAACATAATCAAAGACACAAAAACATCAAAGTCATTAAGAATGCTATTTTATTATTTATATATATAATAACAATAAAAATAATAAATATAATGGTAATAAACTATTATAAACAATCTTTCAATCTGCAGAAGTACTTTCGGTTAATTCCTTAACCTGCCTCAATTGCTGTTAAATTCAAATAACAAAATAGAAGCAAACATCCATTTTATTATTTGAATTTAACGGCAGTTGAGGCAGGTTAAGAAATTAACCGAAAATGCATCTGAGGATTGAAAGATTGTTTATAATAATTTATTACCATTATATTTATTATTTTTATTGTTATTACAATAGTTTTTTAATTAACGGACATTTTAATATATATATAAGCTAGTCTATTTTACTATTTTCATGTGTTTTGTTTTATTGAGTCTTATATTTACTTGGTTAATTTATTTACTATTGATATCTACCTATCCTATAAAATAACTACCGTGTTCCATTACAATTTCAGAATTTGTGAAATGTTCTGTTGTATGAAAAAATTCTGCCTTAGAGATAGAATATTAAGGTGAATAAAGAATGCTACTAAGTCTAAATAACAACAAAATTTATTAATAAGTCATTGACAAAATAGAAAAAATATATTAATATCTAAATATAACATATTATTAAGAAATTATTTATGCACAGTATAAACATTAAACAGTGGAAATATAAGTGTAAATATATTCTATTTAACTAAAAACATCAAGAATATGTACAATAAATATTTCACCACTTCAATATTATAACACCGGAAATATAATTATTATATATATATAATTTACAGTGCCAAACTTTTTTATATAATATGGTGAGGTTAACTCTCATGCAACTGTATTGTTAAATGATATGTTCTCTAGCCTTATTATAGGCCGATGATCATCTGTAAAAGAGCTCCCTCTGACACTTAGACTAGAAGAAATGAATTTTAAAATCAATCAAGAAATTAAAAAAAATTAAAGACTATGCAATAACCCTAACAAGCTTTATCGATAAACGCCAGCAAGAGAAAGCATTCAAAAATTTCCATCTAGAAATCATCCCTATCCTCAGATCGGTTTCATGCTTTTGGCTTTCTTCAGTGAGGCACTGGGATATTTCAGATACCAGATCCAAAGTACCAACTCAAAGCCAGCACTTATCTGACAGTTAACTTTTAAATAGACAATCTGAATTTTTCAGACACTTATATGTATTCAAACCCAGCTATCAAGCTTAAATAGCTACATGGGGTTGAGAAGTCTTTAGCTATACCATATATTAATAGTCTTAGCAATATAACATCGCTTAAGACTTAAAAGCAAAAGCTATTTCAGTAGCTAAAAATAAGTCATACATCACATGACTTAATTTAATACGATTGTAATTATAAAACTAAAGAATATGCAATAGCTCCAACAAGCTTTATAGATAAATACCAGCAAAAGAAAGTATTCAAAAATCTCCATCTAGAAATTATCTCTGGCCTCAGACCAGTTTCATGCTTTTGGCATTCCTCAGTGAGATGCTAGAATATTTCAATCAAGAAATTTATTTCTAAACATTTTAACTTGATTGATATTTTTAACTGATAATTCTGAGATTTCTCTCATTTTAAATATTGTCAACAACAATATCAAATGATGAATTTATGTAATAAATATTACTTATAATGGCAAATATTTTTTGTAATCTATCAATTAAAAATATCAATCAAAAATGTTTAGAAATACATATTTTGATTGATTTAAAAATTAATTCATTCTAGTCTAAGTATTTTAGACATTTTTCTATATATATAAAAAGAGGAAAAAGTAAGAGTCATTCTTTTACTCACAAGTATGGTCTTAATGCTATGGCTAGAAGACATATCAATTATCTACACAGTTGCATGAGAGCTAATCTTAACACACACACACACACATATTAAGCAAACCTTCAAAAATAAAAATCTTCATATTTAAGAAAATGTGAAAAAAATATTAACAAAGAGAGAGAGAAAAAAAATTTAACATTTTAATGGGAATTGCGACACTTTTCTCCCATAAAATATTTAAATTTTCAAACTTCACTATTTAGGTCTGTATAAAAAACAAAACAAAATTACAATACATACAACCAAACAATTACTGGTACTACGCAGATCTTGAAATATGATATTAGGTCATCTATATTCAGCTTTAATGAAATTTCCTTTTTCCCATCAAAAAGTTTGTGATCAATTTACTTAGCTCTTTCCATGATTGAGGGTATTTAAATATACGTCTAATAGAGCTGACAGTTCAGGCATTTTTAATACTTTTTAGTGGTAGTTTCAACAGTCTTTCAACAAGATATCCATTTTCCCATGATACTTTATATTTTAGGAATATAACTCATAGTTCAATTTACTGTTACAACTAGTAATTTATGATAAATATGCTAAAGATGGTGCATATCTCTTCCATAGTTGTCATAAAAAGTATGGCTTAATTTTTCTCCCGAATGTTAGCAGTTGTTAAGTTCACAGCATTTAATACCAAATAGCAATCCAATGATTCATTCTTAATTTAAAATAGGAATTTGTTAGGCTTCCTGTGATTGTCGTTATGAGCGATAATACATTGACTTGCTGTAATTTCTCCGACGAAAACTTCCAACAAAAAACTATTGAAAGCTAGATGATAAATTGTCAGAAACTATGTGACGAATGAATGAAAAATGCATTTATCTTTGTTATAATTTCAATAGTAGCTCACATAACATTTCTAAATTGATCGTAATCTATTTACTAACCAATGTTAATCATATTTTTTTGTTTCATTTATCGTTTTAAGTAATATTTTTGTATAAATAATGGTAATATGAAGAAAATGGCGAACAAAAAATTGCGTCTATTAATATTGTTTTTATGAAGAATGTTGATGTAATATAGTAGAAAAATAATTCAAATAAATTTTAAAATTATTTATATAAACTATATTTAAATTTTTTTTTGTAATTCCTGCATTTTTATATATATATATATGAATTTCTAATAAAAATTGCAGGTAAATATTACACACACCGAATAACCCAATAGAAATAAGTGTACTTATTATTATTCTTGACTCACTACTTCAAACAAGGTACATTCTTAAAAATAAACTGACACATCATAAAAATAATATTCACATAAAACATACTTCTTCCCTATTGTCGAATTTTAATAAGTGAAGAAAAAAACAACAACAGAGGATTGTATTAAGATTAAGTATTATATTTAAAAGTCATTTCTATGATTGTGAAAATCAGAAAAATGTACTTTGGGAAGCCATAAAATTAATCATTTTGAGATTCTTGAGATTCTTATTCGATTGACGTGATTAAAAAATTTAACAGTTAAATGCAAAATTGTTCATCTTTATCGGCAGAATAGTTTAAAATAAAATATTTTTTAAAAATGTAAATTAAAAAATATATTAAAAAATAATGGAATAATTGCTGAATAAAACTTTTTTAAAAAAAATATATAATCAGTTATATGGAGAATCTGTATGTAGATATGTTGATTACTTAGACATATCCTTTGCTGTGATTTTGTTATTCTGGATTTGCACATTTGTAGGATTGGCATTGCTCTCCGTCTTTTTTATTTCAGTTGATGTTGAAATCGATATTGTCATGAGAATGTATTTACCCACAATGCCTTGTAATATTGAACACTAACATGTTAAAAGTTAACTAGTTGTAACTTGACCAGGATATGTGATACTAAATGTTCTTTGCAAATCATTCTATATTAAGTTTCTATAATGAATAATTTACTTCGCCAATTGATCGTAATACTTATAATATGCTTTAAACGTATATAGGTGAAGTTAATAAAAATTTTCACAAATAACAAAGTTCAGCTTAGCATTTCGGAAAGCGCTAAGCTAAACTTTGTTATTTCTAAAAAAAATTTATTAAGCGCTAAGCTAAACTTTGTTAGTTGTGAAATTTTTTTTATTAACTTCATTTATATCCATTTAAAGAGTATTATAAGTATTAAATTTCTATGGTTTTTTTTTTGCTAAGGGATTTTCTTGTATCACAGATATAGATTCCTGTAGTACTGCAATTAAAAGTTATTTGTTTGTTTTTTTAAAAAAGTTTGTTCTATGCATTTAATAGGTCAATTTTTTTACAAAAATTAATTAAGATTTGACTAATCATAAGATGCCACAGTATTCCCTAAACTTTCACGATGCATGCTGTAATAAAAGAAAGCCTTTGTCAGATACCTCATCATACTATTATTTCCATTTCAGCTTTGTAAACTTCACCTGAGAATGCAACAAGTTAGATAAAAAAAACACAGAGATTAAACTCCATATAGTAGCACCACTCAGTGCAAGATAGAGTAATCAATGGATGCAAGAAGGTTTGGGCAATAAAATCCCTATCTAGTGACTACTCATCCAACATCCCCAAATTAGTTTCTAGCTTGGGGATTTCACTAGTGAGGAGCCTTGGATTTGAAAGCACCTAAAGATCTAGATGCAGTACTTTCAGATAAGGCTCCTCACTGATGAAAGCCAGAAACTAGAAACTAGTCTGAGGATATTGGATGAGTAAGCACTAAAGAGGGATTTTATGCACAAACCTTCTTGCATCCATTGATTACCCTGGCTTGCATTAAGTGGCGCTACTGTGTGGAGAGTTTAGCCTCTGTGTAAACAGCTTGCGTAAGCATAATGAATGGTGATCATGTGATGTTTAGTGGTTAGATCAAACAAAATTAATCAAAAACAAAATAATCAAATGGTTTTATTGTGCAGAAAGTCAAAAACACTAGAAGTACCAGAACTGGAATCTTCCGTTCCAGCATCTGATGCTCAACCACTACACTAAATCATGATCGAATGCCAACAATTTTGAATGATTGACAGTTAATGTACACCCGTCACTTTCACTAAAACAAATGCGCCTTTGAATTTGTTTGATGACAATAATATAATACCCCCCCCATCCTTCCATTCCATGATAAATATAGGTTAGTATAATTATAAATACACCTGGGTCTCGTTTTAAGCGATAGATAGGTTCCTCAGAAAACATGCGCAAACAAAATCGTGCAAAAATAGATGTAACTTACCTTGAAAAAGGGGGAATAAGGATTGTGATTTTTCAAAAATCGCGTAAAAGCAAAGCACCAACGTAAAATTACTTTAAAATTCGCGCAAAAAAAAAAATAAGGAAATAAAATATGACTAATAAAAAATTTCAAATTTGAAAAAAATTGATACAAGACAAACTTTTTTTAACTATAATATTTAATTTTATTCAAAAAATATATTTTTATGCATAATTTACAGTAATTTATATTTTTTTATACACGTTTTAATTATTATCGCTATTTGCCAGTAAACAGGTTCGTTTGCAAACAGATAAAAAAATCAGATTCTTCACAAGATGAAATACAACTAGCACCAACGTTACTCTCATGTTGTATTAATTAATGGTTTTCTGGTGACAATGTAATTAGTAATTAATCTAATAACTAAAAATTAAATTCTTATTTTTGTCTTTAATTTTCAATTTTAATTGTGCCCACTGCTATTACTCACCTTTTAAAAATAAAATTACGTTCTTTTTTAAAAAGCAAAAACAGAATGTGATTTAAAATGCAAAATTAACACGCACAATGTTTGAACAAATTTACATTATAATCTTGTAAAATTTAATGTGTGCATACATAAAATGTGGAAATCATGATTTTAATTTCATTATTACATAAAATCTTACTATTATAAAGCACTGACAATATTGAAATTACTAAGTTGAAAGTCGAATTTCAATAATGTGCTATTACTTTCAATATAATGTAAGTGCACGAAATTTATTATTTAAAGTAATAGTGCAATATCGGAGTTCGACTTCCAGTGAAACACAAATCGCGTAACTTCAAAATCATGTTAAATAAGTCCGCGTAAAAAGAGACCCAGGTGTATTGATGCCTTATCCCTAAAGAAATGTAATAAACAAATACAAAGGATATATAGAGCAAAGCTTTAATTAACGTTATTAAAGCTTTGCTCTATAAGTCCTGTATATTTGTTTATTAAATATAGGTTAGGTTTAAAAGTTTCTCTGAAGAAATGATTGGGATTTTTTTAATAAGTTACTAAACAAATAATAATGTGAAAGGCTGAAACCTTTGACAGATGTGCTTTAAAAATGCTTAAATGATAGAATCAATATAATAAACAAAAAAAACAACAAAAAAACCCCCCTTCTCTATTTAAATTTATATATAAATAAACCAACTCACATTTTAACTAATAATTTTAAACATCTTCACATTTAATTCACTAAATACTATATATAAATAAACAACTGAAATCTTTATAATGTTGTAGTGGGTTCCATACTCGGCTCCGTAGATGGTGACCTAAATGAATATTTTTTTTTTAACATTATTACATATCTTAAAACTAAACTTATACCTTTTAATGTTTTGACATCAGGCATGATATCACCTTTCAACAAATCGCTCAGTTCGGAATGTTCTACCAAAGCCTTTTCTAAATGAAGGACAGAATTTTCTGCTGCTTTTAATCGTTTCTCCGCACTTATCCTTGCAATGACTTCTTCCTGAAAGTAAAGGTCATAATCTATAATCTTGCATCCCACATCACCACATAAAGTTCTACATTTAATATTTCCCTTTAAAATAAAAGATCAATACAGAATAGATGCTTAATATAAACAAGCGGTAATCTGACATTTAGGATAGGATCTGCTTCCATCCAGAAAGTAAAAAAGTAACCAGGCTGTTTTGATCCAGACATCATAAAATAATAACAAAATTAAATAGATAAATAAAATTGATGTACAATTTTTTTTAATGAAAAATGCTCTTTTAATTTTAGCAAAGAGTTAAAATTAAATAAAGAAGTTCTCACTAAACTTAAATCGGGTGACTTAACAATAGCAGCAGTTTAGTGTAATGAATGTTGTTACTTTAAGCTAAGTGTCTTTTTATATAGATTAAAGTTGCATTGTCATACATATTCAAAGTGCTTACACACATTGCACAATTTTAAAATAATTAATTTAAAACAAAATTAAAACAGACAACTCGCTATAAATAAAAAATTTATTTAATACATTAACCCGTCTTTCATTCCTTATTGGAATCTTATCATTATGCGCAGAGAAACAATCCCCACCTTAAGTTTTTCCCATATTCTTTTCTATTCTGCTTCATCCCATTTCCACAATATCATCTTTGTGATAGCCTTTATATCCAGATCCCCCTTATTCCCCAAACCCAGAATAGAAAACAAGAACCCACTTTCTGTATAATCACTTTGTTTATATTTATTTTCCCACAACTTCCATTATTTGTACCCTTTCTGCTTGTAAGCATTTACATTCAATTAACAGAAGCCTAATATTTTATATGCCTGCCTTATATAAATCACATTCCTCCATTTGTGTATATTCCCTTGTTGCTAATGAGCCTGTTTGAGCCTTAAACAGTAAACTACTTTCCTTGCTATTATCATAAATTAACATGCGCTCAATATTCTGTTTACTTCTATATATATTTAAACTCTTTTTACTCTCCATACTAATTCTCCAGCTCCCTATTTTTTATTAATGCATCTATTCTTCTATCCCTTTCCTTAACCCTATAACACTCAACAATTCTCCTAACACAATCATCCCACCTTTTGTATAAGTATACTGACATAAAGTATTTATCCAATTCTTCTGCATATTGCATTACCTTTCTCACCCATCTTGATGCCTTCCCTTTATTCATAGCCCAATTAAATATTATTTTGGCTATTCTTTTATTATCCATGAACTGCAATCTACCAAACATTTTGATTTTGCTTTTTCACTTCTTATATAAAAACCTGACCATTCCATTTTCCCTTGAATTGCCTCTTTTGCCATCAACACATCTGCATCTAATGCATGTCTTCATACTTCTCTTTATACTTTTTCTAAGTAATCTAACACCCTTTACTAACACACAATGCCTTGTTACTATAAGTTAATCCTGCTACTGCCACTCCCATACAATTCTTGCCACATCATATTTATTATATGCATGGTTAATTTCCTTATCAATTCCTTTCTTTTCTTAACTTCATTTATCAATTTTTTCTTCCATTCATCCAAGCATTTCCTCTGATTGGCCAGCTATTCTACTGCACCTCCACCCATTGGACATTATTTACATTATAATAAATATAATTAGTAAAATACATACATATACATAAAAATGATTAAACTCATTATTATCCCTTTTTTTATAATATATATATATATATTTAAAAAACAATCTCAAAAAAATATTTTAAATTATAACTCTATAAAGTTTTTAATAATCTAACAAAGTCTATTTCCCCCTAGTTAAAGGTCCGGTATAATCAGGGGAGAGGGGATAGACACTGTTAGATAATTGGAAAGTTTAGAGTTATAATTTAAAAAAAATTTTTTGATTGTTTTTAAATATATATATTATAAAAAAAAATTAGTCAAGCATTGGTGGTCGAGAGGTCAGCACAGTTGCCTTACAAGCAGTTATCCCAGGTTAGAGGGTTCGCTTCCCGGCTGATGCTATGACACATGAAAAAAAAAAAAAATTGTAATGAAGTTTAATCATTTTTCTGTACATGGATGTATTTTCATAATTACATTTATTGTAATGTAATATAAATAATGTCCATTGGGTGAAGTTGCAGTAAAATAGCTGGTCATAATACTTTGACTGCCTTGCTGTGTTGATGTGTCTGATTTGTTCTGCAAGATAAGTATTATATATTTTTAATATCATCTGGAAAAATTTCTATTACTGGAGAATATTTGCTTTGTGAGCGTATGAGAAAAGAGAGTTGGACTGCAGAGAGATAGATTTAATTGGATTTGGAAAGATTGAGAAAAATATTGCTAATGTTTGGAAAGTGATTCGATATGCCATTTTAAATATAAAAGGAAAAAATAGTTTTTGTGTCTGTGTTTACTGCAAGGAGTCTTTAAAATTAAATTAAATGTAAGATTAGTTAGATTTTAGGAGGTGTGCTATTAAAAAATATTTCAATTTAAGTAAGAGAGTCATTTATTTGACAAGGAGGGTAACGTTTGAGGTGTAAGTTTAGGGGAAGACATGTTTATCAATCACCATTTAAAAAAAGTTTTTTTTTCTTTTTGTATAAAGAAGTTGGAAGAGTAGTAGAAAAATCATAAATTTAAATATATATTGCTTATAACACTTCTTTCATATACACTTCAATGCAAACAAATTTTCTTAAAAACTTCTTTGTTTTCCTTAGAGTTTCGACTGTCTAGCAGTCTTCATCAGAGCTCTAATCTTCTTCTCTGCTAAGTGTTATAAGCAATATATATATATGATTATATGAAGATATGCAAAGAAAGTGAAAGAGAAGAATAAGAAAATTTAAATATAGAATAGGGGAATTGAAATATAAGGAAATATGGATTGCATTTGTATCTTAGAAGGTATGTATTATGGTCAAAAGGAAATTAGGTGTGCTTTGGTAGAATGTACTTTATGTGATAAGGTTTTCCATTTGAAATGCTTAAATAAAACTAGGAAGGATGTAAAAAGTGCATGGTTGTGTAGATCATGTATAAATGTGATAAAAGAAGTGAAAAAATGGTTTCTAAGTATAAATAGTTTAAAGAAAAAGTCAAGAGAAATGGAGGAAAATATAGATAAGGAAGATAGAATAGAGTATATATTTAGTGGAGTGACAAGAGATATGAATGATAAAATAAGTAATGCAATGGTGATAGGCAAAGAATAAGTAAGATAAAGAAGTAAAAGATGTAGAAGTAAAATTAAAAGTGTTAGATATGAAGTGTGAGCAGATCAAAGAATTAATAAATAGAAACAATAAGGAAGAAGTGGATAAGGAAATCCAGAAGGTAGAAGAGAATGTTACAAATGAAGTAGGGAAAGTAAACTATGAGACAGCCTTGATAGGGGACTCACTAATTAGAGGGTATGAAGATATAATTGCAAGGGAAAATAGAAATAGGTATGTAAGTTTGCCTGGAACTAGAATCATGGATGTTACAGATTAGATAAAAAAACAAGGAAGATGTTTATGTTATCTTAGGGACAAATAATTTGTCCGAGCCATTGGAGAGAGTAATAGATGAGTAGAAAGAATTGATTAGTGATTTTAATAAGGTTAAAAGAAGAGTAGGAGTAGTTGGATTACTACCAAGATTTAACAATAGGCATAAGTTAGATAAAGCATGTCCTATAAATGAGAGATTGAAGAAATTATGTGAGAGAAATAATGTTATGTTTGTGGATGAGTGGGATATTTGTATTAGTAAGAGGGAGTTATATAGTAAAGATGGACTGCACCTAGCAAAACAAGGAAGTGAAGCATTATAGGGTTTGATTGATGAAAAATATAGTTCAAAAAACTTATAAAGGGGTAGAGTTTTAAATTACAGTATTATTAAAAAAAAATGTTAAGAATGGATGGAATGTAAAAAGTAAACAAAAGGTAACTGATTTAGATATAAAAGTGGGTCTGTAAAATTAATGGTAAGCAAGTTATTTATAAATGTACTGGAGAAGAAAGAGTCAAAAGAATATATGAAAGGGTAGTAAGAAAGGAAGAAATTGTTAAAATTGGATATTTGAATATGCAAGATGGTAGGAGACCAGAAAAGTATCTGGAATTAAACAAAGCAGTTAAAAATGAAGGGATTGAGTTATTAACCGTAGTGGAATCACATCTAAGAGAAGAAGAAAAACCTATACTAGAAGATTTGGTATGGCAGAATATAAATAGAAAAAAAAAGGATAGTGGTATAGGAATTATGTCAAAAAAATATTTAAATACTGTAATATGTCAAGAACATTTGTGGTTTGAGCTAAGGTTAGGAAGACAAAAATGGATGGTGGCTATAGTGTGTATGGCTATTGGAAATAGTCAAATTATAATAGAGTGGAACAGTAGCATATATGAATGTTTAGTTAAGGATATACAGAGTTTAAAAAAAGGGGGGAAAACAATAGTGGTTATAGGGGATATGAATGTGTATATTGAAAAAATTGCTGATGTGGATAACAAGAAAGGACAGCTTTTAAAAATTTTTTGTCAGAGAATGAATTTGAACATTGGATATTTATCAAATATTTATCAGGGATAGTACACATGATCTAGAAATAATATATTTCACACAATAGATTATATATTAGTAGAGAAAATATGTAATAGTGATAATAAATTCTTTATAATAGAAATGGTTAATAATGTGATGGAAAATAGTAATAGAAGTAGAGAGGATAGTGAAAGATGTGGATGGAAAATGAATGATAAGAATAAGTTAGAAGAATATACAATAAAAGTAAAAGAAATCATGGAAGAGTTTGTTGGGGATAAATATAAGGACTGGTGTGATGAAGTAGAAAAAGTGGCAAATAGAGTTTTAGGTGAGAATATTCAGAAGACTAAAATAATAAAAAAGTGAGAATTAGTAAAAAAGAGGGGGAAAGCATGCAGAGAATATAAATGTCCATTAAAAACAAAGAAAGTCATAAAGATGTTAATATTAAATGGAAAACTAATTTTAAAAAAAGAAGAAAGCTAAAATCGATGATTATATAGAGAGAATGAAATTAAATAGTAAGTTATTGAAGGATATTAATAAAAGTGGTAGAAATGGGAATAAAAAATTTTGGAAATATATTAAAAGAAGAAATGTAAGGGAGAGAGAAATAGTATTACTAAATGAGGAGAAAAAAGAGTATAACACTAGAGAAAAATTAGAGACAATCTTAAATAAGTATGTAATGGATATAGAAAAGATGTTAGATGTGAAGGACAGAGTGATAACAAAGATAAAAAGCACATAATAATGGAAATAATAGATTTACAGAAAATGAATTGAATGAGGCAGGGAAGAAATTGAAAAGTGGAAAAGCAAGAGGTTTAGATGGATGGTGATGAATTTTGGAAAATACGATAAAATTAAATCTATTATCATTCCAGATAGTTGGAATAATACAAGAGTAACATTATTATTTAAAGGAAAGGGTAAGGACCATAGAAAATATGGTAGCTGGAAGAGTGGTGAGTGGATGGAAAAAAATAATATGAGGGAGAAATGCAAGGAGGTTTTACATCAGATAGGCATATAGGAGATCACACAACTTATACATATTAGTAGGTAGGAATACAGATAGACAGTTATATATGGTCTTTATATATAGAGAGAAGGCATATGATAGAGTAAATAGAAATAAATTATGGATAAGTTTAGTAAACTTGGAATGAATGGAACTTTAATGAATCTTATTAAGAGATTTTATGAAAATAATTACTATACAAATCAATTAGGAAATATAGAATCAGTTAAGAGTTAAAAATGGGGTGGGACTAAGGCAAGAATGCCCTATGTCACCTATTTTGTTTTTGTTACATTTGAGAGAATAGGAGAGAGCAATAGAAAGACTAGGAAGAAGGGTAGAGAAACCATTAACAGATGACACGAAATTGTATATATTATCAGGTCTTTTATTTGCTGATGATATCTTCTTGTGCACAGAAAATAGGGAAGATATGGAAGTTATGTTGAGGATGTGTACAAGAGTGGGTAAAGAGATGGGGATTAAATTTAGTTGTAAGGGTAATTTACAATCTTATTAAACTCACTTGTTTATGTACAATATCAAATCATAAACTTAAAAATATAATTTTAATTAAAGTCGATGGCTCAAACAAATGACTAAATGAAGACCAAATTTACAATATTGTAAAAAGGAAAATAATTACTTTTTTACATGAATATTAGATAATGTTTCGATCAGAGAAAGTTATAATATTTGTTTTGCTGTTAATTTCACATTTTAAAGAAGGAAATGTTTTCATTTGTATTTTGCACCACATAAACTTCAGTCTGTACCAATAATTGTAACAAACAATCATTTGTTTTTGTTTTTTATTGGAATAAATTTATATTGCCAAAAGTTTAGTTGTTTTTTCACTAAATAAAATTGTAGCTCATTATTTTGTGCGTAAAACATTGATCGATGAAGTCTGTCAGAAGAAGCAGTGCAGACGATTATTGCAAAGTTAGAAAGTTATCGCTGGACTAATACATACATGATTGTTTGCAGCAGATCTAATATGTAAATACCAAAAAATCTTATGCCTATGTAATTAATCATTCCAATTTTTTTTCCCCTCCATGTATTTAATACTAGTCTTAGCATAAATTTAATAATAACTATGTATATTTTATTTATCAATTGGGTTTTTTCTTTGATCCTAGTTATATACTAACTATGTGATTCTCTTTGGTGGGTGGATTATACTCTCTAATAGAACCAAACTTTCTTATGAAAATATTTCTGAAACTAGATTTTTTTTTTGACTAATTGCCAATCACAATTTTTAATCTCAACTTCAATGTATTTTTTAATTTTTCCCCACTAATTTTAGCCAATTTCTTTAATGTCTCTTTTAAAAACAGTCTAATGAGTAGGTTATTATTTAAAACAAACATAGAAATCATTCTTTAAGCAGCAACAAAATGTTGGAGTATTATAATAATAAAAATACATTTAAAATAAAATGATTATCAGTGACGGGGCCTGTGTTCCAATCATTAGCATACACACCTGAATTCAAATCTATGTGCAACTTGAAAATTTTATGGCACAAGTAAGAATGTGGTTTTTTTCTTTTACATTATTGGTTCATAAATGGCCTAGCTAGGCATGCAATCCCTGGTGAGGCAAATAGATACCTAGATATTCTTAGTTAAAAAAAAACTATTCGACCAATCTCGCAAGTATTACTTCTCCTTCGCTACATCTTTACAAAGAGATATCGGAGAGACATTTGCTACAATAGGGTATTAAAGTCTATTTCGTCTTTTCAACTAGTAAGCTCATAAATATAAACATTAGTTTTATGATAAGTTTTAAAGAAGCCTTTCATAATCAATAGGTGAAATCAAACCATGGGTTCTGCAACAGTAAGAGATCTATCAGCACTGGTAAAAATTATGTTCTATTACAATCACACTGCTTATCTTTACAATTTATGTACTACAGTTAGTTACCTTATGAATCAAAGTTGAACTGGGATCCTTAGTCACTGTGCTAATAATAAAAAGGCATACAATTTTATTACTCAGAAGCCCATAAGGAGCTTGAATAGCAGAATCGATCCTGGGACCTCCCGATCCCAAATAGGATGTTTTATCTATCAACTACCTAAACCATGTAGGGTTAAAAAAAGCACATGGATTTATTGCTTGGAAGTTCATAAGGAGTTTGAGCACCAAAATGTATGGGTGCTGAACTGAGTTCAGACCCATATGGCTATATAAGCCAATGGGCTTGGATTGAAAACATTAAGGTGTTTTCAGTTTAAGACTCATAGTTTTGTAGTTAAATGGAGATAAAAGGTGGCTTCTGGAGGGTTGCGTTAGATCCTAAGATCTAGGTGCCGTGCTCTCAGATCCAAGGCTCCTCACTGACGAAGGCCACCAACAAGAAACTAGTTTGGGGATATTGGATGCGTAGGCACTAGATAGGGATTTTATGCACACGCCTTCTGGCATCCATTGATTACTCCGATTGGCACAGGGTGGCAATACTGTATGGAGAGTTTTGCCTGTTTTAATCCTGGGATCTCCTGATTCTAAATCAGACGCTCTACAACTGCACCAAACTGAGCAGAGTACTGGTTAATAATAATAATTCTCTATCCAATAAGTGATCAGTAGAGATAGAAGCTAAATTTGTTACAAGCTAACATGAAGTGGAATCTCCCCCCGCCCCCTAAATCAGCATATAACTCTCAACCTAGACTCAATGTGATGCGATGTATTTGGCTTCTCCTTAAACGAAGTCAAGAATATCTCAGCAATTATGCCCAGATAAACCTGTTAGCCACTTTATTTTCCATTCCCCACTCTAAGTCTTCCCATATTTTGCCCCACCCCATTTCCACAGCATAATCTTTGTCAACTCTATGGCCTTTATATCCAACCCCTCCCCCCTTTATCTTTTCTCAAACCCACCATAAAAACCAATAACTCACTTTCTGTATAGTCACTTTGTTCATACCTATTCTCCCATAACTTCATTATTTGTACCCTTTCTGCTTTCAAGCATTTACATTCAATCAAACTCTATGTCTGCTAACCACTCCACCATGCGGTCACTCTGGAATACATTTTATTTTCTGTTTTGAATTGTTTTAAAAGATTAACTATTTATTAATTAAATAAAGAAAATATTAATTATGTATGTATTCAGGTAATTTTAAAATCTGACCTTTAAAACAGCTTCGCTCATTCCTTTCTGGACTTTAACACCCTTAAAAAAAAAAAAAGATTTAATTAAACAAAAAAAAAAAGACATATATATATTAAAAATTATTTATAATGTACCAATAATAAATATGATGGAATAAAATAATGGCAGAATCCAATAATTCTATTATCATTGTTAACAATAATCAATAAGCCTAACTTACGGTTAGAGAAACAAGTAATTCTTCTTCTTGAAGTTCGGAATGTTGTTTTTCTTCTTTTAAATCTAACGCTCTTTCTTCATTTTCTTTTAATCTTAAAGAAAACATCAAAAAAGAAAATAAAATTAAATAAATATTTAATTATTTAAAAAAAAAATTTTTTTAATATATTAGTATATGATTTTTTTTCTTCTATAGTACAGGTTTTTTCATACCTGCACTCCAATATGTAATATATAAGGGGTTTGAATTCAGACTTTCTCACGGCCCTCAACTATCCACGCTATCTCATACTGCTGGCACACTTGATCACACACATGTTGAAAAGATAAACAATCACCAATATTCATATTTTGTGCTAAACCAGCACTCGTCAATCTTCACACATATACAATCTATGCTCAGTTTATATTAGGATAGCCAATCTTCATACTTTAATGGACAGGCTTCAATTCACTCCACCCCACAACTCTTCAGTTGTCCATTCCATTGAAAATCTGATGATAGAACGCTCAAAAGCCACATTGATGCCAACCTTCTCATCCTACCCGTGTTGACCATAAGTCACTCTGACCCCTCAGTATAGGACACAATCCATTTACATACATATATGAAGGATGGGCAGCCCTTATAGCACTATATTTTAATATATGTTTGATTTATAATCCTTTGCCAAATTAATACTGGTTGTTAAATGTATGACAAGAAATATTTTTTAAAGAGTTTAATTGGATGGATGGTTGAAGAGTTGGAGTGTGGAGTGGATTGAAGCCTGTCCATTAAACTATGAGGATAGTCTATCTTAATATATATCTGAGCACTTATACTATATATGTGTGTAAAGATGATAGTCTGGACCAACTGATGATTGCTGGTTTAGCATGAAATACGTATATTGGTGATTATTTATCTTTTCAGCATATATGTGTTTAGGTGTATCAGTGTTATTAGATAGATTGGAGAGAGGTGGGTGGTGTGTAAGTCTGTGCTCATATACCCTATATTACATATATATAGCCACAGGTATATAACAAGCCTGTGTTTCAGTTATTATCTCTTTTAAAAAATGACCATTAAAGAAATATTATTTATCATCATCATTAGTTATGCACAAATGAATATGATCATTTCAACTACAAAAGTAAAAACAATACACACTTACCACTGCTCTAAGGAGAATTTAGTACTCTTAAAAAAAGTAAAAAGACAAAACATAAATAATACCTTAAAGATGAATTTTGCAGTGACTATCTAAACCAATATGGGAAACACAAATACATTCACAGTTATGGTCCCTTGAATTCCCTACATCTTCTTCAGACCATATGATAGCGATCAGTTAAGTGTGTGTATTTGCATAGCATCGCGAAGCACATTAGCTGGCCGTAATATTGGTGTGCAACAACATATACACTTGCAGTGGCTAATATGAACAGTACTGTTCTATAGGCCGTAAGTTTCTCCTCAAAAGCACAAATATTGGGCCATGTAAATGGCATATTTCTGTGTTTTTAGCAGTGAAACAATGCCACCAGACAGTGGCCTGCAGAGTGATTAGAACTCTTTGATCAAAAATTCTGTTTGTTTGATACTTTGCGAGGCTATCTTTTAAGCTTCTGCAGAAAACTTTCCAAAGTGCTTCAAGAGTGCATCGAATTGTAGTTTTCCAATGTATTCTACTCTCTACCTTATCTTCGCAGTGAATACAATCAACGAGATACTTCCTTAGAGAGTCTTTGAAATAATCTTTATAATGTAAACATATATTTTCCTCATAAAGATCAGCCAAAAATTGACCATTCTTTTAGGAAGTCTTGGTATTGTTCAAATACTTCCCACATCCAATCCAACAAAGATATGATCTTACAAGAGTGGACTCTATAGTATCCACATGCAGCAAGATGAAGGACCTATTGATTGGTTTTGGGATCTTTCCATTAATGGCCATTATATTTTAACATCTTAAGGAGCAGTGTTAAATGAAATTCTTTTAATATATTTGTTATGTTGACAGGATATCTAAGTCTCATTTTCAAACAATAAAATTAATTAAAATAATAACAGTTACTTCACTTGCGATAATTATTACTTACTTTATGAAGAAATATCCCATCTTTGAACTTATTAAAAGCAGCAACAGCATAATGGGATTTATACTGCACTTCACCATCTAAATCTACCTTTCTAACATTTAAATTGTTTACATTATCTAGATGATAACCAGTCAAGCTAAAAGTTGCTGAAAATTTCTCCTCCATTACCCAAACTTGAATTTTCTTGATTTTAACATTCTTTTCTTTGTATTTGCCTAATAACACCAATTTTTTTATTAAATTATTTATATATTGTTTGTATTTATTTGATCAAGGCATCTGATTCAGTTAACCTAACAGATCTATGACATTGTTTGAAATTAGTTAGTTGTCCATGAATGTTGTTTGGATTCGGTTAACCTAGCAGATCTATGATGTTATTTGAAAATAGTTAGTTGTCCATGAAAGTTTATTCACAGTATATAGCTTTTATATGATAGAATAAGAGGTGATGTTATTGCTACAGGTGGGAAATCTAAGACATTTGAAATATAAAAGGGTGTTAAACAATGTATATTTATTCCAACATTGCTTTCAATTGTTATCAAGAAAAGTTCACACATCCCCACATGCTTATACTAATTTAGAAAAAAAAAAAAGATTTATAATACTTAACTTTAATACTATCACTACTTGTAACAATATAATTTCTACCCAGATTATATGAGTCGGGCCATTTTTAAATTGTGTTTTATAGGCCACTTCCATTCCCGTAGTAGACAGGGATCCTTAAATAAAACTTGGTAAACACAATCTTTGCCAAGCTGAAACTGTTGTTTCAAATCCAGTTTCAATCTGATCCACAATTAATTGTAAGGTTTTCAAAATGGAGAAAAATGGCTCATACTTTGTGTCAATTGTTTGTTGGCTATATTTAATACCAGTTTGTTTATATCTGGTATGAATTTGATCCTAAATTGCATCACTTATCAGAAAGCTGATATCTTTAAGATCTGAGATTGCAAGTATAAATGATCATTTTAAACATGAAGATAGCCTAACAAACAGAACATATATATATATAAACTGAAACAATATAAAACTTCATGTAGCATTTACAGTATTTTCCACATGTACATATGTTGCTACATGATACAAAAATCGCCAATTTTTGCATGATATACATTTATGACGTACATTTTGGAATTAACTTGCCTTACCAAATGTCATTTAAGCGATCAACCATAATACCAACATCACAAAGTCATTTTTATTTAAATACCATTATAGAATTTTGGTGCTTATTAACAATAATTTATTAATGCACAAGATAAAATGCCGTAACATTTATTTTTTTTCACAAAGAACCACACACAAATAAATACTGGTTGACTTTTGCATGGCAATGTATATAATAAAATAAAAAATACTGAAAATAGTGTATTGTGGTCTATTTCATATTTACAGCACTAATTAATCATTTATTATATCTGTAAAATAAGGAATTTGACTTACAGTGGTGTTTAAACAAATAATAATGAAGGTAACATATAATACTAAATCATCCATGCACTTTACTGCTGTTACACTATGCATTATTTACCACCCTCTTTTACAGTTTCATTTACCCCAACAATCTTCTTCAGACCTTTTATATCTCCTAACTTCAACTGCTCCAGCAATCCTGTTCAGACCTTTTATATATACTAACTTCAACTGCTAAATTTTTTGAAATTAGCAGTTGAAATTAGGAGATATAAAAAGTCTGAAAAAGACTGCTGGGGCAATTGAAATTGTAAAAGAGGGTGTAAACAAGCATTTATTTTTATATAGCGCTATGTTTACAATTGTATTACATTCAAATATCAGCCTTTAAAGCTAATTGTGCATGCGCTTTTTGCGAGTGTTAATAATAAATGAAATACTTTCCTTTCCAATACAAGATATAGTATTTATGCAGGAATAAAGTGAATCCACTTATTCCTACAACTCAAATGCTTATATATGAGCAAATCTGAAGTACTGGCAAGGAAAGCGCGAGGATAGACTATTCAGACATCGTAAATAGTAATTTAAAATGAGTGGTCTATCCTCACGCTTTCCTTGCTAGTACTTCAGATTTGCTCATATATAAGCATTTGAGTTGTAGGAATAAGTGGATTCATTTTATTCCTGCATAAATACTATATCTTGTATTGGAAAGGAAAATATTCATTTATTATTAACATTCGCAAAAAGCGCATGCACAATTAGCTTGAAAGGCTGATATTTGAATGTAAAAGAGGGTGGTAAATAAAGCATTGTGTAACAATTAGTAAAGTACATGGATGATTTAGTATTATATGATATACATTTGGCAATGCAATAAAAAAGATTAGTTATTAATTTCTTGAAGGTAACATTTATTAAACCACACATTTGCTTTCATTTTTATAGAGGGGGTGACTGGAATAGTCTTTTCTATACATACTGCATATGGTCCTGCTATTCCTTTTCATGGACTTTCTAAAAACAGCACCAATAGCTGATCAAATAGGCTCTGTGTTTTCTCAGCCTGTATATATATTTTTTCCATTTTATGTTTCTCTGGAATATTTACAATGGACTAAAATGTTCTAGGAAATTTGCATAATCCACTTATATCTGCAAACATAATTAATTTGCATGAATTTGAAACAATATTGGCAGATACGTTAGGAATAATTTCTCCATATATAATTTAATTACATATAGACTTTTTATTTTTAACCTTTGCATGGACATTTCATCGCTAATCTTTATTATCTATCAGTTTAATCAACACAACATTACTTATTTACTTTATCCTTATTATTACTATTAAAGATGCATATTTTTATATTTCTCCTACTTATATTTATTTACACGCGTTTGTAACTAATATGTAAATATAAAATAACACATATTAGATAGATATACGATATTCAAAACATATCAAAATAAAGTGATATCGTTGGTTTCTCTAATCACTGACACAGCTGACTATTTATTTATTTACATATTTGTGCATGATTTGAAAATCAACAAACTTTGTATAAATGTATAAAGTAGAAAGCAATCAAAATAATAATAATTCTACTATCATTTGTATTTTAACTACTAAAACAGAAATTTTAATTCATACATTGCTCGCTAGGGATTTAGAGTACGCTTTAATTTAACTTTACTATTAATAATACAGTATAACAAAAGGTATTAATAAGGTTCTATTCCATATTGAAAAAATATATTCTTAAAAAAATACAGACACATTTTGAAATAATATTAATACGATCAAAAAAACTATTATTTTTAAAAAAAGGTAACTAAGATTACCTTTGATCTATTTTCCTTTTTTCTTCCAAAGCATGTTTGGTTTTTTCTTCAATTAATGATAATTTACTTTTTAAACCATCAATAGCCTGATTGAGGTTATGATTTTCACTCGTTAACCTTTTTGCCTCTTCTTCTTTTAGCCTAAGAACATTCAAAGTGTCGTTCCTCTCGTCTGAAAATACCTAATTAGTGGATAAAAAATCAATGCATAAGATAATTATCAAATAGTTAAATATTAATCAAATCTGAAAATTATTTAACTACAAAAAATCCCCAAATTGATTTTAAAATTTTCAATAACTGTACAAATAATTTTTAAATATATATAAGTTTCTTATTTACCGATTGTTCTGATTACTCAATTTATGAATCAATCTGATTATTTATGTTGACCTATCAATCTATCGATCTACTCATTCAAACAATTATCTACACATCTGTCTATAACGCCATCTATCTTTTTATGTATCCATCCATCTATATATGTAATGCTCTCAAAAATAAGTTTTTAAGCTTGAATTTAGTTAATGAATAATATACGTTAAATATTGTATTATGTTTTAATTGTTAGTAATCGAGTTATATATATTTTTGGTTTACTATATTTATACGATAACATAGCTTCATATCTGGATGTTTTTTAAGTATAAAAATATCTGTGTAAAATTAGATAATTTTAAGATATCTTAAAAAAAGTAGGTGCTAAGCTGATTATAAAATATAATTTGTTCCTTTTGTAGACCTTACTAACTAACTAGTAAATAATTAAATTTACTATCAGTCTGCAAATTCATTAGGTATGCAAAAGCTATTTAAGCAGTTTATAATCTTGCTATTTAGGAATGATAGGAATAGATAAGAGGTCTGTATAATTCCACTGCAAAAGATGCTGCAAGATGGAAGCAAGGGATTACTAGATGCCTAAGTTTTGAGTGCATTAGATGGTGGAGTTTTATTTAGTGAATATTCACTATTGAAGGTACCAATGTGAAATTAGGAAATTTCTCAGGCCACAGCAGTTTTATTATTATTCTGTTAAACCTTAGGACCATGAGAATATAAGTATTATTTAAACAGGATGAAATTTTAGTCTAGGTCTATGTTGCATATCTATTTTATAGTCGGCTTGACCAGACTTTATTGCCATGACTCAAGTATTGTATCCTTAAAACTAGTGTATAAAAATTGCATCTAAGCTACAAGTTACTAGCAATGATTGGCCATTATATTTAAATGAAATTGAGAAACTTTTTCTTATAAATGAAACTTAAAACAGGCAAAACTCACTATACGTATTGCCACACATAGAAAGCTAGAGTAATCAATGGATGCCAAAAGGCTTGTGCATAAAATTCCCATCTAGTGCCTACTCATCCAATATCTCCAGACTAGTTTCTGGCTTGGGGCCTTCATCAGTAAGGATCATCCATTGATTATTCTAGCTTGCTGTGTGTGGCAATACATATAGTGAGTTTTGCCTGTTTTAACAACAGTTATACACAAGCATAAGAAGTGGTAGTCATGTGATGTTTATAAATGAAACTTCTAGGGCCCCCCATTAAAAAAGCTATTTTGCTATATTATGCTGTGAGGAATATGATAAAAATTGCAAATCACCCCTGTGATCATGAGGATATAGGGAAATTACCATATGCAATGGTAGGTGAATAATTATTTTTATCTCATAGTTGTCAAAAACACATAGCTTAGTGCATTTTAGAGACAGATGGCTAGCAATGGGCGAAAGATTGGGATTATGATCAGACATTAGAGATATAGCAAAAGGCTGTAAATCTGGAGATTCACTTGAGACGTTTTGTTAGAGAAATTTCTTTAAGGAATATCTGATGGTAGACACAGACAGCGATTGTTAGAATCTAGACATCTAAATTAAAAAGAAGCAATCAAAATGGGATCATCCCATGAATTACTAATAGATCAATCTAAGAAGTTTTGAAACTTCAAGAGCAGCAAAGAAAATAATGACACAAAAAATAAGAATGAAAGTTAAAAAACAGCCAATAGATGGTAAAAGGAAAGGGATCCTTTGCTCCTATTGTGGGAGAAAAGGGCATATGGCTCATAGTTTCCTGAACTTGTGGATCATTTAAATAATCCAATCTGAGGTTAAAATACCCAGATGAAGAATTGTGATCAAATAATGCTAAATGTTAAAATACTGAATCAGTAACATGGAATTAAATAATGGAGCTGGGCATCAATGATGTCATTTTGAGGCTGGAAATTATTAACAGTTAATTATAAAAAAAAAAAACCATTTTTAATGAAAACAAATTTAAAAGCAAAAAATGCCACTATTAATATGAAAATTATGGAAAAAGTTGAGATACCGGTAGAACTGAAACATAAAGTTAATATATATATATAGTTAAAAGTTTACAATTATATATAATATAAGGCAGTTAAATAATATTATATATAGAAAATGATTCGATGCTCTCAGAATTAACATCTGTATGGTAAACCAAATCACTATAAAACAGGAGATAAAGAATAGATTTATGGAATTATTTAAAAAGTAATTAGGGCCAGATAAATATTTCATTGGTAGATATGATTTTATGGGGTGGAGCAACCTCTATAGTTTGTAAACAGTGGAATGTTTCTTTTGTGCTTCCAAGTACAAGTAAAAGAATTAAATGACCTAGTTTCTAGAGGGAGTGCTTAAAGTGGTAAAGAGTACAGGAATAGGCTACTCCAGTAATAGTAACAACTAAATCAAATATAGTCCATATCTAAGGTGATTACCAGGTTATAGTGAATGAGGATGTTCCAAAAAATAAGTATCTGTATAGAATATTAGGAAAATATTGACTAACATGGAAAAGGCATTACACAGACTGATTTAAGGACAGTTAAA
Source organism: Epiperipatus broadwayi (assembly GCA_028023455.1). Classification (NCBI taxonomy): domain Eukaryota; kingdom Metazoa; phylum Onychophora; class Udeonychophora; order Euonychophora; family Peripatidae; genus Epiperipatus; species Epiperipatus broadwayi. Next base: position 760,269 of record JAQFVV010000361.1, read on the forward strand.
TGGACTTCAGAATTACTAACAATTATATAGAGATGAGTTTAATTATAGTAGATTACCCTATGGAATCACAGGGCCAGCCCAAATGGTATGCTGTTCCAGCAAATTGAAGGAGGGATCTCATATTATATTTTAATAATAGCAGTCTCTAAAAACATTTATGTCAATGACTGCTAAAAGTTAGTGACAAACTTATAAAGTTTGTAACAATAATGAGCCCTAATGGATGGTAACAGGAATAAAGTTCTTGGAATATATGCCATTTTGTAAAGAAAGAAATCCGGTGCGTAAAAAGTGAGAGCTGTAAAAGATGCCCCAAAATCCAGAAATGCAAAGAAATGACAAGTCTTTTTGACTCTTCTTAATTATTTTGAAATATTTTTAAAAGATAAAGCTCATGTAGACCAATTGCTGTATAATTTATTTGAAAAAGAGTAGAAATGTTATTAAGATTTAAAACAAGAAGTTTTCAAGAAAATAAAAGATCTATCATCACCAAACAGATTATTGGTGTGTTATGATAGTAGTCTAGAATTAATCATTACTATGGATGTTATTGATTTTAGCATAGGCACAGTTTTAAGCAACTTAATATATAACAGTGAAAGACCCATAGTAGTTGCATCAAGAACCTTACATCATGAGGAAAGAAATTGCAGCCTAATAGGTAAAAAAAAAAAAACCCAGATGATGTGTAAAAAGTTTCATCAATATCGATATGGATGATCATTTAAACTTATTACTGACCACAAGCTACTATTGGGAAATTTGGCCAAGAATAAACCAGTTCCATATCATATCATTTAACCCCAGAATGCTTTATTGGATGAATTTATTAGGGAATGATGATTTGAGTCAGAAATTTTAAAAAGGGACAAGTGATACAACATATTGATCCAATCATAAGAGCATCCACCAATCCAGTCAGAACAAGATGTAACCAAATCAGCAGTTAACTATATTCAGGGATGGAATACAGAAGTTGTAAAAAGAATAGCAAATTGGATCAAGATGAAGGATAAGTATCAATTGATAGCCAAATGGATTAGCAGGGAGAGTGGTCAAGCTATCACTTTCAACTACTATACAAATCTTTATGGAATACTGGAGATAGATTGTCTATTAATAAAAAAATGAATATTAATGGATGATAGAGTATTATTAGAAAATTCTGGTCAACAATAAGTTTTGTAGTAGATACACCAAGGTCACTTTGGGTTTGTGAGCAAACACACTCAACTGTAATTACATATGCTGTCCTGATATCAACACATTTGTGAAAACTTGCAAAAATGCCAAGACAAAGGTCTCAACAAAAAAATATATTGCATGGCCATCAGTCACAAACCTTGGAGTCATGTTCATATTGATCCATGACCTTTTTGGATCTTTCCATGAGTACATATTTCTAGAAATAATTGACCCATAGTCCAAATGAACTGAGTATAGCCTTGATAAAAACATCAGTTCAGACAAAACAATGAAAAAATTTAAAGAAATATGCATTTCTCATGGTTTTCCTGAGATGCTAGTAGAGGATAATGGGGCAAGTTTCACATCCAATAGATTTGAGAAATTTCTAAAATGAGGTATTAGATACATCTCCACACTATCTGGAGTCTAATAGCATGGCAGAAAAAGTGATTCCAATGTTAAAGCAAGGATTATAAAAGGAAGGGACTGCAAATGTGTAAGAAACTTTATATGCAGTCCTGCTACTTCAGCATTGTACACCAACTAATATTGAATAATTTCAGCCAAGAGGTTGGAGAGAAAAATTTGCAAAAAGTCTATGCTAATTAGTCCAGAAGAGAATACTTCATTAGACACAAAATAGACACTAGATCTAAATTAACAACTCAAGCCCACTGATGAGAGCCATTAGCTCGAAACCAGTTTGGGGATAGAAATAATTCTAGATAGAGATTTTAAATGATTTCTCTTGTGGAATTTATTGGAAAAGCTTGTTTAGAGCTATTAGCATGCTTATTATATTACCTTTGTAATGTAAGCTTATTACATTGTCACGTGATGTATGACTTGATTTCCTTACTATTACAGTTTAGCTTTTGAGGTTTTGCTAATGTTATATTGCTAAGGCTATTAATATATGGTGTAACTGAAGTTTGTTCAGACTCATATAGCTATTTAAGTTAGATAGGTGGATTTGAAGACATATAGATGTCTGAAATTTTCAGATTTTTTACTTAATAGTTAAGTATTAAATAAATGCTGGGCTTGAATTAGTATTTTCCATCAAGTGTCTGAACATTCTATCACCGATAGAGCCATAAACTCGAAACCAGTTTGGGGATAAAGATAATTCTAGATAGAGATTTTAAATGCTTTCTCTTGTGGCATTTATCGGAAAAGCTTGTTTAGAGCTAATAACATGCTCATTATATTAATTATTTTTCAGACAATTTTTAAATTTTCTTTTTTTCTAACACATTTAAAAATGCATTATAATATTTTCATTAATTAATTTAGTTTATTTAATATACTTTATATTTAGGAGTAATATTGAGTATAGCCTAATATATTTTCCTCATTTAGCTAAATTTAATTAAAAATTCATTTCCAGGAATAACTTTATTGGAAAGCTGCATGGGATTGTAAGGCAGCTTCTTAAATACCAGTATATTCTTTGGGTAATAATATAAACCTATCTGGAGAAAAGGTTTGTACATTAAACTTCTGGATACTCAATTAAATATTATTACGAGGAATATTATTGGTACATTTAAATCTCTTCTTTGTAATGGTTTTTTCTTCTATTACATATTCTCCCAAAAAGTATCATAAGATTTATTTATTCATTTAGCGTACAGTATTAGCACATCAAAATTCAACACTAAGAGTTATTAACCAATCACTAGCGTCCAAGTTATGTAGAACAAAAAGGCCAATAGGGACCTGATCACATCAGCATACCTCCACATTTCTTTAATATAAGAAAAAAAATTGCTTCACAGAAATATATTAATTTTACCATCTTAATAAAATAATTTTTATGTATCACAAGTTAAAACGAGTTCTGCTAATTTTTTGTTTTATTCTAAAAAAATAATAAGTAAAAATCTCTTAATTAAAAAAGAAGCAGACATGGAGAATTATTACTTGTTAATTCATAATTATAATATAGTGTGTAATCCTATCTATAATGTGGAAACTATTAAACTAAATTATTTGAATAAAGGATATCATTGCTATATTATGGAAAGTTAAGATAGAATACTTTTCTTTCATTAACGGCAGTTCCACCTATTATTTAGAGATACAAAAACAGTTTTGAGTTTTAATTACTATTTCTCTCTACTTCATTTCTCTTATTCTCATTTCTTACTATCATCTCATCTTTTTCCCCAATAATCTTATTTCATCAAAATAAAGTATGTAATAAATCAGTTCATATTTCCCCTATTACAGTCAAATATAATGCATCTCTTCTGAATATTCCTTTCTTCCTGTAAAATATATAATATAACATTTTCTTTCTATTCTTCTGTTAAATAATAAAATCTTCTTCCACTCTTATTAAATTATTCCTATTAAACCTTTACAAAAAATTACACATTTTTCGTAAGTACTTTTCACAAAGTAAATTTAATTCAATTTATAAGAGTTTTGAATGGCTAGCAATCTTCTTCAGATATTTGAAACATTTTTCACCTACATTTTTTATAACAACAAATTAATGATTTCTGCTTATTATTTTTTAAAAAAAACAACTGTTAAATTGTAATTGGAAAGAGATAGTTGAAAGATATTTCAAATATCTGAAGAAGATTACTAATTGGTCAAAACTGAAATAAATTAAGCAAAGTGACTTCATTATGAGAAGTACAGGTTTATTTTTTGTAAAGATTTATTAGTTGTTTCACATTTTTTTGTATTTAAGCAGTAAATAGGAGACATAATATTAGTTGATCAACAATCACTAGAACTTAATCAAAGATTTTTGCATAACTTCTAGATTTTTATAAATATTATGAAACAAAATATCAGAAATAATGGTAGTTGTGAGAGTTGAAATGCTTGAAATGCAAGTTGTCTTTAATGATATCTTTTTTTTAATACAAATTACGACATTAACTTGTTCCTAATTTAAAGTAAATGTTAAGTTCTACTCAAAACTGCCAGTCATCGAATTATTTTATTCTGAATTTGATATGAAAATACCTATTAATTCATTTTAAAAATATCTCTTCTTGTGTTTTCTATTAACTTTTAAATAGTAATGCAAATATTTTCTGTTTTGAAATTTGAATGTTAAATACACATTCATTGTCAGGATTTGTAAAAATTAATAAAACGAAAGAGAAAAAATAATTTTCACTTACATCTATCTGGCTTTGCAGGTGTTGCGTATTATTCGTTAAGTGTGCATTCTCTTCTTCTATTTTAGTCATACTCATTACCAGTTCCTGTTGATCCCTGAAAACAAAATAGATTTAACAAATAAAAACTTGTTATATTTTATTATTTTTTTATTCTCGTAGAATGATGAAATTACAAAAAAAATCAAGTCAGATGTCACATAACCTAATTTAAACAAGCTTGTATTACAAATGTTATATAAAGAGCTCACAAATAAGCTCTTAACAAGCTTTTCAGAATATCCCTAATCCCAGACCAGTTTCTGCTACTGGCTTCCTCAGTGAGGTGCTAGAATATTCAAGCATTAGATTAAAAATACCAGGACAAGCCCAGGACTTTATCTAATGGATAACTATTAAGTAGAAAATCTGAATTTTTCAGATATCCTAGCACCTCACTGAGAAAGCCAGTAACAGAAACCGGTCTGGGGTTAGGATATTCTGCAAAACTTGTTAAGAGCTTATTTGCAAGCTCTTAATATATCACAGAAAGATGATATTATTATTAGTTTATGGATGTCTAGTGCCCTATAAAATGTCATTAATACCTTTTAAATAACAATTAAATATAGAGCTCATTAATTTTAGTTCATTTGGCTCATTAAAAACCAATCTGGATAACATTACCCATAGTTCCCTCCAATAATGAAAAAAAAATCACATTTCATAAAATGCATGTTTGCACTCACACAAAATCTAAAAATATCTATAAAATATTCTGAGAGAAAAAAAAAGATATGACATATTATGTATATGGCATATAAATAAATATATTTCAATCAATTATTTTTTATTTTTAATTAACTCCGAAGAAAATTTATTTTTTTACAAATTTAAAAACAAACTAATTATTTTGGATTATGAACTCAAAAAAAAAATAAAAACTATTTTATCCCCTTTTTTGAAAAATAACATTTTCAAATTGCAGATTTTAAAAAGTCACATAAACATCAAATGAAACTTAGTAGTAACAGAAATATTTGTGTTAATATGATGTACAATCTACATGCTTGACGGAGTTACATAGTACTTTCCATAAAATGAAAGAACAAGCAATAAAAAAAAAGATATTTATTCTTAAATCTACGCTACAAGTTTATACTAAATAAAACCAATGTAATTATTTAACGTGAAACTCTTTTCATATACTAATGAAATACTCCAAAAAAACTTGCGCTGAGTCAAACCACTATGAAAAGGTATAACCGTACAGATATATTCTCACTCAATATCACTGAGTTATCTTTCAGAAAATTCTTGCCAGAATCATAGTGCGAAATTAACTAACTAACGGCGATGGGAGCAGAATGAATATATAGTTTATAAAACATGCAAATTATTGCAGCAAGAAATGTAAATTATAAAGGTCAGATGTTCCACTTTTTTGACAAAGGAAAGCAAGGCTCCTTCCTGTTGAATGATTTTGAGTCTTTTGCAATAACCCATGCCTCCTTGAACTTTCTCTTATGATCATCCTTCTCTATGCAGATGGTCTTAATGTTAAAAGAGGAAAACATGTATCCTGTAAGTAATCTCACAATCCAGGAAAATTGACTTATGCTTCCAGTTAGAGCAGTGTACTATACGGACTCTCAAGTTAATAGATTTGTGAGAGTTGCGCAGCACTTCTATTTTTATAAAAAAGCTAACCGGCAACATAAATCAATTTTCCTGGATCGTGAGCTGCTTACAGGATACACCTTTTCCTCTTTTAACATTGAGACCATCTGTGTAGAGAGGGATGATCGTAAGAGAAAGTTCAGGAGACATGGGTTATTGCAAGAGACCTGAATTCAATCAACAGGAAGGAGTCTTCCTTCCCTTTGTCAAAAGAATGGAACATCTGACATTTATAATTTACATTTCTTGCTGCAATAATTTGTATATTTTAAAAACTATATATTGGCTCAGTTAGTTAATTGATTCTGCACTATGATTCTGGTGAGAATTTTCTGAAAGTTAACTCAGTGCTATTAATTGAAAATATATCTATATGGTTATACAATTTTCATAGTGGCTTAACTCAGCACAGGTTTTTTTTCAGAATAAATAAAATCAAATATATATATATATTGCAATTCAAATATATTTTCTTACTAAAACAGTATCAATAATTTAATAAAAAATCCTTTGGTAATAAATAAATCCATAAGAAATCTTTATTTATTCTTGAATTTGTAATGTCGATATTTACTCTTGATTTTGTCATTCAGGTATATATTAAATGAAATGAAGAAAGTAATATATATTGTAATAAAAATATATAAAAGAAAGTAAAAGATAGTTTATGCATAAAATATGTATGAAATAAAGATAAATATATACTACACACTTATAGACATAAATTCACGAATATAATTATGGATTTGCAGTCAGCATACATTTTATTTTAGTTGTTACATTTTTTTGTTAAATAATTGATATTGTTTTTGGTAACTAAATTATTTTCATTGCAAAATATATTATTTTATTAATTTTATTTAATATGTTGTTGTAATAGTAATATTAGCGATTAAGCCAATGCACATGCACTTTAAATATAAATTATAAATGAATACTCAATTTTTCCAGACACGAGATATAGTATTTTAGAAAGAATGGAATGAATCCACCCATTCTTTCGACCCAAACGTTTATGTATGGGCAAATCTTAAGTGTGTGGAAATAAGAGCGTGACAGTTCGTAAATTGTAAAGATTTCGCTAAGTGTCATTCGTTCAAACATAACAAATGTAATTTAAAGTGATCGTGTAACACCGTCACGCTCTTATTTCCACACGCTTAAGATTTGCCCATACATAAACGTTTGGGTCGAAAGAATGGGTGGATTCATTCCATTCTTTCTAAAATACTATATCTTGTGTCTGGGAAAATTGAGTATTCATTTATAAATTATCTTTAAAGCGCATGTGCATTGGCTTAATCGCTAATATTACTATTATATAAAAAAACATAGCACTACATAAAATAATATCTCATTAATATATTGTTGTAACTGTGAATTCAAAAATAAATGCAGTCATTTTATTTTTTGTCGATTAATTTTTGACAGCTCCTGCAAGCAATGTTAAGAATATTTTTTAATAAAAAGAAAGAAAAAGGTTTAACCACCAGAAGTGGAAGAGCTGAATAATAAAAAAAAATGCTAATGCTCTATTTTTCAGGAATTCATGAGAAGATTAAGTGCCAGAACTGTGAGCACAAGAATTGATCCTGGAATGCCCTGATACCAAATTGAATGTTCTATCAATTATATCAAATGGGAGTTCATAAGAAGTTGAGTGCCAGAACCACGAGCATCATAATCGATCCTGGGACCTTCTGATTCTACCAATTATATCAAATGGGAGTTTGAGTCCAGAACTGTGAGCACCAGAATCGATTCTGGGATCTTCTGATCTCCTATCAATTATATCAAATGGGAGGTTGAATACCAGAACTGTGAGCACCAGAATCGAGTCTGGGACTCCCCCCAAGTCTGATGGTTTACCAATTGTATCAAATGGAAGTTCTTAAGAAAGTGAGTACCAGAACTGTGAGCATCATAATTGATCCTGGAACCTTCTGTTCCCCATGTCTGATTCTCTACCAATTATTTCAAATGGGAAGTTGATTCCCAGAACTGTGAGCACCAGAATTGATCCTGGTATTCCCCAAATCTGATGCTCTACCAATTATATCAAATGGAAGGTTGAGTGCCAGAACTGTGAACACCAGAATCGATACTGGGATCTTCTGATTCCCAAGTCTGATGCTCTACCGATTATATCAACTGGGAGGTTGAGTACCAGAACTGTGAGCATCAGAATTGATCCTAGGACCTTCTGATCCCCAAGTCTGATGCTCTATCAATTATATCAAATGAGAGGTTGAGTACCAGAATTGATCCTGGGACTTCCTGATCCCCAAATCTAATGCTGTATCAACTACGCCAAAGTGCATAGGGATAGCTAATGAAAATTTAATATAAATAAATGATGTACATCAACTAAATCCAAAATATATTGTCCAATTATAAATATACATTTAAAAATTATATCTTTATTTTATTTTTTAAATGGCTTTTTAATATATAAAAGCAAATTCCTACAGATCTGAAGGAGGTACAAACATATACTAATATGTTAAATTCTCATAACCAAATATGTTTTATTTTTATGAAAACTGATATTTAAAAGTTTTTAGCTCAATTTCTTATAATAAAGGACCAATTAAAATAAAAGACATGCATTTAAATATTTTATTTTAATTCTTTACAGTAAATCATAATATTTATAACATTTCTTAAATATTATAATATGTGAAATCCATGGCTGAATGCTTAAGATTACTAAATGAATCAAATACAAAATATTATGTTTTTGTTCCCTTTAATGTTGGCCAATATATCTTGAATAAAATAACATTATTAAAAAAATTGCTTAAAAATTAAAAACAGCAAAACTTTTAAAAATAATTATATATATATAATATCAATACTTCAAATGATCAAATTTCAATGCTAAATTTTGTCAATATAAAATTAAAAATAATTAATTTAAAACAAAATTGAAACAGACAACTCACTATTAAATAAAAAAAACTATCCAAAACATCAACCTGGCTTTCATCCTTATTGAAAACTTATCATGATGTTTCTTTTTTTACAAAATCACATGACCAGCTATTCTACTGCAACACCACCAATGGACATTATTTACATTACAATAAATATAACTTTTAAAATACATACAGACATAAAAATGATTAAACATATTACAATCCTTTTTTTTTTTAAATATATATTTACTAAACAATCTAAAAAATTTTTTTTTAAAATTATAACTCTAAAGTTTTCAATAATTTAACAATGCCCATTTCCCCCTAGTTGTACAGACCCTTAACCATGTTTACACATTTGTTTAAATTTTCTTGAATAATCAAAGTTCCATAAAATTTTAACATACTTCCTTACCTAAATATTTATTATAATTACAAGATGTACCCAGCCTATGTAAAAATCATCTTTTTTTTTTTTAATTGATGATTTTAACAATTTTTTTTTTTTTACGAATTAAAGTAAATTAAACAAAAAATGTTAATATTATAGAAATAATTTTTTTTTTGCGTTGCAAAATTATTTGCTTTGAATAAAATGCTCGTAAACAAACTAACCCTCTAAATTAAAATTTATAATTTTTAAATATACCTGTTATATTTGATATGGAAATTTGTCAGAGTTACGGACAACTATTAATGGCAGAATTAGCGTAAACTATATAATATCAAACTACAGACTTGAATTCTACGCTAACCAAGACTAAATGTAAATACGATCCACAGCATCTATTTTTTTCTCCTTCATTAAATATCACATTTCAAACAAATTTAGGTACAGTAATCACATTTTCTTAGCAATTTAAGTACTATACCTATTCAGTTCTGTACTATAGTTCAAAGCACATGTATTGATTTTTTTCAGAGCACTTTTTATTCATGGCAGAATTATTTCCTTCACATAAAATATTAGATATTATTAAATATAAAGGATGTAATTACTTCCTTTGCATAAAATGCACATAATATAAAATACGATTTAGTTAAGTATAGTTATTTATTAATTTTTTTTTAATGTTGTCAAATTCGTCATTTTTGTAATTTGTTAAAGTAACCAATTAAACAGCATTGTGGACAAACATTCATTCAGAGAACAGACAAAATAGAATTTTATATAAGATATATTATTATAATGTAATGTAAATAATGTCCATTGGATGAAGTTGTGATTTTATAAAAAGAGACATCTTCAAAAGATTCCAATAAGGAATGAAAACAGGGTTGGCGTATTAAATAATTTTTTTATTTATAATGAGTTGTCTGTTCAATTTTGTTTTAAATTGATTCTTTTAATTATAATATCAAAGAAGTTTATGATGTTACAATGAAAACTATACATGAAGTTAAGATAAATAGTAGACTATATAGAAAGGCCTAGAAAGAGATCACATGAAAGATGGATAAAATAAAGAAGTTTGATGACATGTTGTAGAGAAAAAAGGCTAAGCATTGGGGAAAGCAGATTAAATTTGGAGTTGTTCACCATGCAATATAATGATAATAATTGAAAATGATGATGCTAAAATAGAAATAAATATTTAAAAACGCAATTAAATCAGCATTATAAAAATATTATTTGATGATTAAATAATTAAATTAAAAATGGTTTTGGGTAGCCGACAGACTTCCGGATAAAATATTAGTTTCATGGCTTTACAAATGTGAAATTGGAGATTACATTTTTCTTCAACCATGGTACATTAAAATTAGTACTCCAGTAAAAACATGGGTTTAAAAAAATTAGCGGATGTATAAAAAAATGTTACTACTAAATTGATTATTTAATTCTTAAGAGTTTCAAAAACAGTATTAAAAAGCGAATAATCATTAGTAAATAATATTTAAAAAAGTTATTTAACATCAAATATTATTTTAATACAAAAAGCTTTTTTTTGATAATATTTTGTTAGTCCTTTAAGTCTAAATATAAATAAACATTATACAGCAATACTGGAGTAAAAATATTATTAATACATATTAAATCCAAATATATTCATACACATATAATATATGATTAATTAATTAAATAAATAAAAATTGATAGCCTTATTCTGTGGGATTATCCCATGACTCACAGCTGTCACACTACGAGAAACACAGCTCTGATTCAAATATAGTATTTTATTGTTATTGGTGGTCGAGAGGTCAGTGACAGCTGTTTTACAAGCAGTTGTCCCAGGTTAGCGGATTCGCTTCCCAGAAAATGCTATGACACATGAGGAAAAAAAAACTACAAATTAAATTAACCCATATTGAAGAGGATTTGAAAAAAAAAAAATGTAAGGGATACAGCGAATGTGTATTGAAAATTTGAAGATCATTGACTACCGTATATTTTAATCAAAATGAACAACCATTCATATTTTTGATAGCAATGACTTATATACTTGTGTATATGCAACTTTGAAACTTTAATCCATGATAAGATGAAGTAATATGATGATTTAATATATAATTTTTGTTTCTCTGAATGGATGTTGCAAAATGTTAAAATTACCATCAGCATTTAAAATGTTGTCTAAGTAAAAAGTTTTTTTTTTTTTAAATAGTTATTGCCTCAATAAAAAATTTGATAAAATTTTGGTGATATAACAATATTCTTAATTATATATTCTGGAATTCTATATTGTTTCTTTTTTGACATTCATGATATTTTTTCTTAAATGCTGACAGGAATATTTCTATATATGTGGGAAAAATCACTTTTGTAAAAAAAATAATTATAAAAATCAATTATTGTCCAAAGACTCCCAAGTTAGTTCAAAGTAAATTTAAATATTAAAAATAAGATATGTAAAAGATAACCAAACCAAAAAAAATTAAAAACATGTAATAAAATATAGTGAAAATGAGCCAAACATTTTTAAAATATAAAAATTAAATATAAAAATATTATTAATATATATTAAATCCAAATATATTCATACACATATAATATATGATTTTGCAAGCTATCTGAATATTAGTAACGTCATTACCAGAGAGGTGGGTAATCAAAAACATCAGAGAGAGAGATACTGAAACCAATGCATATAGATTCTTCCATCTGGTTTGTGATTAATTTTTATTCTTATGACAGAAAAATTTAAAATATTAATACTTCAATCCTAGAGGATTGATCCGTTGCCAAAGATTGAGAATATATAACACAGTAGTCTACCATAATTATATGTTAAAACAAAAAATTTCAAAGATGAACGATATGAGTAGTATTTGAGTTCTTTTGTGTAGGTAGCTTATTAATAATACGAAAGAAGACAGAACAAGCCACAAAATCATCATCATCATCATCATTATTATTAAAGCAGCACTGATATTTCAGTCAAATCTCACCTGACATCATCTGGAACTACAATACTCAAACAATGATAGGTAAGTCCTAGTCAAAGTAAGTGCTACAATAATAATAAGCAACTATACGCATAGAAGAAAATAAAAATTGCATTTACACATGCGGATACATATTAAAAGAGAGAATGAAAGAGAAAATGTAAGATGAATGCATAACTAGTAAAATTTCATTTCGAGCAAGTGTTACTAAAAAAGGAATTTGATTTATATCAATTTTAAAATTCTCAGAATGGGATGACAATTTCGGATCGCAACTAACACATACAAATGATACTCACTGTTTTGTTTTATCTAATTGACTTTGAAGATTTTGAGCAAAAAGTTCCAATCTATTTTTTTCCATTTCCAATTCGGAAGCAATGTTCTCCAATTCCTAGCAAAAGAGAAGTACGTTAAGATACTACAAAATTAAAATATACATTATATCATCAAATTTAAGTTTAATTTGATTGATATAAACAAATATAATTTATATGTGTATATTTATATACATTTTTTTTTTTTAAATATCGCTGTGCATACTGCTAGCTGAAAATTCAAATACAAAATGTTCAAATCACCCTTCCCAAATGTTTTTTCACCAGCGTCTTCTGTAAATAAATATAAAGTCTGCACTTCAAACAGCACGACTTTATATTCATTCATAGAAAGTTTTCCTGAAAAAACAATGTTTGGGAAAGTGATTTGAACATTTTATTTTTTAAATACAGAGGCTAAACTCTCCATACAGTAGCGCCACTCAGTGCAAGCCAGAGTAATCAATAGATGCAGAAAGATTTGTGCATAAAATCCCTATTTAGTGCCTACTCATCCAATATCTCCAGATTAGTTTCTAAGTTATGGCTTTCGTCAGTGAGAAGCATAGGATCTAATGCAACCCTCTAGCAGCCATCTTAGAAACTAGTCTGGGAATATTGGATGAATAGGCACTAGATAGGTATTTAATGCACAAATCTTCCTGCATCCATTGATTACTCTGGCTAGCACTGAGTGGCGCTACTGTATGGAGAGTTTTGCCTCTCTGAAAAATAACTTGTGCAAGCATAAAGAATGGTGATCATGTGATATTTTTTAAATACATAACACTTAATGTGAATATCATGATAATTGTCATTTTCTTGATGCTTTTGTTCAGTTAATTTGCTAAATGAACTATTTTTTATATGCTTACTAAAGAACCCACATGATATTTTGAATATATCAGCACTTCAAAGATTAGTAAATGTAATAACTATTAAATTTATCTTCATGACTAGACTCTATCACATGACTTCAGTTTCCACATTGCTGTTTTAGCAGCATATTTCTTTCATTCACTACCTCTATGCCTCCTACTGTAAGCTTTAGTAACTATTAAATGCTAGATGATATTAAATGCCTACCATGTGCTACCATAGCTAACATCCTCAAGTTAGTTTCAAACTTATGGCCTTCATCAGTGAGTAATCTTAGATCTCGGAAAGGTGTGATTATATCTTTAGGATTTAATATAGCAAATCTATAATTGTGATAATAAAATGGAAAATGTTTTTAAAAATTAAATGGATTACATGAGCACAATGTAATTTATTAGTAAATATTCTTTAAATAAATTTATTTATTAAAAAATAAAATAAATATAGTAAAACTGCGATATCTTCTATATTTTGTTCTGAATCTAAAAACATTATTAATCAGCGTAACACTACTGTTCCACTGAGCATGCACTGGAATATTAACCATTCAGTTCCAGTATGTCACCATGATTCTGGTATACAGTACCGAAAGTGCTTGGCTAATTGTTGTTTATAATTAATGTTTTTGTACTCTGTTTATTTGTGTAGAATAATATTCATTTACATAGCATATAACAGCCTAAATTTTGTTGTTAAGCTTTGATTACAATAAAATTTATGTTGTTTATTAAACTATGTTTAGTACTTTTCAACATGCACACACACACACACATATATATATATATATAACACAAACATTTTTTTACATATTATTCTTATAATAAAAAATAATAAAAAAATATAAGTGAGAAATAAGAGAAGTAAGTTATAAAGTTAAATATGACTACGAATGGTAATATAAAATATGTATTAAACCAATAAATATCACATGATCACCATTTCTTATGCTTGCTTAAAACTGTTATTAAAACAGGGAAAACTCTATACGTATTGCCACTCAGTGCTAGCCAGAGTAATCAATGGATGACAAAAGGCTTGTGCATAAAATCCCTATCTAGTGCCTACTCATCCAATATCCCCAGACTAGTTTCTGGCTTGTGGCCTTCGTCAATGAGTGAGACTGAAAATATTATTGTGTTTTCAATTTCATTCTCATAGTTTTGGAGTTAAGTAGAGATAAAATGGAGCTACTGGAGGGTTGCATTAGATCCTAAGATCTAGGTGCAGTGCTCTCAGATCCAAGGCTCCTCACTGCCGAAGCCACAAGCCAGAAACTAGTCTGGGGATATTGGATGAGTAGGCACTAGATGGGATTTTATGCACAAGCCTTCTGACATCCATTGATTACTTTGGTTGGCACAAGGTGGCACTACTATATGGAGAGTTTTGCCTTGTTTAATTTATAGAAATAGTAAGCTTCTCTATACTTGCATATAAGCACACTTATTATGTTTATTACATTCCATATAGAAAAAGTATAAACAATTAACTTCATTACATACAATATATGCATAAACTAAACTTCTTTATAAAAAAAGATATGGGTATTATGTTTTTGAAATGTCTTGAGATTAGTATATGCACAACATTTCGGGAGGTATTATTCTCCTCTCTTCTCTATCCAATGTTTTTCTAACATCTACAAAGCCTAAACCGAAATGTTGAAATGAAAAAACTGCCTCTATGAAATACAATGTGAATGTGAAAGAACATATAATTGGTGAGATCAGTTGTCCCATTGAAAAGTGCTTGCAAGAACACAAACTGATGATTAGAAGAGAGAAAACAGATCTATCCAAGGTAGCAGAACATGTATGTGCCAATGAACATATGTTCAGTTGGAAAAATGCAAAAATATTGAATAGAGAAGAAAAGGTACAAAGAAGAAAATTTAAAGAGCTGCTCACACAATAATGACAAACAATCCCATAAGTCAACCTAGTGTGACTATACCTAATGTATGGAAACCACCAATCAACTTTGCTCTTAGAAAAAGTGGAGATATCAGGAGGAACCTCATAGATAAGTATATGAAATTACTATAGACTGTTGCCTTTAGCAGGATGGCTCATTTGGTTAGAGCATTATCTTAAAATTCAATACTCAAGAATCTAAGGATCCAGGTTCGCATCCCAGGCCAGTAACACCTGAAGATGGGAGAATACCTCTCGAAATGTTGTGCATATACTAACCTGTTTGATGTGTATTACTAACAGTTGAATGTATATGGAATATTTAAATAAAGTTAAATTTTTCTAAAGACATTCAACACTCACATTAGATGATGGAAATAGTCCAATATACAAATGCAATAGAATATCAGCAATCCATTGTCAAGATAAAATTCAGATAATAAATGAAAATCCATTTATTATCAAGAGTCTAAGATCTTAAACTGACAGCAGTTAAGTAAAACAGAGTCAGATTAAAATTGCATAGAAGTTTTAAATACACTCTCAGACACTGACAATAGGTGGATTTCTACTTATTACTTGAATGTTGCTATGACAACACATTGCTGATATTCTATTGGTTTATTTTAAGCATTGGCTGGATTAATGTGATTTATGTATAACCAAATAGCTATGAGAACTTACAGTTTATAATATATACATATTTTTTTTATAAATGCATGATTGGCATTATTTGCATATTGGAAACATGAAATAAAACAAGCATATATGAAATATTTGAAGGAATATAATTTACTGAGTGTTTACATTAAATTGTGCTGAAGAAGAGAAATAAGAGTGCATTGTTTATTTATATATAAATACAGACATGCATATATAAACTTACTTCACATTTTTCAATTTCATCTCTCAAAGCTATGCTTTCTGTTTGTAATTTATCTAAAAATAAAAGATTTATTGAAGATTAAAACGTTTATTTTAAAAATAAATAATTAAAACAGTAGCTATTAAATAAAAATAACCATGCTTTTACACATTGTATGAGAATAATTACGTGTTGAATTACAAGTGTCAAATTAACTCAACTCACATCTTTGACAACACCCACTTTAGATAAATACTGTAATGATTATTACTAATCATTTACTAAACTAGAGATTATCTTAACACAGATATAAACTTTAAAACTTAATTAAAGATTAATATATCTGATGTTTTAACATTAAGCGCCCACACACACACAGATGGAGTTATTCACATTTCTCTTTCCCACATGTAATATCTTTATAAATATATTAAATAATCTCAGAACTATCACTTATTCTTTTAAATTCATATAAATAAAGATACAATAAAAGACAAATGATTCCCAAGATGCATTTCACGCTGAGCCTCTCATAAATATTATTAGTAATAATCATTACCGTATTTATCTAAAGTGGATGATGTCAAAGATGTGGATTGAGTTAATTTGACCCTTGTAATTCTTTAACATAGATAAATATTTTTTTTATATAATAGAGATATATATGAGAGATAGTGATCTGAACCAACTGATGAGTGCTGGTTCAGCACGAAATAACAGCTTGGGATCAAGTGTCTTTTATGGTATCTTTATTGATATGAATTTAAAAGAATATGGTAGGATTGAGATTATTTAATTATTATATAAGAATGTATGTAAATTTCTATAATTGGCAATAAAAATATTTAATAACAAAAATACACATATGGCTAAACTAACAGAATTAAGTAGTATGCTAATTTAAGGATATGTCTATTTGAAGCATTTGGATATTGGGATCAGGTTTTGATACCTTACCTTTTTACAAATACATTTTTGTAGAATATGAACATGCTCAATTTTTGATATTACTTTAATAATCTCTTTCATATATATATATATATGTACAAAGAGTTGCATAATGAATATTAAATATATAATAACAATCAATTTTATATAAAATAAGAAAATTAGAATTTTTTTTACTGAAACTCAATAGTCAAAATTTAGAAATTTAAAAAAAAAGAAGAAAATTACTGAAGAAAAAGACAGGGATCTTCAAATTTCAATTATTAGATGCTATCTATGTTTGTCCAAAAAGAACTAACAAACCTGTGGTTGTCAGGAACTTCCACACCAGCATATAAGGTATTCAATTTGACACCAAATGAATATTGATACAATAAAAAACAAAAAACCCACCCCAAGAACCTTTTGTGCTGAATAAGCACTCATCATTTGGTCTAGGTCAACATTTCTCATAACTCCACATGTGTGTTTAATTAAAAAAACAGATATATTAATCTTTAACTGAGGTTTAAAGTTTATATCTGGGCTAGAGATAATCACTAGTTTAATAAATGATTAGTGAAAATCATTCAAGTATTTATTTAGAGTAGATGGTGCCAAAAGTTATAGGTGGAGTAAGTGTATCACATGGATGTTATTACTAAGGTGCTGGGATATTCATTATCAACTCTCTATCCAATTAAAATTCAGATCCTAAAGATTTTCATTAGGACTACTTATGGACTCTAGCTGTTATAATCTTCCTATTATTCAACTTGGATCTTTTTTATCCTACCAGAAATTTCTCATATTTTTTTAGCAAGTCACTCCAATAAAGATTTTCACTAAATTCTATAATGGTTCTAAAACCCATGATCCAAAATTTGGATATATGCTCAAAACTTTTCTTTCGCTTACCTTCAAAAATATCACTGTTGTAAGGCAATATCCATCTATAATTCATTATTCAACATATGGAAAAGACAAAGAAATTGGACTAGACATATATTAAGAAGTATAGTTTAATAAAAGATGTTTTGGTTTGGAGAAAATAGTGGATGGAAAAAAGAATGAAAAAGGGTGGCATAGCTGGATAATATGGAAAATGAAAAGAGTTATATGGAATTGAAGAGCTGGGAAATGAAGAGAACTAATAATGTGACTATTCTCTGGACCTGTGTATGGGACAAAATACTATTGATAGAATGATTGATTGACAGATCAATGGAAAAGTAAGTCAATAATTTATGATCTATATATAATTTTCTACAATAAATGTGAATTTATTTATTAACTAAACTACAAAACAGTTTGTGTTAGTATATATAAGATGACTGGTCCTCTCTCCAAGGTTTCTGCAGCACCATTCTTAATCAACATAAAGCAACAGTTTATCTATTCACCATAAAAATTTAAGACAGTAACTTATCTGGATCAGGAGTTATGAATCATATGTGATCATGTGTTTCATATCTTAACCCATGATCGAACAACCTACTAACATTAAATTCTCTTTTAAATTGGACAAAACTGCTACTGAAACATTTAAATGATTCAAATTGCATATGGCAAGAAGCCATGAGTTGCAAGAATGTTTTCAAAATTTTGAGATGGTAAGGGGGGAAGCACTATGTGGATCTCCAAAAGTACAAAATGCACTGATACCTTTCCTGTTGTAATTCATAATCCAGAAACAATAGCACTTCAAATTTTTTGACAATAGCTAAACAATGTTACTAAGTTACTAAGAATCAGTTTTGGCGGCAGCTTGAGGAAACAATCAACCATTTCCGATAAATGCCAGAAAAAAAAGCATTTAAAATCTCTATCTAGAATTATCCCTATCCCCAAACCAGTTTCGAGCTGATGGCTCTCCTCAGTGAGGTGCTAGGATATTCAGGCACTAGATCTAAAATATCAACTCAAGCACAATATTTATCTAAAATTTAACTATTGAAAATTTTCAGATATCTATATATCTTTGAATCCAGCTAGCTAACTTAAATAGCTATATGGGCCTGAATAATTTTCAGTTATAGCTATTTAAGTTAGATGGCTGGATTTGAAGATATATAAATGTCTGAAAATTTCAGATTTTCTACTTAATAGTTAAGTTTTAGATAAATGCTGCGCTTGAGTTGGTATTTTAGATTTTGTGTTTGAAATATTCCAGTGCCTCACTGATGATAGCCATCTGCTTGACATCAATTTGGGGATGGGAATAATTCTAGATAGAGATTTTAAATGCTTTCTCTTCTGGCATTCATCGGACAAGTTTATTTAGAGCTCTTAGCATGCTCATTTTATTAGATTTATAGTACAAGCTTATTAAATCACATGATGTATGACTCGATTTTCTTACTAACATATATATTACTAAAATTCTCATGGATAAATGATGAGTTCATATTATTATTTTCAGGAGATTCCTTGTAGTAAAAATAAAATAGCTAAATAACTGATGTTTCAGAACATTAAGTACTTTCCTCAGAGCTTCTTTCTCAAATCATAAGAATGTGAGTGAGATTTAAAATCATTATTTTTTCTTTTTATTATTTCATCCTCAAAATTCTATCAGCTAAGAAGTTTTAAAAAATATTTTTATCCCCCAATTTGGATAAAGCTATTGGAGGATAAAATATTTTTTAAAACTTCTCAACCAACAGAATTTGAGTATGAGGAGGAAATAATAAAAAGAAAACATAACAATTTTAAATCTCACACACATTCTTATGATTTGAGAAAGAAGTTCTGAGAAAAATGCTTGTTACTGTACTGAAACATCAGTTACTTAAGTATTTTATTTTTACTACATGGAATCTCCAAAAAAAAAAAGGCTTTTCTTTTTTATAAATATTTTCTCATTTTATTCCACCTTTTTAACTCCATCCAAATTAGGAATTTCATTTAATCCAGGAATTTTCTTGCTACTCTTTAATCTTTAGATTAGCAGCATGACACCGATCTTCCTTCCATACAGAGAGACAGTGGTCATTACTCTAAACTCAATTTTAAAAGATTTCTCAAATATCCATATATCTTCACTACAATTATGGACTTGCAACTATAATTCGACCATCCAATTAGTTTCTTCTTTCATGATATCAGCAACTTCTCACACTCTTTCATCAATAAGGTGATCTCATTTGTGATACCAACAAAGATTTTGATTGAATTCTATTATTGTTCTGACATCTGCGATTCCAGAACTTATCTAAATTTTCACCAATTTTTCAGCTTTTTTGTAAATTAAAAGTTTTTTTCGAATAAATCTTTCCCTTATATTGTTCTTGTATTTTTTCTATCTACATTTATTGAAGAAAACAATTAACTTGAACTCTTCAAATAAATATGTAGGGTCCTTTCAAATCTCTTCCTTTAAATTATGACAGGAAGTGTTCAAGCATTTTTATATTAAAACTGACGCATCCCATGATTATTTCCTAACTCTAAAACTTTTTTCTTCATGTAAACATTTTCTACTGCATCTAATATATTCACATTTCTGTTGATAACAGCGCTAGACATTCTAATTTCCCTTTAAGGTTAAATGCCCCCAAAAACTATTAACAGAACATTAACTTCGTTAAATTGACTTCTACTACAGTTTGATTTTCTTTTCCTTAAAAATCTACAAACTTCTGATCTAATTTTTGAGTTCAATATTTTTAAAACATATCCAATTTATCAAACTTCAGGTTACCTTTCCTAACAATCTACTTTCCAAAACTAAATTTTTAATTTGGAGTTACAATTATTTTTTACTATTTGCCTTATACAAAACCAATTTTGACTTTTCATTACAAGAGTAATTTGTTTACATTTGACATCAATCAAAATTGGACAATTTATTTAAACTTTTACTACTTATTCAATCCCTATCACTTCATTAATTATGGTTGCTGATCTTTTGTTTTTATGCAGAAAATATACCAAAAGTGGGAAACTCATAGTCTTAAGGCCTTTTTTAAGCTCTTGGGTGGCCTTATCCGTAATATAAAAATGTATTTTTTTATTTAAAACGAGATATAATAAGGGTTGTATCAATAAGATGTGTATAAGCATATCAATAAACACTTATACTAATCATGATTTCATATATCTTATCTTAAGGGGCCTGCAGCACATTGAATATTATTGTATCAGTAATGCATATTATCATTAATACAATAATGCAAATATGCTAACGAGCCAAAAACACAGCTCTACAGCCGACCATCTCAAGGTAGATTTTCAGTTACGAATCTATCGACTCTGTGCTCTGCCTAAGTTGAATGTGGTCATCCATGGTAAAAAGTTCTCCAATCCTGAAATATATAGTCATTGTTTTTCAGAATTTGTTTTTAAAAGAAATTTCTATTTCCCATAAACTCATACGATGATGATTACTCAAATACTTCAAACTGCTGATTTTGTTCAAGTTTTTATATTTCAGCTATTTGATTATTGTATATTTAACCTAATATTTTTTCTCCTTTATTCATATTTTTAATCTTTAAAAATTAGTATTAATAAATATCTTTTATCTTCTGAAAAAAAAAACACTTTTTATTTTTTAGTACTAAGAAATTCTTTGAATACTAAGATTGCTTTTTTTTTTTTTTTATGTAAAGCATACAGTTTACAAGTTTATGTTCAACTTTCCTTCTCTATGATTGGTCAAAATTTGTATATATATATAAACAATAAAAGTAATAAATATAGCAGTAATAACTAAGTAATAAATATAATGGTAATAAACTATTATATACAGTCTTTCAATACACAGAAGAGATTTATTACCGTTATATTTAATACTTTTATTGTTATTACAATAGTTTTTTAATTAATGGACATTTTATTTGTAATATATGTATAAACAAAGAATGAAGATATAATAAAATATACATAATCTCATTACTATTCTACAAATAAGAACCATCATCGAGAACACATTCTTCTGTGAAAATTTTTCTACGTTTGCAGATGATTCATGTCATTCTATGACATTCTCATTATCAATTTATAAATATAAACGTAAAACCCTTTTTTCCCTTCATTTAAAAAATGCAAAATAACCACATTCATTAATAAATAGATGAATTATTAAGACAATATCTAAAAAAAAAAAATACAATCTTAATGTACTGTTAAACGCAAATAGTTATTTTTGGCTATGGTGCTCAACATTAACAATCCATTACAGCTTGTAGTTAATTTTTTCAATGTGTCTTCAAACATATGATATTAATATTGTCTTTAGTTATTATATTTTAGTGACAGAATTATCACTGTTAATTAACTGCTTGTAAAGTACAGTTTTAGCAAATGTCCAGCTAAAAATATGACTAGTTCTCTCTCCAAGTTGCGTGATTCACCATCTCTAAAGCAATATATGTTACATAGTAACATAGTTTAGCTATTCACCACAAAAATTTTAAAGTACAGGCAATACGGTATGGAGAGTTTTGCCTGTTTTAATAACAGTTATAAGCAAGCATAAGAAATGGTGATCGTGTGATGTTTATTGGCTTAAAACCAATCCTGCCTAATAGGATAGTGGTGGCTATGGTTATTAAAGAATCAAAGATGCCAAAATGTTTAGGTACTGAACTGAGTTCAGACCTATATGACTATATAAGCTGATGAGCTTGGATTGAAAATATTATAGTGTTTTCAATTTAAGACTCATGGTTTTGTAGTTAAGTAGAGATAAAAGGTGGCTGCTGGAGGGTTGTATTAGATCCTAAGATCTAGATGCAGTGCTCTCAGACCCAAGGCTCCTCACTGACGAACGCCACAAGTCAGAAACTAGTCTGGTGATATTAGATGAGTAGGCACTAGATGTGGGATTTTATGCACAAGCCTTCTGGCATCCATTGATTACTCTGGCTTGCACTGAGTGGCAATATGTATAGAGAGCTGCCTGTTTTAATTTTTTTAACTTTCTCTTTCCCATGAGTAATATTTTTACAGATATAATAAACAACCTCCATACTTCCCCATTCCTT
Organism: Epiperipatus broadwayi; assembly: GCA_028023455.1. NCBI lineage: Eukaryota > Metazoa > Onychophora > Udeonychophora > Euonychophora > Peripatidae > Epiperipatus > Epiperipatus broadwayi. The sequence continues at coordinate 783,461 of JAQFVV010000361.1, forward strand.
TTAAACTCATATAAATAAGGATACAATAAAAAACAAATGATCCCCCCCTCCCAAGGTTTTTCTATTTTACTCTCATTTACGTTAAAATTAATAAATAACTATATCTATTTATTATTAAAAAATAATTTAAATCTGTATTTTATTTTATTTTTTCTCAAAATCATTCACATAAATATTATTTCAGGTGCCATCATTAAAAAACCTTTCTGAAAGTAAAATATCATTATTAAACTACAACGTATGTATTGGTATCTTGTTTTAGGTGTACTCTTTATGTATCTATTTATAACTCTATCCATGGTTTTGTTTATAACATCAATGCATGTATATATTGAGAATATATCAATTTAAAAATTTTAATATGTACAGTATTATATTTATTTGCAACTTCCTTACGTTCTATTAATAAGTCTTTATTATTTATTAAGAATTCTTCACTTTATATTACTTTACTACAACTCTTTTCTTTCTTTTAATATATGTTTTTCTTATACGCTCAAATAAAGTAATAATGTGCAGGGGTGTTGTGGAGAAGAGAAGCTAAAGATCGGAGAAGATGGATTAAACTTGGAGAGACCTTCATCCTGCAGTGGATTGATAATGGTTGATGATGATGATGATGGATATAAGAAGAAAAATGCTAAGAGATTAAAGGAGAAACTATAAGATTCCTCACTTTCTTTTATATTTTCTACAAATGTTTTTTAAAAGCTAGTCAGAAACGTTATTATGAGTTTATGCCTTTATAATTGGTCTCATCATCATACCTATAAGTAGTCCATGAATTTGTGCTCCTCTTCAATCTTTACTTAAAATATCATTAATAGTCCATTTACCAAGTACACTTTTAAACTTCATTTTTTTTAAATATTCCCAAATTCATTTATTTTTTATTTGTATTGTTTTTTAATTTCTCCTAGCATTATTATTCATCTTAATTTTTTTTCCCATATGTCATAGCATCGGCCGGGAGGCGAATCCACAACCGTCTGCAAACAACTACTTGCTTGCAAGGCAGCTGCGATGACCTCTCGCTAACAACGCTTGACTATCTTTCTTAATTTAAACTTGAATTCTTTAAATATGCCACTTTTTTTTTTTTAAAAAAAAGATATGCTAAGAGGAAATATTTAAAAAAAAAAAACCAAACAAACAGTACCAATTAAAATAAGAGTTTGGACATATTTATAGAATGAAATCTAAAAGTGTAATTGATAAAATGGACAATTCATGTTATTTTAAGTGAAGATTTTAAGAGCAGCACAAATTTTTGGAATACCTAAAGCTAAGCCAATGAGACCAATTATAAATGATATAAACTCTTAGTAATGTTTCTAAGTGGTTTCAGAAAACATTTTTAGAAAATGTACATGAAAATAAAAAATCCTTAATAATAAAAACTAATTAATAGAACTTAATGAAGCTATAAATAAATATAATATATACTGTTGAAATTTTTAAACTGATATAATCTCAACATGTACAGACACTGATGTTCCGAATAAAGCAAAAAAACAAACAAACAAACAATTTGACTTCTAAATTTATTTTCAATTCTTTCTTTTGCTCTGATGTTCAGTTAATGACTAATTGATGGTTTAAAAAATGTTTGCTCTTCAGGCTTGGATAAATTAGCACCACAAATTCTTAAAGAGGAATGTTAACTTTTATATACGTTTTATTTACTTCCTACTTAAGTTCTCAGTTATGAAAAATTAATTAAATAGTCAAAATAAGAGTCATAGATCACATGACCCAATTCCCTTAAGCTTGTAAGATATAAACAGTGAGGATTGCCAATTCCTCAACAGGCTGTGTGATAAATGCTTAGCCAGAGCAAGCATTTAAAATATCTCTGTCAGGAACCCCTCCCCCCCCTTCAACCTCTGGCTAAGCATTTATCACAAAGCTTGTTGAAAAATTAATTACTTATTTTATTATCTAGTGAAGTTCTTGTTTAAATCTTCTTTGATAACTATTTTGCTCGTTATCAAAGTAGGGTATATTATAATATTTCCATTTGGGATGGTAGGTCTAGATTGACTTCTGTGTGTGATATCTACGTTAATTCCTGTGTGTAATCTGATCTTAAACTATATAAGTATAGAATTATTATTGATATATATCATTATCATTCCATATAGTGTCATAAATTGTCAGTTTTAAAATAGCCATTTAGCTACGAATTTCCAAGTGCTGTCACCACAGGTTTAATCAGAAAGCAGTCATAGGCAATTTACTTACAATGATGAAAGACTGTTTAATTCTTTTGTTACAGACTACTCAATAGATGTTGATCATATATCTTTTTATACATTCAAAAAATGTTTTGAGACTTTGGTTATTGTACGATCTGTAATCATATTTATTATTATTGTTTTAATGTTTTATATATTGTACTTGATTAATGTGTAAATATTCTTTTTTTTTTTTTTACTTTAGTAGATGGGTAATTAATTTTTATATTTATTCTTTTTATTTATCATTTGTAAATCAATCTTTGTAAGTTTTTCTCTGATGCTTAATGTATATACTTATTATTATTTTGAAATTATTCAAACGGAAATCAATCTCCGATAATGCGCTATTTCGTAAATATTATAAATTTCCACTCGACCGCCGGTAAGAGTTTAAAAAACTTAAGTGAATCATTTCTACACAACAGTTAGGTTTAAGAAATAGCGCATTATCGGAGATTGACTTCCGTTTGAACAATTTCAAAGTTTTCAGCGCTTTATAATAATAGATTTATTACTATTTTGTAATTAATATAATATCTTATAAATAACTCCTTGCACAAGTTCTGCTTGCTAGGAGTTATTTTCTCTTAAATATATACATTAATAAAATAAAATATCATCAACATTATTATTATTAAAAAGAAAAGTATGAGAATGATAATAGATGATTGTTAATATTATTGTATTGACATTATTTATATATATTTTTTCTTCATGTGTCATAGCATCAGCTGGGAAGCGAACCCGCTAACCCGGGACAACTGCTTGTAAGGCGGCTGTGCTGACCTCTCGACCCCCAACGCTTGATTATAAAAATATATTTACATCAAAAAGTTTCCTAAAAACAATTATAGAGGGGAAGGGGTATGGGAAGATTTTTTTTTTTTAAAAAAATTGCTACTTAATAATAAAAAAAAATGTTTGTTTATTGTTTGAAAGAAGTAGGTATACGATGTTTCAAATTATAAATTTAAATTTAAAAAAATTTTATTATAGAAATTTTAAAATATTTTAATTAACATAAATAATTAAATTTTGAATCTTTCTAATATTATTATTGTTTACATATATGTATATGTTTGCATATACATCAATAGATTTTAAATATTTCTAGTTTTTGAAACATTTTAATTTTTAATTGATGAATGGATATATTTTTTGATACTTTTATAAATAATGAACATTTTTTGAACCATTACAATTATTGCAGAAAAACGGTAAAAAAAAATTATTCTAGAAATAATGATAATTACATATGTATATTAGATAAGTTATTATATATTTATGTAATACATAACCGTAATACATTTTTTTTCTAGATCTGAAGAAGACAGCTAACCAGTCAAAACTGGCATATATATTATATTCAAATCACTCTTCCAAACATTATATTTCACCAATGCCCTCTGTGAATAAATATGTCTGAATTTCAAACATATTTGTTAAAAGAGGCAAAACTTCATACAATAGTGCCACCTAGTGTAAACCAAAGTAATCAATGGATGCAAGAAGGTTTGTGCATAAAACCCCTATCTAATGTCTACTCTTCCAATATCCCCAGACTAATTTCTAGCTTGTGGTCTTCATCAGAGGGGAGTTTTGAATCTGAGAGCACTACACCTAGATCTTAGGATCGAATGCAACCCTCCAGCAGTGACCTTTTATCTTTTTAATTAATTATAATTCAAAATAAAAACCACAATACTTTGAATCCAAGCTTGTTCACTTATATAGTCATATAGATCTGAACTCAGTTCAGCATCTATATGTTTTGGTCTTTAATTCTTTAATAACCATAGTGAGTCACCATTATTCCATTTGACAAGATTGATATTTATTCACTAGACATCACATAATCACCATTTCCTAATGCTTACGCAAGCTCCTAAGGAAGCTTCTTGCATTCATTGATTACACTCTGTCTTGCACTGGGTGGCACTACTGTATGAAGAGTTTTACTTCTGTTATAACAGCTTGTGTAAGCATAGGTTAATGGTGATCATGTGATGCTTAGTAGACATATTAATTCACAGAGAGCAATACTGAAATATCATAACATTTGAAAGGGTGATTTGAATATTTTCTATTTAATTTTCAGCTAGCAATACGCATTGGAGCATTAGCATATATATTATATATTGTTTTTTATTTTATAAAGACAATCACAAATATTACCGAAATCACACTTTTCTTTATTTTGCTGTAATATCCTATAAATACAATTTATCCAAACCCCTTCTAACACTTTTTAGCAAAACTCTTTATTTGTATATATACATACACCTACGTTTTGACTGACCTGCAGTTTTCTTCAGAGCCAGTTTATCTGAAGAAGACTGCAGGTAAGTCGAAACGTAGGTGTAAGTATATGTAGAAATAAAGAGTTTGGATAAATTGTACAATCACAATATACAGAATAACTCCAGATATCTACCAAACATTAATGATTTATCTTCAATCTATATTATCCCTGATATTATCCCATTGCTATCAAACCTACACATTAATTTGAATAATTTTTAAAAATTGTTTTCTATTTATAAAGAACTGCAGCTTTACCATCAGTTGCTTTCACATTTTAAAAGTGGTATTTAGTTTTTTTATAAATATATATGCAGATATATAAAAATATACAATGTAATGAATAGGTTAATACACTTTACATTAAAACATGTAAAACTCTCCATGCAGTAGTGACAGTGCAAGCCAGAGTAATCGATGAGTGCCAGAAAGGTTGCGCATAAATTCCCTATCTAGTGCCTACTCTTCCGATATTCCCAGACTAGTGTCTAGCTTGTAGCTTTCACCAGTGAGAAGCTTTGGATCTGAGAGCACTGCACCCTCCAGCAACCACCTTTTACCTCTTTAGTTAACTACAAAACTGTGAAAATTGAAAACAATAATATTTGCAATCCAAGCGGTCTGAACTCAGTTCAGCTTGAGCAAGCATAAGAAATAGTGATCATGTGATGTTTAAAGGTTTAATACTTTGGATTACTAAATTTGAAGAGATGACCACTTCAATAATAATAAAAAAGGCATATGGCTTTATTGCTCAGGAGTTCATAAGAAGTTCGAGAGCCAGACCTGTAAGCACCAGAGTCAAATCTCCTGGTCCCAAATTGCCAGCTCTATCAACTATGCCAAAATGCAAAGGGTAGCTTTTATTTTTATGCATAATACATTTTTTACTACAATCGCTCTGCAGTCTGCATACGTTTCAGAAATAACTTCCTTTTTCAGTTGTCTTGAGAATACTGCCAACAAACCATGCAAATATAATGGCTATTTGACTTATAACAACATTGTATATTCATGTTTTAACATTAAATCAGTCATGGTGTAAGAATACAAGTCAAGCAGTTGTTACATGTTATAATATATTGGACTATTTCCATCATCTATGATTAAATGTTGAGTGTCTGCAAACCTCTAATTAACTTCACTCTTGAAAAAAAGTATTAATAGAAAAAAATAGGAAGAGATCAGAAGGATTTGAACTAACCCTCATAGATAAGTAAATGAAATTTCTACTGACTATTGTCTTTGTCAGAATAGTTCAGTTGATTAGAACATTGCCTTAAAGTTTGACATTCACGAATCTAAAAGTGTAAGTTCGATTCCTATGCTAATATTGTCACTGGCCAGGCCAGTAACAGCCAAAGAAGAGTGGAGAATAAGACTACCTGAAATGTTATTAAAACAGGCAAAACACTCCATACAGTAGTGCCACTCATGGCAAGAATGATAGAAATGTTACCAAACCATATTCAGAAACGAGTTTTGATTTTGTTTAGACAACGATGATCAATAAGTCTACATGAAAGCTGATAAAATCAGCTGGGAGCAGCACTTGGATCTCCCCTAAAAGATATCTCAGAATGACATCTGTTATTATAAACAATTTTGTTGCAATTTCTGAGAGGTAAAGCGATATTCCATTCCACAGTCTATTTCCTGCAATATCTGGAAATGATTTAAATGCTTCATTAACCAGATTAAGACCTAAAAAAATACCACATGTGAGAGGGATGGATGAAATAAGGCAGTATGCTGGAGATAATGTGGAGAAGATGGATTGAACTTGGAGGACCTTCATCCTGCAGTAGATTGGTAATGGTTAAAAATGATGCTGATTCTTATTTGCTGAGTATGCACAGAGTTTTGTTAAACAATGACCACAAATTTCACACCATACCCTATTATCCTGCAAAATTAAATGACCATGTAAATACTGAGTGGTTCACACACATCACAGGACATCTCAAAGATTTTTAGCATACTTTGCTATATCATATGCTTGAGATAGTGACTACTATAATTTTGTTTCCATGTCCATATCACTAAAATAATCTAATTTGAAGATTATGCTCATTCTATAAACTTTACATACATTTGGTTCTAACCACTGAATCATTCTAATGCAGGGGTGGGCAAATAGCGGCCAAAGGGCCACATGTGGCCCACTAAGAGTTTTTATGCAGCCCACCAAGACAATCAGAAAAATCGGCCTTGAACTGAGATTTCCTTGTGTAGATGCGAGGTGCAGTGTTTTTCCAGTTGATCTGGTTAATTTCAATTTTGTCTTTGCATTAACAAATATATACATTTCCAACTTTAGTGAAATCATGAACCCTCCGAAAAAATGTAAAATCGGTGATGAATGTCATGTGCTTAATGAAGAATGGACAAACAAATATTTCTTTAGTAATACAGGGAATAAAGCAGTGTGTTTATTGTCATCAAAAAAAGGTGCGGCCTTCCGCTGACCTTCGCTTCCAGAAAGTGGCCCTCCGCTAACCTCTGCGGCCCCTGAGCCAAAACAATTGCCCACCCCTGCTCTAACACATCATTCTTTGTGAGTACAGAAATTTCTGTGATGAATAGTATATAAATAATTATTCAAAATCCAAACAGATGGCAAATTATTTTGATATTTGGCTACATCTAATATTTATTATTTATTAAAAAAATTAAATGTTATTAATAAAAATTATTTTAAATGATGTAATTATTATTACCAGCATAAGACTGTTTTTCTTGATTTAATTGTAAACCTTGATTTTCTAATTCCCTGATGATTGCTTCTCCAATCTGAACATTTTTCCATGTTCTAAAAAGATAAAAGAATATCATGTTTAGATGGGATAAAAAATCAACATAATTTTAAAAATAAATATACTTTTCTGAAAAAAATTAATTATGATATAAAAGTTCTTGGCTTATTAAATAAAATCTCAGCAGTCTTTAGTAACTTATCCACTCTACTTTGAAAACTTTTTAGCAAAAACCCTTTTATTGTACATGTATGCATAATACAATCTTATGTTTCGACTGACCTGCAGTCTTCTTCGGACCTATGATATAATGAACAAAATAAAAGAAAATACATAACTATATGAATAATACCATATAAAAACAAAACAATAAAAAACATAAAATATAACAAAACATAATAAAATTGAAATAAATATAATCAAACCCAAATAAAATAATCCAGTTAATATAAAATAAAATATACAATATAAATATAAATTCCCATATTCATGAACAACTATTAATTTAAATAATTCATTTTTATAATAATAATAAAAATGAATAATATATTTAAATTAATAGTTGTTCATGAATATGTATGTATACAGTCAGGAATACACATGTATAATTTATATTTATATTGTATATTTTATTTTATATTAACTGGATTATTTTATTTGGGTTCGATTATATTTATTTCAGTTTTATGTTTTGTTATATATATATATACATTTTGTATAGTATTATTTATATAGTTATGTATTTTATTTTGTTCATTATATCATAGCTCTGAAGAAGACTGCAGAACAGTCGAAATGTAAGATTGTGTATGCATACAAGTACAATAAAACGTTTTTGCTAAAAAATGTTCAAAGTAGAATGGATAAATTGCATTTATATAAGATATTACAGCAAAATACAGGAAGTGGTGAATATGGTAATATTTCAGTCTTTAGAAACAGATCCAATGATTTCTGACTGCTGCTAATCTTTATTCATGAAAGCCTTAAGCCAAAAATAATTCCTCTAAAGATTGTAACTATTATCCTACCCTAGATCCTCATAGTTAACATTTTACAATATTTGTAAATATTCTTGCAACACACAAAGTAGACATTCACTGTGTCGCCACAGACTTCACAGTATCTGGAGTTATCAAGTCCAGTTCTCATAGAAATCTCATTTTGCCACAGTTATTTTTTTTTTTGTGGATCTCCTCTCTGCAGTTCATACTTTCAGTATTTATTTGATCTACGTAATCAAAGTAGTTTAATTCTGTTCAATTCATTTCCTGTATTATTATGGATAATTTACGAATTCTGTGTTCATAAAATCATCTCTAAATTTATTCAATGGCCATCTCTCTAAATTTAACCAATTCCCTTCTTCATTAACTCCCATAAAAATATCAACTTTCTTAAAAAAAAAAAAAAATTAATAATTAACAATAAAGATAGATTTTTATTTTTCTTGATAATAAATCCATCATGAAAACTCTTATTAATCTCAAACATATAAAAAGTAATTAAATATTTTTTTAAATTGTTAATGAGATAGTTTTGGGACAGTCTTTGAAACTTAAGATGTCAAATATTAAAATCAAACATTTATAAATAGCAACATCTATAAGAAGCTTTTTCAAAACATTTGGATTTTGTTAATTATAATAAACATTTTTTTAAGATAGACAAACAGTTATCCTTGGTATGACATATTGGTCCTCAATTTTACTAAAGTCATAGTGAAGATATATCAAAATTCTTTTATTTATTCTAATGCAGATAACTGAATTGATTCCCAGTTTTATTCTTATATATGAATAGATAAATAAAGATTAACATAGAAATTTTACGTAGAACTTCATTAATTTTATGCATCCCAGTATGCATGTAGAACTTTTATTTTCAAATGTTATATATAGAGCTCACAAAATAAGCTCTTAACAAGCTTTTCAGAATATCCCCAACCCAAACCAGTTTCTACTATTAGTGTCATCAGTGAGGTGGTAGGATATTCAAGCATTAGATTAAAAATACCAGGACAAGCCCAGCATTTTATCTAATGTATAACTATTAAGTCAAAAATCTGAAATTTTCAGACATCCATATGTCTTCCAATCCAGCTATCTAACTTAAATAGCCATATGGAACTGAACTAAGTTCAGATACACCATATATTAATAGCTTTAGCAATATAAAATCGCAGCACACAAATTACTATATAACACATTTATTCTCTTTTTCAGGTGTTGCTGGCCTGACCAATTATAATGGTCAATGAACCTCCCTAACTTAATCTGCCATACCAGGGTGCCACCAGGCTATTTGAACCTGGAAAATTTATATAGTAGGCAGATATGCATGGGAGAGGTTACCTTTTTATCTAAGCGAAAGCACCAGTCGCTAGCTCAGGGAGAAGCTGAGCTTAAAATATCATACTGTATATTCAATTTTCTAATGCTTTTAAATATTAATAAAATATATAAAATAAGTTACTGCCAAAATTAATTCAGCAAAACATTTTATTATATCGCACATACGCATTAAAAAGATTCTGAAAATTAAATCAACTAAATATATTTGATTTGGATTATATGCTCAGAAGAAAACATTTAATAGATTTAAATATAATTTTAATATTTTATTGTGTGAACATGCTACATAGATTACGCAATAATGAACCCAATCCCTTTTAATCTTAGGCCAAAAATCTCATTTTTAAACCAATGCTAGCTTACTGATATACCGATGTGACTAAAGCAAAATGAGATTATTAGCATAACACAATCATGCTAACAGGACTTTTACATCTGTAGCATGATATCATTAGAAAAATAATGAATCATGGTGAGAATGAATGAGCATCTCCATGATACAAGAACAAAATTATACGAGAAGCTCTGTAAATGGTGATAGCGGTCTTTGCCGGCTTACTGTCCCAGTCAGAGCATAAGAAAATCAATGGTGTAGGAAATACGTCTATGACCATTGGCAATGTGATGACTACTCTTTTGGGTCATACGTTCAGGTGGGTATTGTGCCCTGTATGCTAATGCAGTACAAGGGAACGAGTATTCAATGCACCTACTCAAGTTACACTGACATAAAACATCCGTACATCTATCCACTAGCACTGATCCAACTATGAAACAATTAGCCCAAAATTAACACACTTTAAACTAACAATCTTACGAATCTATGCAGCCATTCACGCTCACTTTAAATAATTCATTTAAAAGGAATTACGAGAATGGAAATGATATTAAGCATATTTTAAAAAAAGGAAAATATATATATAATTTAAAATTTAGTCAGATAAGAGATTTCTTTTAAAAGTTAAGTGACACTTAAAATACTGGAAAAAGTTCACATTATATGATTAATGTTCATACTTCATTTAAAAGAAAAGTTTATACTTTCCAATACTATAGGTAAAGTTCGTCTTTGTAATCCTTGATGCATGGTTGAATTCAAAGTGCTTTCCATTTCCTATTCTTCTAGATGGAGAGAAATCCATTGCTGGCTATTTTCCAGGAACCGTCCTATTCTGGAGACTGCTTCAAATATGGGAAATGTAAATTACTGCTGACTCCTACATTCTGGAGATCCGCAATACCTTTCTCAATATACTTAATAATACACAATCAGCAAGAGCAATCCAAAAATCTCCTCTCTCTTCAAAGTTTTTTTTTATCCTTGTAAATTCTTATCATTAGTATTTTTTTAATTTATCTCCTATATGACTATATGCCCAAGGACATGTTTGCAATTACCTCAAAATAGAAAATAATTTCCATTCTAAGACTAAAATAACTAATTAACAGCATTTTTTAAAAAAATTCTTTTATATTAAAAAGAATCTTGTTTTTAGATATTAACTTTAAATTATATTATTAGTTTGCCATCTGTGTGCATTATATATATATTAATTCAAATCAAATTATTAAATTCCCTTTTTTTATACATATATATTTCTACTAGAGGATGATTTTATATATATATTTTTACTTCTATTTGAAAGAAATGTAACGGCATATACTTATTCCGTTACATATCACCGAACTCCATCAAAAGCAAAACAATTAAAAAAAACTGACTTGGCGTTAGTAGAAAGCATTATTCTTAAAGATTTTTTTTTTAGTAATTACTCACTCACAAAAAACTATTGTCCCCAACTTTTTACATCAGCTGAGCATCTCCCATTAGACAGTTCCCAACTTACTTTTTTTTAAAATTATTATTATCAATCAGACTTTCCTAAAATTACTTTTTTAATATTGTATTTCATAAGTTTTCTTTCTTACGTGTATGCATGCATATATGCGCAATATACATTCTGGCAGTACTTTTACATCTACATTATAATCTATAACTTTAAAATATAAACAAAAATTCATTTAAAAAACTTTTTTTTGTTACTGGCATAATCTATTTTTAAAATTCTCAGGGTACTTGTGGTTAAAGTGTATTGGCCCCATGTTGGGTACCAATTATAACGGTTGACAAACTTCCCTAACTTAATCTGCCATACCAGGGCACCACCAGGCCATTTGAACCTGGAAAAATTATATAGTAGGCAGATACGTGTGGGAGAGGTTACCTTTTTATCGAACCGAAAGCACCAGTCGCTAGCTCAGGGAGAAGCTGAGCTTAAAATATCATACTGTATATTCAATTTTCTAATGCTTATTTTTAAATATTAATAAAATATATAAAATAACTTACTGTCAAAATTAATCCATTGATTACTCTGTTTGGCACAGGGTGGCACTACTGTATGGAGAGTTTTGCCTTTGTTTAAAACATTTTATTATAACGCACACACGCATTAAAAAGATTCTGAAAATTAAATCAACTAATAGTACAAGTATGGGTATCAAACCAGGGATTCTGCAGATTCATGAATATTGAATTTAAGATAACATTCTAACCAACCAAACTATTCGTTAAATCCAATATTAATGAATCTAGATTCCAAGTTCAATCCCATGCAAATACTGCCACTGATCAGGTCAGCAGCACCTGAAAATAACAATATTGATTACTCTGGCTTGCACTGAATGGCACTCCTATATGGAGAGCTTAGCCTGTGTAATTAGCTTGTGTAAGCATAAAGAATGGTGATCGTGATGTTTAGTGGTTATATACTACTCAAAATGCTGAGTTATCAACTAACCCGGATGCTATTACCAGCTTAATGTGCTTGAAAAGTTTAAATAAAGTTTGAATTTTTCTAAAGACATTTAATAATTAATAATAGATATGGAAATAGTTCAAAATATTATTACAACTAAAATACCAGAATCATAAAATTTAAGACAAATACAGTCCATAAAATGATCTTGCATATTGAAGGATCACCTGTTTCCAATAATCATTTTATAACAAAGATTTTTATTCATTTTTAACACTGAAGCTTAATACTAGCAAGCATTATGCATTAGAGCAGGTTTTAGGCCAATAAACATCACATGATCACCATTTTCTATGCTTGCTTGATTGAAAATATTAGTGTTTTGAATTTAAGACTCATAGTTTTGTAGTTAAGTACAGATAAAAAGTGGGTGCTGGATGGTTGCATTAGATCCTAAGATCTAGGTTCAGTGCTCTCAGATCCAAGGCTCATCACTGACGAAGGCCACAAGCCAGAAACTAGTCTGAGAATATTGGATAAATAGGCACTAGATGGGGATTTTATGCACAAGCCTTCTGGCATCCGTTGATTACTCTGGCTTGCACTGAGTGGCAATACATATATAGAGTTTTTGCCTGTTAGAGCAAGTGTGGTCAATGCTATTTTATAGCCTATGTACCAATTTTTTCACCTAAGAGTTCGTATGAGCCATATGACTTTTGCATTATTGTGTAAAATACAATTTGCTGATGAGGAAGATAAATATTATGTAGCATTTTTTTTCATAATAAGACAATATATTATAAAAATATTTTATGTTTAAATATGGTTTACTTAAATGAGATTTCTGAATCTATTTTGTTTCCCCCAGACTTTTACCATTTGGAATTAATAAAATATTTTTCAAATTTGAATAGTCAGGTGTGACTTCATTTGAGTTCTTATCAATTTCATGAATTCAAATAATTTTCATAAGGAATAAAACTGCAAGGTTTAATAAAAAATAAAGTTATACAATGAAAGTTAAAAACAATTATGGACTCCCTCTGAATTAGAACTCTGAATTAGAGAAGTGTGAAAGTCTATTCACAGAATGAATGCAGAACAATTAATTTTTTAGTTTGAGTCTCTGAATTTGAATTTGCATTACAATTTTTTTGTAAGTATTAATAAAAGATTATCATTATTTATTACAGTATTACTTTACAAGATCTAATCTTTTTTTACTGTTGTAATTAGGGGCTCAACGTGCTAAGTTTGCACATGCATTGTAGATTGGCCATCTCTATACTAGAAAATTTCACATTTTAACCCCAGAAATTAAGTATCAATACTAATTAATGGTGTCTTAATATTGAATTTAAGAAATCAGGCTTATTACCTTACAAGATTTTTATTAATGTAAAAAAGTTTATATTTGTTTAAAAATTATTTAAACACTCAAGATACTTTTTTTACTTTATCATACCATTCAAAGTTAAATAATAGTTAATGATATGAAAAGCAACATATACATTCATTCTGCCTTATCAATCAAATGAGAAGAAAGACCATGGTGTTTCTTGACCTAAAACTTGGAAATAAAAAGCCAATAAACTCACCACACTGGCTAATGCATGTTGGTGAGCAGTTCATCCATGTTTGTATACTATATAAATAATCAAAAAGTAATGACAGCTGCAATGTTTGCCTTGCTCAGTTCCTTTAAGGCCTCCAAAAGGAATCAATAGGTCTCCTTTCAGTTAATAGCAAACTCCTATCTGATAAATGGATGAAATAAAAAGTATGGAGGGGTGATGTGGAGAAGAGAGGCTAGAGATTGGAGAAGATGGATTGACCTTGGGGAGAGCTTCATCCCGCAGTGGATTGATAATGGTTGATAATGATGATGAAAAGCAGAATATTTTAATTTTATTCATTAATAAAAAGCTAGACTGTATTAACAAAGAGGCTATAGTGCAGTGTTAGTATATTTGCTACTATGCCTCCAAACTGGGTTTGATTTAGCATGAGTGAACTTTTTCATGACACCTACTGGCCTAGAACTTTTCTTACAAGTAGATAATTCATAACGAATAGTAGATAACCAATAGCTATTCTTATTAAAAAGTAAACATTGGAGGTAATTTGGGTTAGTCAATTATAAATGTCTACATTCTGACTGTAAATATATAAAACAAATAATGATAGTAATGATGGAGTTTTTATTCTGGTAGGAGAGAAATTATACATTGTAACGAGCACAGACGTTCGTTACATTGTTGTTGTTTTTTATTTATTAAACATGAAAGTAAATTAAAAAGTTCGCATTTAAAAATTTTCTTTTAGAATTAAAAATTGAAATTAAATATCATCTTAAACTCGTATATATTAAATCGCACAGATAAAAAAAATTATTAAAATAAAACTGTATTAAAAATAGAAAAGGTATTTTAAAACAAAAACTTAAAAAGATTTAGAGATAAAAATATATCTTTGATTTGGAAAACAGGTTAATTAATCAGAAATGGAAATGATTGTTAATTAGTTAAATGTAAACCAGCCTTGGGCATTTAAATGTAAAAACATCGGTCAGAGAGGAAAACAATAGAAACTTTTAGCAAATGAAATAAATCCATTGGGAAATCGGACCTCAACGAAAAGGATCATCGCATCGATGACATAATGTTAAGTCAATCCTTCGAATACGTATAAAAGGAAAATTTGGAAATTATTAATTAGTGACTAGTGAATGATTATTACGATGTGAGAGAGATGTGTTAGTGCGGAAGTGAAGGAGAAGGGATTGAAAAAAGACGCACGATTCAATCCCTTCAGCTTTGCTAAGAAAGAAAAAGGAATGAACTATCGTTTTTCTACATTGAGGACCAGTTAAAGCAAAAAACCTCCGGATGGATAAATAAATCGGCCAACAGAATACCAATTTTAGGACGGTGTGGGAATTCACGTTCAGGGCAAGCAACGAATAAAGATGAACTGTTTAAAACCGTAAGAACTTTACAATTAATGAACATTAAGTTAAAAACTTTTCGTATTTAAAATAATTGCATTAGTTTCCTATCTGACTAAAGTAGTTAAAATGTTATTTGATGTATTTTTTATTTATTTGTAAAATCATTTCCATTTATTTAATTTTGTTCTTTAAGTTTATTTATGATTTCTGTTTTCCGATAAATTAAAATATATCAATGTTAAACTTAAGTCGGGCGTGAATGGCTGTATAGATTTGTAAAGTTATATTAGGGGAGGGTAATCTTGGGTTATTTGTTTCGTGGTTAAATTGGGTCAATGGATTGGATATATTGGTGTGATTAGTAGATGTAATATTGATTCGCTACGGGCAGAATCGCTTCCTACGCCGCACACTTCCGTTTGCCTATGGAAGGAATTATAAGTCGGATACCGCAGTTCCTTTCTATGGAGTTTTTTGTTTTATTGCTCTTCTTTGCAGATAGATGTAATATTCCTATCTCATGGGAAGCAATTTCTTCTCTTAACTTTTTGTGCTGCCGTATTGTATTACATTGAATACATCGATATATCAGATGAATTGATGCCAGTTTGACTACGAATTTTAACCTAAGGTTAAATAGGGATAGAATGTTTATTTTCAAAAGCAAATCTATATGGTCTATTCATACTTGACCCTAAATAAAAATGCATTAAATTTAAGTTGTTTATAGACGCTTGCATGGATTGGTTATCGGTTAAGTATGTTTTGGGTTTTCATATTTGATCAAAATATATAGACATTCGATAAATAATGATACCTTACGGTGAGTATCTAAAAAGTATTTATTCGGATGTCTTTTAAGTTATTGGTGACAATGCAAGTATCTTATGGTGAATACTATTGGGTTAAGTATAAATTTCCCTCCGCAATTGTCAGTAATCAATAATTTTGTATTTTGATCGTTTATGTTTACTTTGAAATGTTTTTGACCGTGAAATCTATGTAACTGATCTATATTCAACATTATAAACAAGCTTTCATAAATTTATCTGTGCGAACTTAATTAAAATGTAAAATTAGAATATAATAGTAATTAAATGTAAATTAAAGTCAAAAATCAAAGTTAAAAATAATGTTAAATGTTAAAATGTAAAACTAATACTAAAATAATTTTAAATCTTATATATATGTGCATAAATAAATGTTTGTATGCTAATTACTGGCAGTGGCTTATTTTATTTATTTTTTAATGTTGAAATCTAATTAGATAAGATATGATATTATTAAATCTCTGCTACTCCCTGAGCTAGTGACATGGGCTAACAACCGGAACCAAAATATTTAAAAAAAAAATTTTTTTTTTTTTTGACTTACGTATCTGCCTACTTTATAAATTTTTCTAGGTTCAAATGCCTAGATGGCGCCCCGTAGTGCAGATTACGTGAAGTCTTCTTTCTCCGGATCGTTACAATGGCAAACCAACTCGGGCCGATCTTTAATAAACCACAAATACCCTGAGCAAATTTTGTCAAAATGAAATATTTTATCTGGTTACATAAGTCGTATACTTGAAATCTTATAAAAGCACTGCCAGAAAGAAATTGCGCATATATATTAAACACGAGAACGTATAAATAATTTTAAAACTAAATTTTGTTTAAAAAAAAAAAAAAAAAGTCAAAAGGTTGCAATGGATATGCTTTTTTTTTTGTGTTGATATATATTATGCTTTTATGTGTATAGGTGCGCACAGCCACGTAAGTTTATGATCGAAATGTGGTACCTTACGATGAGTACCATTGGGAATTTACTTCAGCGTATTCCTATTTAAGCATTTTAATCAGTCATAAATAAGTAGTGGTATTGATAATTGTGCTGCAAATATACACGTATAAATCCATTATCTTAAGACATATTTATCTCAATGCAACCTTCCTAAATAATTTAAATAATTTGCTTGTCATGCCGTGTGTAAAAATAAAATGTATAAAATAAAATAGAACTCTTGTGGGGAGGGGTGTAAACGTAAATGGTCCTTAGGTAAGCGATAGTAAACATTTTCTTTTTGTATATAGTCTTTTTGTAAAATTATTAACCGGATGTTTTGTAAATGTCTTCGTCAATCATGTACCGTAATTACTAACCCTAAGTAAAATATTTTTTTTTTTTGATCATTTTTTTTAAGTAACTTTACTGATATGTAACGAGCACAGACGTTCGTTACATTGTTGTTGTTTTTTATTTATTAAACATGAAAGTAAATTAAAAAGTTCGCATTTAAAAATTTTCTTTTAGAATTAAAAATTGAAATTAAATATCATCTTAAACTCGTATATATTAAATCGCACAGATAAAAAAAATTATTAAAATAAAACTGTATTAAAAATAGAAAAGGTATTTTAAAACAAAAACTTAAAAAGATTTAGAGATAAAAATATATCTTTGATTTGGAAAACAGTTAATTAATCAGAAATGGAAATGATTGTTAATTAGTTAAATGTAAACCAGCCTTGGGCATTTAAATGTAAAAACATCGGTCAGAGAGGAAAACAATAGAAACTTTTAGCAAATGAAATAAATCCATTGGGAAATCGGACCTCAACGAAAAGGATCATCGCATCGATGACGTAATGTTAAGTCAATCCTTCGAATACGTTGTAACGGTCAGGTTTGTACATTTGCTCAACAGATTGAGAGTCCAAGCCAGAGAACCAAAAGCTGACCAAGTCGGGATAGTAATACCCTACATCTGATCATACCTTAACTCTCTCACTCGTGCTTCCAGGTCAACCCATCGCGAATGACATGCCAGAGGCTACACTCGATATCTCTTTGATCACGTTCCAGCAATAGCAAAGCAGTAAAACATGAGACATTCCCCCCTTATTACATATTCTATTATATACCTTAACTAGTGATTCATAAGATAATGAGCAAGTAATAAGACTGAGACAAATTTATATTTCATAAATTTAATATAACAATAAATACCCAAGCATAGTAGGTTGTGTACAGCTAGCTCACACGCAGGTGAGTGGATTCTCAGGGTTATAAATAATAATACAAAGCAATGAATGCATGCTCAGAGTTATAAAACAATATTATTACAAAGCATTGAGTATGTTTTCTCAGGGTATAAAATGATATTACAAAGCAATAGACTCTTAGTAAGCTTATGTCACCTTTCATGTTGTAATTCATGCCATGTTTTATATGTTTGAAATCGGTTAGTTAGCTAGAGTAATCGAGTTGATGGATAAATGCTAGATATTACTAATATGTTGAAGATTATATCATTGTTGCTAAGTTTAAAATATTATAATGACTAAGTTTAAGATTATATTATAAATATATTCAAAATCATATTATAGATATTTGCGTGATATAATATTGTTATACAGATAAACGCATTAACTCAGATTCTAGGTCGGATCAAAGCCAAAGTCACTTTCTAGGGAAACTGAACTGAGATGTGGTGGCAGGGGAATGTCAGATTCTAGTGCGTTAGAAACTATACTATCAGATAAGTGCGGCTCGAATGCATTCTTAATGGGGTTTATTACCTAGTAAACGGTTCCCTAACCGATCTGCTTGCTACAATGGAAGAGGCCTTTTTATTAAGAACAGAAGATTGGCTTATGAGCCCTTTGGAAACGCTTTGGTTTCATTATACAAGGATAAATGTCACATTTGCCTAAACTTTCGAGGCGTGACTTGACAAAATACGAAGAACTGTCGCAGTGGCCTAAACTTTCGAGGCGTGCCTGGACGTGGAACAATCTTGAGATGGGCCATTATAGACATAACAAGTAGATATGCATTTTTATGCAAATTAGCAATACATTCGCAACGCTAAATTAATATTTAAATAAATTTAATTACGCCAAAATCTTAGCTTCTTCAGTGCTACTACCACCAGTCAGTTCATAACTGAGATTATTAAATGATAAAATGATGGCGATAATGAGAATCTGATTTAAGGGTTTTCTGCATAGCTACTTATCCTCTAATTAAACGAAGTTATAGCAAACTGGTTGTTAAATAATAAAATGTGAGTTATAAAATAGCTCACGCAAATTATTGATGTTTAAATAAATAATTCGTCAAAATAGACTTTACTAATAATGAAAAATGAGTTTTAACTAACGAATGCAAATCTATATTCTAAATAGCTTGCGTGAAATATACTTTTTCAAATAACTGACAAGATACATATTTTAAATCACTTACGCAAATATAATTCTTAAATAACTTGGGCAAAATCTGCGTTTTAAATAGCATACACAATATATACGTTTTAACTAACTTTAGTAAACATTTTCATTTTATATAATATTTAGAAAAAATGCGTTTTAAATAATAGACGCTAAAGATACCTTTTAAATAACTTTAGCGAAACATTTTCATTTTCAATTAACTTGGGAAAAGATGCGTTTTAAATAATATACGCAAATATACATCTTTAAATAAGTTTATCAAAAGATTTTAAATAATTTGAGAAAAGATGCGTTTTAAATAATATAAGCAAATATACATTTTTAAATAACTTTAGTAAAAGATTTTAAATAATTTGTTCGATTCACTCTATCACAAATATAATTCAGAAAAGAGTCTTAGCTATATTCTTTATATCGCAATATTGATATAATAAAAGTAATTGCTCACTCCCTTCCCCCCAATAATTTATTAACACACCAGACTCCGTTCTGATAAAAACACAGCATAAATCAATAAACATGAACTTAAAATATAAGAATTGCATAAAATGATCGATAAGATAATAATTTAGACATAAAAATTTATAGTATTGTTTTATAGAAACTAGATGTGTGTGATTATTTAAATTATTAATGATCAACGCCTACTTAAAGTTATTAATGATCAAGCAAGAATTGAGTGTGTTCTAAGATTTAAACCATTTTACGATAAACATTTTAGTAGAACATTTAGAAATATTATAAATTATGTGATTTATTTAGCTAGCTTTCATTTAGTATACGTTTTAGTTAGGAAATGTAATATTTTGTAGAAAGGATTTACCGGAAAGTCTTTAAGGCCTTGTTCATTGCGCTTCTCTTTATATTCAGTCAGGCTGGGCTTCTCTTAGGTTTTAGTCTGGATGTAACTTCGTGAATTTATCTCTGTGGCAGCTTTCTCCATTTCTCTGATCAGGAACTATCTGGTCTCTCAGGTACAGGTTCTTTCTCTTGTGATGGGCATGGTGGAGGTCTTCTTTCATCGGTAGCCGCTCGTGGAAGAGCAAACGGCTGTCTCTGTGTCTTCTAGCCAACGGTCATTTTATAGCAGCTTGGATGATGGTTTTTTTTAGATTTAGCAGTCTAAACGGCAGGAACAGTTTTCTTAGTTAACTCGGGTCTTCGGAAATAAAATTTGGCAGCAAGCACAAATTTCTCAGCAATAGAAAAAAAATTTACACGGATGATGATAGATGATGGAAGAGGCTAGGTTAGAGACTTGGTGGCTATTTTGGGCCCCTTTTTATGCTGTATTTTTGACAGAAGTAACCTCCTACTTTGAGTCATGCCACATCACAAGATGACTAGTTCAAACTAGCCTTTAACCAAATATCCAGTTAGTAAAATATTAAGTATATCTAAATCTGGACATGGAAAGGCTCTATTGTTTTAATTGACGTCAGTTTTAAAAGATATATATTTTTAAGAGAATGGTCACAGGCAATTTGTATAGATTTTGTATAGATTTATGCCTGACTGAATATTATAATTGGTCTTGGTTATCAATTTTAAATAGGTCAAATTTTAGCCAAAGATTTATTTTTAGAATGAAGTGTTAAAACTGATAAAACTTTCTGCTTGTAATTTTAAGCAAACAAAAGAATTGAAAATTATCTAACTTGGAAAATATTCAAAATGAATACTGACTTAAATAATTATTTAGAAAGAATATTGAAAAATAAGTAATATTATAAATTTAAACTTATTATGCTATGATATAGATAAATTTTAATTATAGTTATGTTTATTCAGTTTTAACAAATCGAACAGACTATGCTCGTATATAAATATTTGAGATTGTAATTTTATATTAATGGGACGATTATATACGCACATACTCGCAATATTATAAGCAAAGTTTTTAAAATTTAAGAAATACACGCCATCTGAGTACAACAAATATATACTATTATCAGAGATAATAGGTGAAACAGGTGTAACCATTTCATAGCAATCCATTCCCGGACAAAAAAAAAGTAAAAAAAAGACCTTTCTCCCCCTTCTATTCTCCTTTTCCCTCTTTTTCTTTTTTTTTTTGTAGCTCCTGTTTTTTCTCTAGTGACTCCACACAACTTTTATATATATATTAATCTGGTCTACTTTCTTCAATATCCCCTTTCCCTTTCTGGTCATGCAAGCAGCTAATACGCCAACCCTCCTGCTCTAGCATAGTTGAATATAATTAAGTAACGTAATATAATTATTAAATATATAACTCTGTTTAACTAAGATAATACAATTTCTGATTATTTTCATGCTATATGATTATAAATTGAATAAATAAGGTAACCTAATTCTAATGCTTAACTTTTTAT